>JANAVB010001611.1:0-45000 GCA_029216955.1 Iris pallida | reverse complement strand
TATGGATAAGGTTAGTGTGATTAGAGACTTTAGAATGACTAATTTAGCCCCAACCAATTAGCCCTTTCCTAATACTCATAGAATAGGTTAGTGGGGGCATTTTGGACCTTACCATAATAGGACAAATAGCCCCATATAGCCAGCCACTTTGGGAGAGGATAGGCTCAAGTTCATTTCATTATTCTCATCCACACTCTCTCTCTTGTTCTTCCCCAAATTTCTAAGAGCAATTCCTAGCAATTTCTCCACCAAATCCTTCCATTTCACCACCAAATTTTCTTCTTTCTTTCTCCATTCTAGCCAATGAGGAAGCTACCCAAGTTTGGGAGGATTCGGAGCTCGTTCGTGTCCTTTTGGAATCTCTACGTGTCGGTGTCGTTCCGGGAAGGCTTTTCTTCGATTCGATCTACCGGGAGGTATAAATCCCTTCTCCTTTTCATTTTTTTCGTGCATATAGGTCTATTTTGAACCCATAGGAATGACCCCCATGGTTGTATCTCCATTTGTGTCCATTTTGTGTCCATTTGGAGGTCATAGGAGTGTCATTTGTGTTGTGGTTGTGTCCATGTGGGAAAATCCCAAATTTGGATACACTATGTGTTGTTGTTATGTATGAATGAATTATTACATGTTTAATCTCATATTTTTGTATTGGAGATGTGTTCTATAGTGTCTCATATATAAATATATATATTAGTGTAGAGAGTGAGTTCTTGATATATTATGTTATATACTTGTGTTCTTTTGTCTCAAACTGCCCAAATCCGTCATAATTTTTATCCACGTTTTTAATTTCAACCCTAACTTAGAAATATCATAACTTCTAGCTCAAAGCTCGGTTTAATCTCCCTTTTTCTTTAAAAGAAGCGTATTGAAGTTAGCTTTCTAAAAACATATATTAATAGGCCTAATTCTTTCTACAACTTTTTGGAAAATTATTTGAGTGTCAGCTGTACGAAAGACAAACACGTTCTCGGTGTTTTTGCGATTCCGGGAGTTTTCGGAAACGAAAATGCGATCCGTTTGAAGTTTCGGAAAGCAAACACATAGATCTATAACATACTTTAATCCTAGATTTTAATTCATGCTGAGATGGTATAATATTGATTATTAGTAGGAGTTACTATTCGGCATATGCATTTTGTGCACCCTTGTGTATAATGTAATATTCTATTTGATTTTAACCTATGTTAATGTATATACATTATGTAATTAAATAGAGAATGCAAGTATGAGTAAATGTTTAAATAAATGATGTATGAGGTATAAGTATCCTATCTAATATAAGCATGTATAAGTATGGCTTGTAATGAATATGTAGGTTCCATAGTATGTAATGTATGGTGCATATAGTGGTGCAAGAGAATAAATGAATGATGAATGAATGCAAGCATGAATGTAATGTAATAATAGATGTAGTGTATTCAATATACAAGTTAATGAGATGTAATGTTCTATGTTAACACAAATCCTATATTACCTCATGTACCCCCTTACACTATGTTGACACTATCACACTTGACACATTGTTCACTTACACTTTGACACTCTTTGATATGTATACACTATATATGCCATTTAACCCTCACTTGCCCCTTTGCCATGTTCACATACACACACATAGCCTCTTAAATAAGTATTTATGAATATAGTTAACTTAGCTATGTATGTATATTATATATATGTTAGCATATTGTGTTGTAATATATAAGTTTATATAACCATTTGAAATGCCATGATTATAGACCTAATGTTGAATACGAATATATACATGTGTATATATGTGTAGACATATATAGCTTAAAGTAATAGATTACCTAGTGTATATCCAATGTGAATTCTTGCCTATTTGAGTATTGAATAATTGCATGCTATATAGAGTTGGGTGTATGTTGGCTTGTATAGCCTTGTATTGATGTGTGCTTGCTAGGATAGTCTTGGTTAGGCCTAGTAAGACTTGCTGGATTAGGACATGACCTAGTTTGACCTAGTTTGACTAGTGCAGTTGACCAGAGTTGACCAAGAGTTGACTTTGACCTAGTTTGGTCTAGAAATTATGTAGATTGTATCATAAATATTATTTACCTTATTTTAAACACATTATAACCTGTACTGCTCTATTTAGGACATTGTGACTCTGGTGCAGACATCTGACATTATACTACTCTTTTCAGAGTATCAGGCGAGTACATTCTCTGATAGTTCTCTCATTTACTTGTCAATTACTATATTTCAGTTCTAGTTAGTTGTATACGATTCTCTGTTACAACACGTGTGGATATTTTTGGATTCATGTATATGACACACATTTATTTTCTGGCCTCTATTACTGGTATCATCATTTTCGGCTTCTATTACTGGAATCACCTGCTGGAATCATTTACTGGAATCATTTACTGGTATCATCATATTACTAGCCGGACTCATCTTGAATCATTGTGTCGGATTTTTGGATTCACTTGCTGGGAGGGGAAATACTAGAGTAAGACATGTAGACATACCCCATTTCTGGAATCACCCTTTTGTTGGAATCATACTGGAATGATAGCCATCTCACACCCGGCCAGGTGTGTGATGTGTCGGATTACCTATAGCCGTTTACATGTCGATCTCGGTATTTTAAAACACACTGCTAGAGTATAGGTTGGACTCACCCTGGAATCATTGATCACTATGACTGGAATTGTCCCTTACTGGATTCATCTTGTATGAGATTCATCCTGTACTGGACTTACATTGGAGTTACACTGGTCTATATTGTTGCCTGGACTTTATATCATATTACCCTGGTTCAACTAGTTCTATTTTTACAGTCTTCATTGCTATGATTCTTCTCTTGTTTAGTATTTACTTTCCTTGCACTTTATTTGTCTTCCTTACCATCACCTGAATATAAACTGCCATTTTCATCAATACAACTGTCTATAACTGCTTTATAGTTCTCTGTCATTTACTTGGGTTTTCTAGATGAGATGTGCTCGTTCCTGTCCTGACTGGACCTGTTGATAAATTTTACAGATAGCCTGGAGGTTGCCTGCTAGCCTAGAGAAGACAGTAGAGGTTGCATAGATAGCTAGAGTTTTTGCTTATAGTTTATTTTTAGTCATCTTGAGTTGTATTTATGGATTACTGTATTTGAGTTTTGAGATGTATTCTGAGTTTGTATCTTAGACTTAGACTTCTATCTGTTGTATCTCTTTTCGATTTTATGTTTTATCTATCTTCCTTTATGCTCTACCTTAGATGTGATTGAGTTTACATTCTGCTATGTTACCCCCATTCGGGGAGTATAAACTGTTTAGTCTTATACTGTTAGATGCATTGAGACCTAGGACAGCGTTCTACCGCCGACACTGCGGCGTAGGCTGGGCGTTGTTACGTTCTCGTGCCCTAACACTAGGGTGCAGGTCGTGACACGTTTTTAGTGGTGGCCCATGCAGGTCGAGACTAAAAGTGTAGTGGTAATCGAACTAGAGTACCACTATAGCCTGCAGTAGGAATATGATATATTTTTGAAGGTACTCAATCACAGTTAGGAACCCTTGAGAGATTCCTGGGACGATCCTTGAGAATCTTGTTCAATTCTGATTTGAAAACTCTTTTTCCTTGATTTGATTTATCTTTACTTTCTACTATTAAATTTGATTTTGATGGATTATTATTGAATTTGAGTTTGTATTTATTGATTTTGATGAAGATTGTGGAATTTGAATCTTGATGTTAGCTATAGCATCCGAGTTTGTAGATATATGATTTGAAGGATTTTGTTCATTTTTGAATTTTGATGTTCGTTGATAAATTTGATTTTTTTTTGGTATTCATTGTTGATTTAATTTAATTTTTGGCAAGTGAAATTATATGGGCTAGGTCATCTAAGTTATAGAAATCTTGTCTTCTATAGTCACATTAGCCAGCATGATGAGGACATATAGTCTGACTTTGGATATATTTCTCGGGTGTGGGAATTTAAGGTTTCGCAGCCAAGCTAGCGGCATCGAGAAAATGTTAAATACCATGATTCTAGAGGTATATGCATAAGTCAAGGACTTTGTGATTATCGTAGCCTTGCTTACTAGTATGATGAGAATTTAGAGCACCATAATTTTGGATAGACGCATATGATTATCAGATTGTACCTTAAATATTTTCGAACATGTTTTCACTACTTTTGTTCGGTCTTTCAAGAAAAAAAAAGAGAATTTTTGTTTTGCTTCTCATTATTTAACTTAGGAGTAGCTTTAGCTGTTTTATAAACCTTGTGTAACTTCTTACAAATTTATTTCTTCTTAATACAAAAATCAGTGATTTTGCTAGGCCTTATTTGGATTTGATATTATAGCTCTGATTTCAAAATGGGTTCTCTTTTAAACAGATAAGCAGAACAGATTCTTTTATCATTCTTTTCCTGCCAGTATTTTTATTACCATCATTCCTTGTCTTATATACCTGTCATGATTACATCAATTCCCTGTCTCGTATATAATTCTGTCAGCTATACCTTGAAAACTCTTGAATTTTCATATCATTTTGCTTGAGAAATATTAAGAGGTGACGTAAATCATCTAGTTCGGAAAAGATGTAATTGGTTATCACATGATAATTTTGTAGGAATCAAAATATTGGATGTCAAATATGAAAAATTGAGAGGAAGATGTGGTAAAGGTTTAGAATGGAATCAAGTGATAAAGTTATCAATTTAGAAACAATCGCAGAAAATTTTGGTTATGAGTAATTCAGGGATATATTTCAAAAAAAAACTAATGAGGATGTTCAAGGTCAACCTAGTTTTGAGAACTTAGAAAATCTTGGTTATTGATTCTGAAGAAACTTTTACTCTGAGGCTATGTAGAAATTATAAATGAAAAAGAGAATTTTATGGTATCCAATGATTATGCAAATTGAACTAGATATTGTAATAGGGTGACTAGAGACAGAGAGAACACAAGGATTTTACGTTATAGAAATTATTTTAGATGATTGGGAGAAAATTGTAGAATTCAAAAAAATATTTGAAGGTGAACGTTGAAGAAAATATGAAGGTTGATTTATAAATAAGAATAAATTTTGTGTGACATAGTGGTATTGGAGTTTAGTAATACGAGACTTGATTTAAACAAGTCCAAGGATTCCATAAACTGGATTTAGAGGTTTCGGATCTAATTTAGAACGAGGTAAAATTTTTTTTTTGGAAACTTGATTAAATGGATAAGTGTTGATACCTAATTAAGAGGGGTATGCTTTGTGGAAAAATGTTTTGGAAGTTTGGAATTTTGTCTATGGTGATCATGGTAAATGTTTAGATGACTGAAGGTTATAAAATTTTGATGATAGTAATATAGAGGTTGATTTCATATTGGGACTTGTGGGGAAAAAAATGATTTGGCAAATGATAAACTGATAGTATTAGAGAGGGACGATTTGCTGACTTCATATGAAATCTTTTCCTGTTTTCTCTAAAAAGGGTTTTTCAATATCATTGAATCCTAGTTTCCTTAATCATGACAAAATCGACTTCGATTATCTTTTCTTATCACATTTATATCTTGGGTTGTACTTAATTGAATTAAATTTGATTGTGACCTGAATCTCCATCCTTGTATGCTCGATCTCAGACTTTGTTAAACCTGTCCTCCATATTGCCTAAATCTTGATTTCCCTAATTTGATCAACTTAGGTCGTATCGAGACTAAATATTCTCAATATGTATTGTGATTGGAATTTTCCATGGAATTGGCTTTCATTCCTTAACTTTGATTTTGATTTTCTTTTTCTGAACCCTTTAAAGATAATGGGTAGTTACTTTTCTTTATTTTTATGATAAGTACCAGTTTTTATATAGGATGGTAGACCGCCTTACAGTTTTGATGATTTGTTATTTCTGTATCTTTTCTCGTTTAGCACCCTAGATTGCTTGTGTGTTTTGATACCCTATGACCGTTTGGATTAGCATGACTAGTATACCTAGATGAGACTTTCACTACCACCGTATGCCATGACCCTGGACGTTGTCCTTTTTGATGGTATGTTTTATTTAAGTTCTGGGACTTGATTATGGGGGTTTGACCTAGAAGGAGTATGGACATTTTAATTTCGAGGACGAAATTTTTTCTAAGGTGGGTAGAGTTGTAGCACCCAGTTTTCCAAATGAGGGTAATTTTGAAATTTCCTGTTTATAATTATTTTAATAATTATATTTAATTCATGATATGATTTTTGGTGATTTTAAATCATTTTAAAATTATTTAAATCAATGACTTGTGGTTTTGACGTTTTGCTAGTAAAACCCTAGAGACTGTTTGACCTAGAGCCTAACCATATAATTATAATATTTTAATGTCATTTTTGGCCTAAGGATATTTTTACATTTGACCTCTTTGAATTATTTTGATATTATTTTATTATTTATGATATTGTTTTGGGGTTATTTGAGTCGGGTTCGAATTTCAACTCAATCCGACTTGAAACTGGAACCCGGGGGTAGTTTGACTCTAGTGGGACCCACACACTAGTTAGGCATGGCCCATATGATATTAAATTTAGTCCACATGATAGAAATATTTTAGTTAGAGGTTAGACTAATTATTATGGATAAGGTTAGTGTGATTAGAGACTTTAGAATGACTAATTTAGCCCAACCAATTAGCCCTTTCCTAGTACTCATAGAATAGGTTAGTGGGGAGCATTTTGGACCTTACCATAATAGGACAAATAGCCCCATATGGCCAGCTACTTTGTGAGAGGATAGGCTCAAGTTCATTTCATTATTCTCATCCACACTCTCTCTCTTGTTCTTCCCCAAATTTTAGAGAGCAATCCCTAGCAATTTCTCCACCAAATCCTTCCATTTTGCCACCAAATCTTCTTCTTTCCTTCTCCATTCTATCCAAGGAGGAAGCTACCCAAGTTTGGTAGGATTCGGAGCTCGTTCGTGTCCTTTTAGAATCTCTACGTGTCGGTGTCGCTCCGGGAAGGCTTTTCTTCGATTCGATCTACCGGAAGGTATAAATCCCTTCTCCTTTTCATTTTCTCATGCATATAGGTCTATTTTGAACCCATAGGAATGACCCCCATGGTTGTATCTCCATTTGTGTCCATTTCGTGTCCATTTGGAGGTCATAGGAGTGTCATTTGTGTTGTAGTTGTGTCCATGTGGGAAAATCCCAAATTTGGACACACTATGTGTCGTTGTTATGTATGAATGATTTATTACATGTTTAATCTCATATTTTTGTATTGGAGATGTGTTCTATAGTGTCTCATATATATATATTAGTGTCGAGAGTGAGTTCTTGATATATTATGTTATATACTTGTGTTCTTTTGTCTCAAACTGCCCAAATCCGTCATGATTTTTATCCACGTTTTTAATTTCAGCCCTAACTTAGAAATGTCATAACTTCTAGCTCAAAGCTCGGTTTAATCTCCCAGTTTTTTAAAAGAAGCGTATTGAAGTTAGCTTTCTAAAAACATATATTAATAGGCCTAATTCTTTCTATAACTTTCTGGAGAATTATTTGCGTGTCAGCTGTACGAAAGACAAACGCGTTCTCGGTGTTTTCGCGATTCCGGAAGTTTCGGAAACGAAAATGCGATCCGTTTGAAGTTTCGGAAAGCTAACACATAGATCTATAACATACTTTAATCTTAGATTTTAATTCATACTGAGATGGTACAGTATTGATTATTAGTAGGAGTTACTATTCGGCATATGCATTTTGTGCACCCTTGTGTGTAATATAATATTCTATTTGATTTTAACCCATGTTAATGTATATACATTATGTAATTAAATAGAGAATGCAAGCATGAGTAAATGTTTAAATAAATGATGTATGAGGTGTAAGTATCCTATCTAATGTAAGCATGTATAAGTATGGCTTGTAATGAATATGTAGGTTCCATAGTATGTAATGTATGGTGCATATAGTGGTACAAGAGAATAAATGAATGATGAATGAATGCAAGCATGAATGTAATGTAATAATAGATATAGTGTATGCAATATACAAGTTAATGAGATGTAATGTTCTATGTTAACACAAATCCTATATTACCTCATGTACCCCCTTACACTATGTTGACACTATCACACTTGACACATTGTTCACTTACACTTTGACACTTTTTGATATGTATACACTATGTATGCCCATTTAACCCTTACTTGCCCCTTTGCCATGTTCACATACACACACATAGCCTCTTAAATAAGTATTTATGAATATAGTTAACTTAGCTATGTATGTATATTATATATATGTTAGCATATTGTGTTGTAATATATAAGTTTATATAACCATTTGAAATGCCATGATTATAGACCTAATGTTGAATACCAATATATGCATGTGTATATATGTGTAGACATATATAGCTTAAAGTAATAGATTACCTAGTGTATATCCAATGTGAATTATTGCCTATTTGAGTATTGAATAATTGTATGCTATATAGAGTTGGGTGTATGTTGGCTTGTATAGCCTTGTATTGATGTGTGCTTGCTAGGATAGTCTTGGTTAGGCCTAATAAGACTTGCTGGGTTAGGACATGACCTAGTTTGACTAGTGCAGTTGACCAGAGTTGACCAAGAGTTGACTTTGACCTAGATTGGTCTAAAAATCATATAGATTGCATCATAAATATTATTTACCTAGTTTTAAATACATTATAACCTGCACTGCTCTATTTAGGACATTGTGACTCTGGTGCAGACATCTGACATTACACTACTCTTTTCAGAGTATCAGGCGAGTACATTCTCTGATAGTTCTCTCATTTACTTGTCAATTACTATATTTTAGTTCTAGTTAGTTATATGCGATTCTCTGTTACAATATGTGTGGATATTTCTGGATTCATGTATACGACACACATTTATTTTCTGGCCTCTATTACTGGTATCATCATTTTCGGCATCTATTACTGGAATTACCTGCTGGAATCATTTACTGGTATCATCATATTACTGGCCGGACTCATCTTGAATCATTGTGTCGAATTTCTGGATTCACTTGCTGGAGGGAAAATACTAGAGTAAGACATGTAGACATACCCCATTTCTGGAATCACCCTTTTGCTGGAATCATACTGGAATGATAGCCATCTCACACCCGGCCAGGTGTGTGATGTGTCGGATTACCTATAGCCGTTTACATGTCGATCTCGGTATTTTAAAACACACTGCTAGAGTATAGGTTGGACTCACCCTGGAATCATTGATCACTATGACTGGAATCGTCCCTTACTAGATTCATCTTGTATGAGATTCATCCTGTACTGGACTTACATTGGAGTTACACTGGTCTATATTGTTGCCTGGACTTTATATCATATTATCCTGGTTCAACTAGTTCTATTTTTACAGTCTTCATTGCTATGATTCTTCTCTTGTTTAGTATTACTTTTCTTGCACTTTATTTGTCTTCCTTACCATCATCTGAATATAAACTGCCATTTTCATCAATACAACTGTCTATAAGTGCTTTATAGTTCTCTGTCATTTACTTGGGTTTTCTAGATGAGATGTGCTCGTTCCTGTCCTGACTGGACCTGTTGATAAATTTTACAGATAGCCTGGAGGTTGCCTGCTAGCCTAGAGGAGACAGTAGAGGTTGCATAGATAGCTAGGGTTTTTGCTTATAGTTTATTTTCAGTTATCTTGAGTTGTATTTATCGATTACTGTATTTGGGTTTTGAGATGTATTCTGAGTTTGTATCTTAGACACTTAGACTTCTATCTGTTGTATCTCTTTTCGATTTCATGTTTTATCTATCTTCCTTTATGCTCTACCTTAGATGTGATTGAGTTTACATTCTGCTATGTCATCCCCATTCGGGGAGTATAAACTGTTTAGTCTTATACTGTTAGATGCATTGAGACCTAGGACAGCGTTCTACCGCCGACACTGCGGCGTAGGCTGTGCGTTGTTACGTTCTCGTGCCCTAACTCTAGGGTGCGGGTCATGACACTCGCGGTGCTAATCGACGGTCAGAGCATGTCGATTCTCGACGAATCCGGCAAGCATCTCGGCGAGCCTTCCCAGTGTCGACATCACCCTTCCGCGTTCGTCCTCCGAGCGATCCTCTTTCTGCGATCTCCTCCGGGTTGACGCAGTAACGTCGTGGTGAGTCGATTACTTGTTCCTATACTCTTAGATTGATCTAGACTCGATCTAGACTGTCTAATTCTAAATTCCTTTCGATCTTGCCAGAATTTGTAAAGTTTGACTGAACGCTGTCAATTTGGGTTGATTCGTCAGGATCAATTCCTCTCAGGTTCTAATCTATAGTAAGTCCTTGTCGTGATGACTACTCTCTCAGATCTATGAATTCAATTGTTGATGATCCATTTTGGTTTTGTGATTATATTTTTTTAATCCTAGTTTTATTGCATTCTTGATGATCTGGGAATGGATGGGGATTATTTTCTAAAATTATTTGAAACTCTTAAGTTCTTACTATTAGAATTGGTCGGAGCTTTGATCCTTGACATCGGGGTTTAAATCGTGTACTTTTGAGTTTCGACCCTATTTTCTGATTGCCACTTATTTGTTGAAATGCCAAACAGATTGTAGAAGCATTCTGAACACGAGAGGCCCGTGTCTGATTCTACGACTGTGCGTGAGTTTCAGAGTTGGACTCATTCTTTCTAGGTATGATTCGATTATTTTTGGTAATTATGTGTGTTTAATTTATAGTCAAATTAATATGAATAGTCGGGGTTGTGGTCGGGATACAGGGAGTTCGAATTGATGGATTTCAATTATGCATGGCAATCGTGTCCGAAGTGTTGGAGTTGTGTGTCCAGATCGTATTCGTGTGTGTCTGTCCAGTGCCGTCGTATCCACGCAGTGTGCGTTTGATGCAGGATTGGGTGCGAAAACTCTTTCGAGGTTGGGGTGCAAAACTCTCCTGAGTTTGGAACAGTAATTTCTTTTCATTTGTTTCAATTTTCAATTTGGTTGTATATCAATTTAATCTTTTTTATTTTCTTCTAAACTGATTGAGCTATTACATTTGATAAGATCAGTGATGTGGAGTCAGGTGGTATTGACTGAACTGGGTGTCGAGTGCAGGAGATTTCTTGTGTTGTGTTTAGTTGTGGATTTAAATAAGGATATGACCATTAGATTTTGGATGTTTATTTTTAATAAATCATATATGCTTCTTGAGTTTGCTTAGTATGACTCTCAGGTGCAGGTTATGTGTTCTATTGACAAATAAGTGGGGAACCTTAGTATAAGTTGATGTTCCCGGAATATAGTTCATTTTATTATTATTAGATGGTTTTGTTGAGTTTATTTGGAACATAAATAGTTTAGTATATTGTTAGGCCAATTGGGAGTATCTCATAGAGTTGCAAAATTATTGAACTTTAGAGATTGGTGTGAGTATGATTTCAAGATAAAGAGCCCAGGCATACTAAGTACCTGCTTAGATTAGAATGATTGGGTGATGTCATAATTGTGTTTCTATTCTAAACAACTGTTCTAAAAATAACTAACCAAGGTTTTCCTCAAATATTTATAGTTTAATTGCCATAGAAATTAGTATTCTTATATAGATAGATTAGTTAACTGTACAATAATATTCCTAGCTAAATTATATCTATAATTAGTTAAACAAGTAAGCAATGGCTAATTGGTTAGTTGGCAATATTTAGTAAGATATTTTCATTTTAGAAATTAATCAACGTGTACCTACTAAACCAGGAGGACATCCAGCTCTATCTAGTACACTTGATTTCCCGAAGCAAGGTAAGTACTTTTCTACAGTCATGTGCATTTACATATCTTGTACCATTCTTGTGACACGTCATGACACGATATCTTGTATTCCTATATTTCCTGTTCTTGTACTTACTTGTGTCGGATGGAAAAATACACTAGCTATGTGTCCAAACCCCGGTTACTATATTCATGTAGATAGCTTAGGCCTCGTATCGTGCACGCGGGGCCCTAAGCCGTACCTTATTCATGTAGTTTTGTACATGCTCCTGTACTCACTCCAGTCGGTCACATAGGCTAGTTGTATTTCAAACATGGTGCACTTGTCATGTCTTGTACTTCAGGATTATAGTTTTGTTCCTGTACTTTACATTTCCTGTACTTTATATTTCCTGTACTTTATATTTCTTGTACTTTCCTGTTCATTTCCTGTATTTCATATTTTCTGTTCTCCTGTACTTATTTCCAAATCATGTTCTTATTCATTACCTAGAACTGTACTTTGCTCCGCTCCTGACTAGGATATGTTGCAGGTGAGATGGAGGCCCTGTGTGATACATATTATGGCCGAGAGCCAGTAGATACAGTAGAGTCAGCTGGAGTTGCTCTTGACTTAAAGGCTGAGGAAGCCTAGAGCATTACCTTAGTAGTTCTATTCTGTTTGTATTTGAGACTATCAGACTTTACTTTCATTTGCTGGAATGTAATAACTTTTAGACATGTATCTGGATTCTGGGATTCGTTTATAGATGTTGTGATTTGTGCTTGTCATATTTTTCTGGTTAGATTTCCCTAGATTGGTACAGCTTACTTCGTCATGTCTAACGACGAAGGCTGGGCGTGTCCGACTCATGTCCGATTATTCGGGAGCCGGGTCGTGACATGTTTCATGGTACTAATGGTTTGGAATCTTCTAGGTCAACAAGTCACCCGAACATAACTAGTTTTGACCTATAATTTTTCCGACCAGAATTAAATTGACAAATTAGTGAAAAAAATGCTTAAAAATCCTAATTTAGATATATTAACCTATATAAAATTCAGTTTTGAAAAAATCCTATAGAAACTTATAGTTCCTTCACAACGTGGTAAGTTTTGGCTCTACCGAACCATAAAAATAGGTATCATAATTCATGAAACTTGTATGGGTGAAAAATACTACCCAAGAGACATCAAAAAACTATTTTTACAGAAATAATAGCATAATTTCTAAAGATTTATAGCATAGGTTTGAGATGGAAAATTTTGGATTTCTTACCAAAAGTCCTTGCTAGTTGGGTTGTGGAGGCTTCTCCTTGCCAAAGCTTCCACCTTTATTGCTATCCTTGCTTGCTAATCCTTTTTTGATGAGTTTGGAAGGGTTGGTAATGGTTCTACTTGGTTAGATGGAGAAATTGGAGTTTTTAGGGTTTGTTTGGTGAAGTTTGGATGGAAAAAGGATGAAAGAAGGTGTTTTTATAGAGGAGAAAGAGTTGTATGATGGAGGGGATGAAGATGATGGATTTGGATGGAGGAGGTTCTGCCAAAATTTGGAGAGGGAGAGGGGGTTGGTCGGCTATGGAGAGGAAGAAGAAGGGAGAATTAAGTTAGGGTTTGGGTTTGGCTAAAAGTAGGTATATATATGGGCTTTTTGGCTTGCATGCATGTAGTATAATAGAAAACCTATTCCTAATAGGATGTTGGCTAAATATACACGGGGGAGGGCTGTTTTGGTCAGCCAAGAGTGGCCCTCTTTGATTTGTTTGGGTGTTGGTGAGTTGGCTAATTGATTGATTGAGGATTTAAATAAAAGGTTTCCTAATATGGAACTAGTTAGATTTCTAAATATAAATACAATCTAAATCTGAATAAATATTAAATATATATGGTTATTAATAAATATTAATTCCCAACATGCCTAAATAGGTTTGGGTTGGACTCTGGGTCAAATATAAAGTAATGCTAACTAGGATTACACTAGGATTACACGTAGACACTTTCTATAAATAGAAACTTTCCAAAATTGAAAACATATTAATATTAATAAAATATATATACAAAATATATGTCAACATGAAGGTATTTGAGAGTACTACATGTCTATTTAGATTTGGATTTGGTTCGGGTCAAGTCGGGGCTAAATTGGTACAACCGGGTCTCCTAGAAAGTCAATAATCTAATAATTAAATAAATAAATTATCGGTGGGGGTTAAGTCACAACTTGGCCTGGTTTTCCTTGTTAGAACACACCTATGGCTCGGCCTTCCCTATCATGGCTAAAATACTAGTCAAAGCATACGTGCACACTATCCGTGTCATAATTCTTAGTCGTCTTGTACTCCAAATCTTAACCATGGCTAAGGTCATCTATAATAATAACTATTTAATAAAAAATATTCATAAATTCCATAAAATCCTATTTAAAGAAAATTAATAAAATAAAATAAAACCAAAAATTTAGGGGTGTTACACAAAGCGACGGATGGTGATGAGTCAAAGATTGAGGGTCTGTCTGTCGGTCCCATGACAGCTGGTCGGTCTCCAGGTAGGGTTGCTCTACGGATCTAGATTTGGCTACATGTGGTTTGCCAAATCTTTACGGAGCGACATCGGTTTCAGCAGTTCGAAGCCAGAAAGGAGATCAAGGTTTACAGCAAACTCAATCTGAGACAGGAGCATCATCATTCACACAGTTCATGGGTAGCTGTGGGTCATCGACGTCATGCACAGTATGTGATGTTCTGCTCGAGGATGCATTTGTATGGGAGAGCTTCATGTTCGGACACAAAGGTGGGCATGTTCAGGAGTTCGAATCTTGTAAGAACCATACCGTCCACTTGGTTGGGCCAGCCAAGGGTGAAGAAGCTCGTCGGAACGTTAATACTTTCCGATGGAAGACGAAAGTCGGGAACAAGTAGCCAAGACTTACTCTAAGGCTGATCGTCAGTAACTTCGGTCTTGGTCATGTCATTAATATCAACAGGATCCCAGTGGTGCATGAAGTTCTACGTATGGCAGCTAGCATCGACGTGATGGTCGAGGAGCTGGAGACAAAGGAAGATGCAAATAAACTCAAGGGATTGGAGATCAGTGGCATGGGGGAACAGGAATTCTGTTGTGGAATGACAGGCATGGTGTCAAGTTGAGGACCCGGGGTCAATACCCTCTCATCAGACTGGAGGGAGAGATTATTGGAGTCCAGTCTGGATTTGGTAACAACATACTTGTGGAATCCAAATCTTATTAAATATTTGATTTAATTAGATTTGGATATCCATAATTGGTGTTGTGTTATTTTAGATATAATAGGTTTCTTATTTTAGGAAATCTTGTTATGGTCTAAAATAGAATAATTGATGGGCTATTTTAGGTGTAATAGGATTCTTATTTGAGGGCTTCCTAATTAAGAAATCATATTACGACCTAAAATAAGATTTTCTCATCCTATATATATGGGGTGAGGGTGGAGGCACAAAGTATAAGCACAAAGCACAAAAGTCGAGATTCGGGGTGCTTGTCCACAAAAAAATCTAAGAAAAAGTCCGTACTTTGTTCTTAGGACTTCGCCATCCAAGACAGAAAGAAGAAGAAGATCTAATCGAAGAGTCGTCAATTTCGGTTATGGAGATTGCTACGGGTTGGTGAGTGATCTCAATTGTAATATTATGTTTTTCTTCTTGAGAGTGGTGAGGGGGTTGAACCTATTAGGGCAAAGGGTTCAACATGAGTTATGCCAATCTTGTAATTTTATCTAAGTTATTAAAGGTTATATTTGTCCAGGTGACGTACGTCACCGCCATATACTTTTCTTCATCTTGTGCTTGGTGTCCGTTAGACGGGGGTTAGTTTTGGTCAGGTGGGTTGGAAAACGCTTTCGCACGCGCCCAACAATAAATCCACCATTACATAGACACTACAAGAAAAATGACCATTCTTGACGGTTTATAAGTTGACGGTCGTCGAAAACCATCAAGAATAGTGGTTATCTTGACGGTTTTAGGCTTACGTCGAGGGAAGGCAAATTTTTTGCCACTTTAGCAATTTTATAGCATATATTTTGACGGTTTCGAAGGATCCGTCAAGAAAGAACATTTTTTATATTGACGGTTTGTTGATAACCATCAAGTAATGCATGTGCAAAAAAATTGCCAAGCATATTTTAGATGCCATTTTAGTAATTTTTTTGAATTTTTTTGAGTGTATCATCTATGTTGACGCTTGCGTAAAACCTCAAAAGCTGCTCCCATAGAGTGAAACTCCCGATCCTTTTAAAAAAATCTCGAAGTGGTTCTTTCATCTTCCTCATCCTCCTCTCTTTCTGCCAGCTCCTTCCTCTTCAACTTCTCCTCCTCCTTTCATGGCCGCTCCGGCTCACTCCAGAGAACCCCCCCCCACAGCCCTCTCTGTAAGCCCACTTCCTAAATTTTTAAATTTTAAATTTTATTTGTTTACGATTAATTTTATGGTCATTGGGAGTGATGTCAAAGCTTGTAGGTGGGCTATGACCATATTAAGGTCATATGACCTCTAGATAGCTTATATATGTATTATTTAACTATTTTATATTTTTCTACAATTTTTGAATTTTTTTAGGTATTTAATATTTAAGGTTTTATTATTTTTAAGGACTTTCAAGATTTACTGTAAGGTCATACGGGGGTATTTCTGGACCAAATATTTTTATTTAGGCTCTAAATGACTAAAAATATTTTTTAGAATATTTTAGAATTTTTTTAGATTATTTAAAATTTTTGGAAATTTTTATATAATTAACATCTATAGAAATTATATTTTATAGGCTTTGGGAATTTACTGTGAGGTCACACGATGAGCAGTTAGTATTTATTGTTGGTGTTTTTGCCTTTGGACTAGAAAAGATAGTCCCACATCAGCTACACCAAATGGTGAGTATCTCAATATAATGCATTGCTTGTGTTGAGGTGTGAACATGAGGTGTAGTGGGGCATAAGTTTATGCCATGTGGGAGTACTTTCCTAGAAGGAAAAAGGATTAACTCCAACAAGGATGCAAGTTGATTTTTGTTGTGCGAGCTCGGACTCGGACGCGGACTCCAGGATTGTCTCGTGCATGCACGGGAGTGTTCGGGGGGCAGGCGTGGACTGGCACACTTCTATGCTGATTGTGGGATGATCTAAAATATCAAACTCTATTTTTGAGTATTGGTATTTTAGTCCCACATCGGATAGGAGAAGAGGTGAAGTCTCAACTCCACTATGTAAATAGAGCTCCTTGGCCTCCTTTGAAAGATGCACCAAGAAGAGAGTTGAGGGAGTCTGTTAAGTCCAGGAAGCCCGTTCAAGTCTCAAATATTGACTTACGAGCGTTCCAGAAGTTCTTCGTGAACTTGCTGGTTCCTGGAAGCTGTTCGTGCTCGTGTGGGGCGAATAAAGCTTTGAGCAACGGTGGTTCATTCACCCCAGCATCTCATTCTCGCCTGTCATCGCTGCTGTTGCCTTTTACAGTAACTTCTTTTTAGAAGCTCTACTACCGATAGTTGCTTGCACAAAGTCTCTTTAGATTTTTTGTGTATTACGTAGAATCTTTTAGATCCTCGTAATTTCAGAATCCTCCAGGATCTCTGTTGCACATCTTCTTTAAGGTGCTGCATTTGAAACGTTGTGTGTACAATTATTTCAGTTTCAGAATTTTCCATCGATAATTGTGCCTCGGCACTAATAATCTCAAAGCTTTATTGAGAAGATGGATAATTCTCGTGCTTCGCTCATCGATACCGGCTTTAACAAGTTGGAGAAATTCGATGGCGAACACTTCCAGATTTGTAGACGAAAGGTCAAGAAGAACCGATCGTTCCAACCACTGGATCTGCTGCGGCTGTGGCCGCTGCTACGACCAAGCAAGCGAAGTGGAAGAGAGAAAACAGTATATACAAACTACTGATACTCAATTCCATGGAAGACTCTCTGGCAGAGTCCTACTCCAAGAAGACATCTGCCAAAGAGATATGGGACTCCTTGGGAAAGCTCTATGAAGATGACGAGAACCGGTCCAAGATCTTCATGGTAGAAAAATATCACAAGTGGACCTTCGAAGGCGAGAAGGCGATGCTGCCCCAAGTGAAGGAGTTTCTGAAGTTGCGTCAGAAACTAGAAGACGGGAACATGCCCCTCGGCGACAAGTTTGTCGTTGGAGAGATCGTCGCAAAACTTTCTACAGAATGGAGCAACTTCTATGCAAGGATGCATCGAAAGAAGATGGAAATTAGCTTGGAAGATTTCTTGCAAGAGATCCATATTGAGGACGAGATACGCTCTCAATAGAAGATGGATACTCTGTCCAAACAACTGGCGAAGGTAAATCTGGTCCAAACCAGAGAGTACCAGAGGAAGCAGGCTGCTTCTCATCGCAAAAAGAAGGACTTCACGAATCTGAAAGTGAAGGGTCCTGCTTTCAAGCAGCAGAAGTCCAAGTCCCATGTGACTTGCTTCAATTGTGGCAAGAAGGGCCACTACAAATCCGAATGCAAGTCCAAGCCCAAAGAACAAGGTGAGCGTAGTAAGGTTTCTATAATTACTAATCTAGTTGCCATGATAGCACAGGTTACAACTGTGGGGGCTGACTTGGACTGATGGATAGATACTGGTACGACCTGCCATGTCTGTTCAGACAAAGACTGGTTCGTCTCTTATGAGCCAACATCAGAGAAGGTCATAATGGCAAACCAGGCACAAGCTGAAGTACTGGGGATCGGGACGGTGGAGCTGAAACTCACATCGGGGAACACTCTGACGCTTCAAGGTGTAAAGCATGTTCCAGTAATTGCTAAGAACCTGATCTCTGGAAGTCTGCTCTGCAACGCAGGCTTGTGGATGGACATCAATGCTGGCCAGTTGGTGATGTCCAAGAAGGGTACATTCTTCGGGAAAGCTTTGCAAACTGAAGGAATGTACTAGATTCAGCTTGTTGTAACCCAGCATGATAATATAAATGCAATCACTTTTTCTGATTATTCTCTTGAGTTGTGGCATAATAGGCTAGGACATGTTCATTGTAAAAGGATTAACAGAATGTCTAGTCTAGGACTTATCTCCAAGTGTGGGGGTAAGGTAGAGAAATGCGAAATATATGCTCAGACGAAGATCATAAGGAAACTCTTTCACAGGGTCTATCGAAGCACAGATCTTCTGGAGTTGGTTCACTCAGATATCTGTGACTTTAAACAATTCTCTATAAAGGTCGGGATGAAGTATTTCATTACTTTCATCGATGACTTCTCAAAGTATGCTTTTATCTACTTGCTCAAGTCTAAAGACGAAGCATTCGAGAAGTTCAAGGAGTTCAGGGTCGAGGCTGAGCGGCCAACTGGACAACAACTCAAGAGGTTAAGGAGTGATCGAGGTGGAAAGTATCGGTCTCATGAATTCTTATCATTCTGCAAAGAACATGGAATTATCAATGAGACAACGGCTCCGTACTCTCCTCAATCCAATGGAGTAGCAGAAAGAAAGACCAGAACGTTGACAGAGATGATGAACTCCATGCTGTTGACTGCGGGTCTTCCAAAGTGTTACTAGGGAGAAGCTGCACTAACGGCAACGTTTATTCTGAACAGAGTGCCATATGCAACTTCCGACATAACTCCGTATGAACTCTGGTTCAAAGTCAGACCTAACTTGAATGTCATTCGAGTGTGGGGGTGTCTGGCTTATGTGAAGCTCCCGGATCTGAAGATTCAGAAGCTGGGGACAAGGACTACGAAGGCGATCTTCTTGGGGTATGCCGAGATGAGTGATGCTCGGAGATTCCTTGATATCGAGTCAAACCATATCATCGAATCTCGCGATGCTGAATACTTTGAAGACAAGTTTGCAAAACACAAGAATATTGTTCTCGCGGATCTTCCGGAGAATGATGAGGGTATAAAGCAGACATAAGTCTTTAATGAACCAGTAGTCCAAGATGAAGCTATCGTCAAGGAGACACCAGCTGAACCAGAACTCGCTGAGCCGTCAACTAAGCGAGCGAGGAGGCCGAAAGACTTCGGAGATGACTTCGTCAACTATCATGTGGAAGCAGATCCGCTTACCTATGATGAGGCGATGAAGACCAGAGATGCTGTATTCTGGAAGGAGGCGATAGACAACGAGATTGACTCAATCACCTCCAACAACACATGGGTATTGGTTGACCTGCCAGAATAAACAAGACCCATCGGATGCAAATGGATCTTCAAGAAGAAGATGAAAGCAGATAGAACCATTGACAAGTTCAAGACCAGGCTAGTGGCCAAGGGGTTTGCTTAGAAGAAGGGGATCGACTACTTTGACACTTATGCTCCAGTAGCTCGGATGACAACCATCAGATTGTTAGTTTCTCTAGCAGCAATACACAAGCTGGTGATACATCAGATGGATGTGAAAACGGCATTCCTTAATGGAGAGCTGACCGAAGAGATCTACATGCAACAACCAGAAGGTTTTGTCGTCAGAGGTCTGGAAGACAAAGTCTACAAGTTGATGAAGTCTCTGTATGGTTTGAAACAAGCTCCCAAAATGTGGCATAAGAAGTTTGACAAGGTGATAAGGTCAAATGGCTACAGGGTCAGTAAAACAGACAAGTGTGTCTATACGAAGTTTGCTTACGGAAGAGGAGTAATCGTATGTCTTTACGTGGACGACATGCTAATCCTAGGTACGGATTTAAGCTGTGTCACAGAGACAAAGAAATTCCTCTCGACCAAGTTCAGTATGAAGGACTTGGGGGGATGCCGACGTAATCTTGGGGCTCAAGATCATCCGAACAGGCACTGGAATAGCGCTGTCACAATCTCATTATATTGAGAAGATGCTCACTCGCTACGAGTATCAAGATCTTCCTTTTATTGATACACCGTACCGGAGTGATCAGAAGCTGGAGCCAAATTCGAGGGAAAGCGTCAGGCAGTTGGAGTACACTAGCGTCATCGAAAGCTTGATATACGCTACTACTGCCACAAGGCCTGACATAGCTTTTGCAATGGGAATGCTGAGTCGGTTCACTAGCAATCCAGGTGTTGAGCACTGGAAAGCTGTGAAGCGTGTTATGAGATATCTCAAGAAAACTCAGACATATGCACTTTTCTACAGCGGAGATCCGTCAGTAGTGGAAGGCTTCAGTGATGCTAGCTGGTGTTCAGATATGGAGAGCGAGTATTCCACAAGTGGATTCGTATTCGCCATGGGCGGAGCTGCTATATCGTGGAAGTCGAATAAGCAGACTATGTTATCTCGTTCCTCCATGGAATCTGAATTCTTTGTATTGGATGCTGCTGCAGATGAAGCAGAGTGGCTTCGGGAGCTCATGTATAATCTTCCGGTAGTTGGAGCTCAGATACCGGCGATACCGATATACTGTGACAACCAGGCGGCAGCAGCAGTGGCATCAAATGAACTCTTCAACGGGAAGAAGAGAACGGTGCGGTTGAAGCACAGAGCAGTACACGATCTTATCAAGAGAGGTGTTATTGTAGTGATTGATGTTCGGAGTCAGGAGAACCTGATGGATCCGTTCACCAAGGGCCTCAAGCGCCAGCTGGTCGATGACACAGCTTGTAAAATGGGCTTGAAGGCATTCTGATATTGTGTTATTACATTCCTACCATAAAGTTTTATGCTATTAGTTCAAAAAGAAATCTACTAGGCATCTAGGTTTTGGTTCAAGGGAGGACTATTAACCAGAAAAATATCAGGAATGGTGGGTACTTGTCCTATGTGACATGGAGAGGTTACGGACCTACAACCACTGTTGTCTACTGTTGTTTTCTGCAAAAAACGGATCATGTGGGAAGGTTGGCTTAAATGCCTTAATGAGTTCTCAGGCAGAGTGAATGCCTGGAGTGCTTTACAGGAAGCACGGTAGAGCAGCACTACAAGGAGTGTAACTCCATGCTACAGTGGGGTGACTCCACCATGAGGTTCCCAGGTAGGGGTAATGACTAGGATTTGCAAGCTACGTCACAGCGGAGTAGCACCGCAAATAGGCAGGTAGCCTAATGCTGTATGATAATCGTAATAAAGAGAGGTAGACAGCACTACAAAGAGGACGATGTCCTTATGTTACAGTGGCATGACACCACGAAGAGGTACCAGGTAGGGTAAAGCCTCGGCTTTGCAAGCCATGTCATAGCGGCGTAACACCGTACGGAAGCGCAAGGCTTCATGCTGGGTAGTTTGGCACTACAAAGAGTCCTGTGACCTCATGCTACAGTAGTATGACACTACGATGAGGTACCCAGGTGGGGTAAAGCCTCGGCTTTAAGCCATGTCATAGCGGCGTAGCACCGCAAAGAAGCGCAATGCTTCATGCCATGACTCTTTATAAAGAACTCACCTATAGTGTATGGACAGAGATATCAGGCCGTCTCTTGAGGGTAAACTTGTAGACGCCCAAAAATTATACACTGAAACCAGGCTGGCACAAGGCCTTCAATGTGCAGCCAGAAGCACAGTTGATGTCATTATGTGAGTAGGAAGAATTGCAGTTATGGTACAGAATTCAAGGCTTAGTCCATTCTTGTATCATGCTGTTATTTAACCTATGCGGGAAGATTCAAGTCGTAGTGACATCTCTCCTAATGCATGATGGACAGTCACTGTGGGGAACGCTCAACCCATATATTGAAATATGTGGGGAATTGTTGGTGTTTTTGCCTTTGGACTAGAAAAGATAGTCCCACATCGGCTACACCAAATGGTGAGTATCTCAATATAATGTATTGCTTGTGTTAAGGTGTGCACATGAGGTGTAGTGGGGCACAAGTTTGTGCCATGTGGGAGTTCTTTCCTAGAAGGAAAAAGGATTAACTCCAACAAGGATGCAAGTTGATTTTTGTTGTGCGGACTCGGACTCCAGGATTGTCTCTTGTATGCACGGGAGTGTTCGGGGGGTAGGCGTGGACTGGTACACTTCTATGTTGATTGTGGGATGATCTAAAATATCAAACTCTATTTTTGAGTATTGGTATTTTAGTCCCACATCGGATAGGAGAAGAGGTGAAGTCTCAACTCCACTCTATAAATAGAGCCCCTTGGCCTCCTTTGAAAGATGCACCAAGAAGAGAGTTGAGGGAGTCTGTTAAGTCCAGGAAGCCCGTTCAAGTCTCAAATATTGACTTACGAGCGTTCCAGAAGTTCTTCGTGAACTTGCTGGTTCCTGGAAGCTGTTCGTGCTCATGTGGGGCGAATAAAGCTTTGAGCAACGGTGGTTCATTCACCCCAGCATCTCATTCTCGCCTGTCATCGCTGCTGTTGCCTTTTACAGTAACTTCTTTTTAGAAGCTCTACTGCCGATAGTTGCTTGCACAAAGTCTTTTAGATTTTTTGTGTATTACGTAGAATCTTTTTAGATCCTCGTAATTTCAGAATCCTCCAGGATCTCTGTTGCACATCTTCTTTAAGGTGTTGTATTTGAAACGTTGTGTGTACAATTGTTTCAGTTTCAGAATTTTCCATCGATAATTGTGCCTCGGTACTAACATTTATGAGCACTTTGTTTATTGCAGGCTAGACAGCGTACTACCGCCGATACCGTGGCGTAGGCTGGGCTTGGACACACACTCGTATCCCGAAAAGCGGGTACGAGTTGTGACAAGTTTTTATGGTGGCCCATGCAGGTCTATTTTTGTAAAAGATTGCGAACTTGTGGTAGTACTTAAGTTAGTCGTACTACTGCAAGCCTGCGACTAGGATGCTCATTCACGATTAGGTTTGATTTGATTTTATGAGAATGAATAGGACTAGGAGTCCCTTATTCAATTTGACCTTTGGATAGTTAAGATTGTGAAATAGGCCATGTGATTTAGCCAATAATTTATTGAAGTCTAGGCATGGATAAATCGAAGAATTTTTCTAAGAGAATATGTTATTTTGTTTTGACATGTTGGTAGGATCCAAGGTGGGTAGAATATATGTTTGGTAAGTTAGGCCTTCATAGAATTCAATTCCTAATTTAGATCATTTGTGCCATTTTATGTTCTGCCTTCTCTAAACCTCGTTTTATTTTTAAAACTATTTTGCGATCATTTCCTAATCTTGGTTCAATTATCTATATATTAATTCAAGTCGTCTTCGTTCATTTTGTGATCGTTTTGTTTTTAAAACTGATACTTTTACTCAAGGACAGATAATTATATTTTCTTATCAAGATCGACTTATTTGAATTTATTAAAGTTTCTGTGAAATTCTTATGGATATAGTTGAAATAATTTTTGGTGACATACAATGGTAAGACAGATGTGCACTGTCCCCATTTATTTGAATTATGGAGACTGCGGGTTCACTGCAGTCAGCAGCGCACTGGCATGGCATGATTCCTAAGTTAAAATAATTTTAAGTATGCGTAGGTTGTCGAATATTACTAAAACTATATCCTAGTTTTATTATTAATTTTTTGATTTATTATGTCAATATTGGGTAGAGTTGATAAAGTGTTCGATAATATATTATACTTGAGTCATGAAACCAAGGGTTCACGGCAGCCAGATGTACACTGGCGAGTCATGAATTCTCAGTTAAATGACTTCAGATATACTTATGATTCTCGAATATCATAGCGACTATATGTTTTATTGACATACGACTATTAATTTTTTTCTCCTTCAAATTTATTTGATGCCTTATTTCTTGTTACCACCTTCTCTACAACTAGTAGTTCTTTATTTCTCTCATATTTTTCTATTTTTTAATCGTCATATTTTAAACCTATTTTTATTTTCTTCCACTATATTTCTAAAACGTATTTAGATTTCGATTCTATACGCCTGATCAATTTCGATCATTCATCACATTATTTTCTTGATTATAGTCTTTGTCGTGCTTATTCATATCGATTGGTCATGTCATATTTTGATGATATTCTTGGTTGTGCCTATTTGTATCTTTTGAAATTTCGAGGACAAAATTTTTCTAAGGTGGGTAGATTTATAAGCCCACTTCCCAATTTTTTAATTTTTTAATTTTATTGGTTTATGATTAATTTTATGGTCATTGGGAGTCATGCCAAAGCTTGTAGGTGGGCTATGACCATATTAAGGTCATATGACCTCTAGATAGCTTATATAAGTATTATTTAGCTACTTTATATTTTTCTACAATTTTTTGGATATTTTTAGGTATTTAATATTTTAGGTTTTATTATTTTTAAGGACTTTCAGGATTTACTGTAAGGTCATACGGGGGTATTTCTGGACCAAATATTTTTATTTGGGCTCTAAATGACTAATAATATTTTTCTAGAATTTTTCTGGATTTTTTTAGAATTTTTGGGAATTTTTATATAATTTAAACCTATAGAAATTATATTTTATAGGCTTTGAGAATTTACTGTGAGGTCACACGATGATATTTTGTGTTAAAATATTTATATTTAGATTATAGACACTTAGAAATATTTTTCTAGAATTTTTTATGGATTTTTCTGCAATTTATTTTGATTTATTTGGACTTAAAATAATTTTTAAATAATTTTCTGAATTAAATAAATAATTACCCAGTCATCCACCTAGGGGGTCCCACCTGTCAGCGCCCGCTACAGTAACCGCCTCTCTCTCTCCTATATATATGCATGTATATTCACAAACCCTAATTAATTATAGCCTCCTCCTTTGTGGTTTGATCTTGGTGATTCCTCAACTTCCCGAGACGATTGCGGAGAGCCCCGACCTCGGATTTGCGTGCCATTTTTTTATCGGATTCGTCTCGAGGTAAATATCCTGAATATGTAATTTATTTTCATCAAATCTAAATCTTAATTTCTGTAAAATTCGTAGAGTATTAGTTGCCCAAAACTTGACACGGTTTCGATGTTTTCGAGATTCCGAGAGAACCAAAAATCGAAATCACGAACCGTTTGAAGTTTAGGAAAGATAACACAGAGGTCTATGACATATTTTTTCTAGAAATTATTTCGTTCATCTAGTATTTTAGTTATTCTCTTGAACTCAGAATTGATCGTTTGATCACCATTTTGGTCACGATTAGCCATAACGGCAATATCTTTTGACAAAATGAGATTTTATGGCACAGTTGATTCCAGCGCACTCGTGGCGCTGAAATATACCAAGGTACACTTTCAAAATCTAGAGTTTATAATGTTTGACTAGATAGTCAACGGCACGCCTCGATTTGCATGTTATGGTTTTGAAAATTGGAAACATGACTTTTGATGGCCAAACTTACATGTTTAGATTATATTTAGATTATTATTAGGTTAAATGATATTTTTAAGTAATTTATTCCAGAATTAACTATTATTAGATTAGTAACCCAACTAGCCATTATTCCATGAATTTAGAACTAGAACCTTAGAATTGACTTGTGGTTTTCGTGCATGGTTCGTGGTACGATGTATGTTGTAGGTTGACAGCCTCTAGATCAGCAATCCCCTCATCCTCGACTTGTGACTACGGTTTGTCCAAGAATTCAGGCAAGTACAGTATTGTATTTATGTTTTGGTTCATTATAATGTTTTCTCTATCATTTTCTTATTTTATATCCCATTGAGATATTGCTTGATACTCCATTGAGATACGATTGTGACACCGTAGTTATTGTATCTTTCTTAGTGTATCATTGATCGTTATTGATTGTTAGAGAGTCTGGAGGGGAAATACTCGGTAACTACGTGAACAAATCCAACTATTTTGATTATGGATAGCTAAGTCATACACCCCACGTATGAGTTAGCCGTACCTTATTATTGTGGATAGCCATCGTATGATGTGTCCTATTTTCCTTTATCTAGTCCATTATCTTGTTAGTTCATATCTTGTTAGTTCACTTCTTGTTAGTTTATATTTTGCCAGTTCATATCTCGTTAGTTCATACCTTGCTAGTTTCATTCTGCTAGTTAATATCTTGCTAGTGCTAGTTAATATCATGTTAGTTTATCTCTTGCTAGTTCTTTATATACTCTTTGTCATCATGGTTTTTCGTTGTTCTAACTTATTTTGGACTAACAACATTAATTACAATATAGTTGTACTCTGCTCCTTTCCTGACTAGATCGTTGTTATAGGTGAGGTTGACGTGCCTACTCTTGCGCTATGGACCATACGAGGGGGAGAAAGAGACTCGAAGGCCAAACCATAGAAGACTAGTTAGTTGTGTGGTAGTTTTCTATAAATGTAAAAGCTTACATTCTTCTTCAAATATAAAACTTCTATATTTTCTAAAGTTGATTTAGTTATTGTGAATGAGCAGTTAGTATTTATGAGCACTTTGTTTATTGCGAGGTAGACAGCGTACTATCGCCGATACCGCGACGTAGGCTGGGCTTGGACACGCACTCGTATCCCGAAAAGCCGGTGCGGGTCGTGACACTCTCCATCGACACCAACGCTCAATGGATCCCTACCCCGGCTCTCTCCTCCGGCCCTCGCCGCTGGTGGCTCTAATCCCGGGCCGATCCTCTTCATCCTCTCCATCTTCCTTCTCCACTTCTTTCTCTTCCTCCTCCTTTCTCATTCCCAAAACCCTTTCTTAATCCCGATCCTAATCCAAACCCTAACCCTAGATCCATCAGAGTTCAGAGTTATGATGGCCATGGCAAAGTCGGAGGTCGATATGCTTCCAAGGAAAAGAGACGGCAGAGCTGAAGATGGACTGAACGGAGAAGAAGAGGCGTTGTCGATCAACAAGGCCAGGGGGAGGACTCCGCTCCGATCTGATGGTCGTCTTCGTCGGCAAAGAGCAACTACAAGCCGCCTTCTGTGTCGGGCTTATCGGAGATCGACGAGGATCTTCACATCCGGTAGCTTGCAGTCTACGGGAGGGAGACGAGAAGGAAGCTATTCGTGTCGAACATACTGGTCTCTGGTATCAATGGCCTTGGCGTGGAGATTGGTAGAATTTATCCAGTTTCTTGATATTCTCTTCGTTGCTCGGACACGAATATGACACGAGGACACTAACACGACATAGACATATGAATGGTAAAGTTATTTCATGGATTAAAGGGCTACTATTTTGATATGGGTATTTTGGCGTATCATCAAAATTTGCTCTTTCCTTATGGATAGATTTTTGGGGTTTGAAAATGTTGATTTTGGCTAACGTTTATAGGTAGTATTCTATGTTGAAATATACATATCATGTACCATACGACAACAGAGGTGATAATGGCATGGTTTTCTATCGAAAATTTCATTATTGGTGTGAAACAAGCGTCAATGCTAAAAATAATGTTGTTTCCCCTGCATTTTATCTGACATCAAAACAACATTGGCTTGGTTACTACACTTAATTGTGCTCATCTATATTTGTAGATGTTATCATTAATTTAAACTAATGAATGGGTATATACAAATTTTTAGAGAATTAAAGGCTTGTGTATGTGTACTAGACAAATTTGCCAGAGCATCTTTTTTCCTTTGAACTATTCAAACTTGAAATAGATAACTAGCAATAGATAATGTGCATCAAGTTTAGGACTCATCGTAGTGACAACATGTTATTAGAATCGAGAAACAAATGTACATGGAGTACAATGTATAGATATTGAAGTTCTCTGTTCCAAATTACCATAGTTCCATAATTTGAAATATGATACAACATCCTACTATCGTATCTCACTTCGAGCCTAGAAGTGGAACCAATATACAAAATATTTACATGTATAGATAATGCTCACATCTGGCAACGAAAAACTGGACTGATCACCTTGATTGTCTTACAGTAAATGTCATTAGGTATTAAAATTTTAATTCATTAGGTATTAAAATTTCTATCGTAACATAAATTTGGGTGTTGAATCATAACATTTTTTAATAAGAGATGCTCTCTATTGTTTTCCCAGTATTCATATACATAACTAGTAATTAAGTCAACTCATCCCTTCTTGGGAGTGTTTCATACATCTTGTTGGCAAACTGATCATGATAGTAAAGATGGGAAACAATTGAACAATTCAACACAGCACACAACTCAAGACAAAGAAGATTGAACTATATTGGTACTTAGTGGCTCTGGAAACAAGTAATTTCATAGGTGAACAAAATCGCATGTTTATACTATACTGATCAAAACCCTAACCATTATATAATTAGTAGTCCTTGTTCATTCAAACAAAGCAAAAAAAGATTAACACCTTGTTCATTCAAACATTCAAGATTGAAAGGCTTCAGTCAGAAGTTAGTGAAATATTCTATAGAGGATGATTTCTTTGCATACATAAGCTTTCCTTATATAGGAATTTATAGGGCACAATGAACATTAAGTATCAGATTATTAAATTAAGTACATCAACTATCAGATTATGATAAAAATTAAGAATAATGCTATATTGTGCCACAGAGGATTTTTTAGGGTGCAATGTATTATTGCTCTCTATTGTTTTATTGTCTTGCATTTGTTCACTGTTCACTAAAGAACCCATGCTTAATTTGTTGAGCTACTCATGATCTGAACAATCAAGGTAGTTCCAATTGTCTCCATGTAAATGCTACTAGCAGTTCCCTCTAGTTATAGTTTGAATCCCTTCCCGACCTAATAGTAGGATTATAAGTTAATGAAACTGGAATATATGTATAGCTTATGTGTCTCATGCTCAATATGAAAATATGACCAGCGTTAAAAAGACAGTGGAGGCACATGCCCTTTGTTACCAAAAGCAGATTGTAGGTTTTATGAGTAGGTACTGTCAAAATTGTTCTGTTGTGGAGAGGTTGTTGGACTCTGCATATTAATAGAGGCCAATTTGTATAGGTAGTTTGAAAAAAAATTCCAAGTAAACATATCGAGTATGTACTAAGGTCCCTATTGCTAATATACTGTCTTTATATGTCTTCAGCAATTTGACCAAGTATATTTATATTATCAATCTAGAGTGTAGACATTAGACAGTACTGATAAGAGGTTCAAAGTAGTAGTTGCTAGTACAACAGCAAAGTGGTAGTCTTATTTGTGTTGGTTTAGAAAGTGGGAGGAGAAATATGAAATGGAAGTTGTATCGTGTAGATACTTGATCCATATTCTGCGTTATCTCAATTAATTTGGCCTATATGCTTTATGAGTCAGTCATACCAGAAAAAAAAAATATTCTAGTAAGACATGCATTAACTTGGTGTCCAAAAGTACCCAAAAGTCTAAGAGGCATTAACTTGGTGTCCAGTATAATTGAATATTGGATTTGATAGTGATATTAGTTTGAAAGTTGTATTGGATTTTTCCTTTAGATATGTAGTAGATTCCTTGGTATATGATCCAACAATATGACTCAACATGTGAAAACAGTGAAATACATTTCAAAGTATCATATCATAAATACATGTTGACAAAATCAGCCAAATACTTGGTCTGATGGCTTATTTTAAGATTACTTTCTAATATAGGAGGATATATGCATGAGAAACGTATAAAGTAAAGGCGTAGACTTTTAAGCAGATGTAAAATATACATATAAGTGAGGAGTAAAGGCTCACAGTTACTCATATTTTTAACAAATATAACAAGTTTATATGCCAGGGATGATGTAAGTCATGGAAGGTAGTAATGTAAGACTAGAAAAGAATAGGTTTCAGAAAATTTATCTATCTCAGGTAGAACAATCGGAAGGTGACTACTATTTTATTGAATTTTAAAATTACTAAAAAACAACAGAGGAAATACATAAAATTATACCTAAATATGTAAAATGTTTTTCTAAAATTTTAATAATTATTTTCTTTCCGATACCAAACTATCTGATACTCCTATTCGAAATCACCGATACTACCGATACCGCGATCCCGATACTCATAGGAGGGATTCGATGCCGATTCGTAACCTATAATGTGAACCTTGCTATAGAGTACAGAAGCTACTTGATCTTTGTCGGAAAAATCTTTTTTTTCACATTTAGACCCCAAAAAAAAGTAATATAATGTTTAATTGTCAATGCTTTGATTTTGAAGGTTAGTCTGTTTACGGGTGCACCCAATGTTCACCCTCCTTAATCCAACTTAAGTCTTGGTTGCATTCACTTCGATTGATGGCTCAAAGCAGAAAATCTAGCCAGAATCTGGAGAGCGGACGTTCGAAGGAAGTCTTCGTCCTAATGGTAAGGGACTGCCCTGGGAATTGTTTACTGTGCAACGATACTACTGACATATCAAGATGTTCTTTCTTTTAAATGTGGATTCTGATTATCTCTATCCTTGTTCAAATGATTAGGTGAATGGATGCTCATTAATAAATACATTGGTCTCAGTTTGATTAATCGTTTCGACACGAGCCAGGTAAACAAATGTTTGGTTTACTGTATTCTCTTATGATCTTATCAAATCAGAATTGTGTATTAGTAGTCCCAAACTTGAAAAGGAAGATAATGCATTGATTAGCTCTAGATATATTATACATTGTACTTTAAACATCTGCTAAGCCCAATCTCTCAGTTTCTGATGCCACATGCACTAGACTTGTCAAACACCCAATGTATTATATATTCATGATGTGCAAATCCGTGTTGAATATGTTGACTATAACCGTTCAATATCAATCGATCGATCAATCACATGCACTAGACTTGTCAAACACCCAATGTAGCTTAGTTTTTACATCGTATTGAAGTTTGACATTCTTCATAGGTTTATTTTAATAATGAACACCTTTGGATTTGGGACCCGAGTAATGTATTTCTTTCCTAATACTTACTAATAAGTAACAATTTGGAAGGGATTAACATTCTTTCCAAACTGGGTCATGAACATATATTGAATCTTCTTGTCCGCGACCTCAGAGAGCAACCTTTTTTATAACTGTCTTTGATTTAGTGCACTTTGGTTCATGCACTCTCATTATAAGATAACTGTTAGACCTTGGATGCTCGTTTTTTAATCGTTTTGTTCTAATATGAATCTCTAAATATGTGACCTTGTCATTGCTTGTTATCTTTGTAACTATGCTTTCTTTTTTATGTTTTTTATTGTCATATGTTCTCTAAATATTATTGTTTTATTGTGAAAAGTTTATTTTTCATTCAATATGCAAAAATTTATGCTCTCTTCATTAGCTCGTAAGTCAGCCAGTTAGCCTCATGATGAAACACCGATAATCTGTAGTTAACTTATTTTCAACCATTGTGATGTGGCATGTCTTCATTAGCTTGAATCAACTTATACAATTCCTAATTTGGCATTGCTTTGTCTTCAAGGTCATGTTTGATCTGCATGGTTTTTAAGGAAGATAATACGGAAAATAAGAAGCAAAGTAAATGACACCCAGAACCTACTCGTGCATGCTTGCTTTCCATGGTGAGATTTTTGAACTCAAGCCCTAACTATATTTCAATTATTTCGGAAGACTTTTGTTTCATTTCTATTACATTAGAAACTTTATTGACTTGTGAATGAGAGCTCAATCTAACGAGAAGCTGCAATAAAAGATCCATGCACAGTCTTTTCTGGATGGTATTCAAGAAGTGTTTTTATCTATAGATATGCAGTTGTACATATATATATATATATATATATATATATATATATTTTTTTATATATATATATATATATATATATATATATATATATATATATATATATATATATATATATATATATATATATATATATATATATATATATATATTTTTTTTTTTTTTTTTGGAACCAGGTGAATTATTTCTGGAATCGCTCCCACTGGGATTCGAACTCCTGACCACTCGGGCCGCATGCATCTCTCTTAACCACTAGGCTAGAGGTCATCTGCATATATATATATATATATATATATATATATATATATATATATATATATATATATATATATATATATATATATATATATATTGCAATTGACCCACTCGGTTTTATCATCTTGAATAAGCTTTCATGTATGCCACAATCTGCTACTACCAATTTGTCATCTGTTACTACCAATTTGTCTCTTTTCAGCTTCAATCTTATGTTCTAGCTTTCCTGAAATCATTCTCCAGTCATTAGATCGTAATGAAAAATGTTACAATCTATAGTAACATCATCCTTTTTTTCTTGTTCCGGCATAAACTGACTCTATGATGACAGAAAAGGCTTTCAGAATTCATTAGTCTAATGATTTTTATTATATTCAAGTATCTAGTGTATTTTGGAGTGTCCAAATTGTCTTGGTCAGTTGTCTGATTCTGTAAAAGCAATGTTTACAAATATTTATAACTGAATATATGGTTTTGATTTATAGTTTCAGTATGGCAATAAAGTGAAACTATTCTTGTGTTATAGTATGCCTTAGTTCAGATTTTTGTCAAGTGATTCAATTTCCAGGATACTTGTTTGTGTTATAGTTTCAGTATGACATTTTCGGGATACCTGTTTGTGTTATAGTATGCCTTTAACTCAGATACTTGTCAAGTGATTCAAATTGTCTCGAGTTCTTGTGTGTGCAGCAATAAAGTCAGACTGTATTGATAATTATGTAATAGTGTAGTTCAATATCTAAATAAGAACATGTACGAAAAGTATTGATAATTTATGTTCTTATTCTCTCAGGAACTTTCTGAAAAATGAAGGTGCATGCATGATGTGGATAAGGGAGGGATGTGCTCCGCTCTGGTTTGCTACTTTTTTTGGTTTCATTTTGTAGGGTTAGATTATGTTTTGTGGTGACAAGTGATGGATGTTTGTGGTTTGGATGTTTAAGTGATATGGAAACAACAGATGTGGGTTATGTGTACTTTATGATTGGATTATGTTGTGAATTGACAAGTGAAGAATACATGTGGTGGGATGTGTATTGGAAATTTTAGTTGTATGAATAATACAGTTTGTTAATATGAAATTTGGATTTTATAGTAATTTGATGTGTGTATCTTCTGGATTGATATTATGAATATTTGATTAATATTATATAATTCTTGACGAAATTTTGGCAAGCTTCTCTTGACGGTACTTTGGATAGCTTCTCTTGACGGTTGTCAAACGTCAATGTTATTTCAAATTATGCTGCATAATAGCCGTGAATTCATGCTTTTCATGACGGGTTTTGTCCGTCAAAACAAATGCTTTTCTTGACGGCTAAAAGCCGTCATCTAGGCCGGAGTCAAGAAATTTTTTTGCCTACGTTGACGGTTTCTAAAAACTGCTATCCTGATGGCTAAAAACAGTCAAGAAAATTACTTCATATGATGGCCAAAAATCGTCAAGAAAAGTCCTTCCAGCGACCGTCAAGAAAGGGGGGCTTTTTTTGACTCCGGCCTACTTGACGGATCCGCAACCGTCAAGATACCCATTTCTTGACGGGGAATCAACGTCAAGAAAAGTTTTTTTTTCTTGTAGTGAGACTACTAACTGATATGAGGTTTAAAGTAAGATGGAGAACATGTAAAACTAAATAAATATTCAAAGTGTCTAAAATGATGGAACCAGATTGAGTGATGACCAAATGAGAACCATCCATTGTATCTAAAGGAAATAAAAAGGGATGATAAAGATGCAATACTAGTTATGTCTGAAGTCATTTGATGAGAAGCACCCGAGCCGAATATCTAAGAAGTAGACTTATCAGTAGAGGCAGATGCAGAGGAGCCAGCAACGACAGGCTTGCATTGGAGCCGGAGTTTGAGCTATAACTGAGTAAGACGGTGTTAAATATCTGCCGATGTCTGTGTACTATTAACAATGTGAGACTGAGGTAGCGGAAAATGAGTCGAGAAAGAATCCCTTGTCTATATCTCCTGGAAATTTGAGTTTGTAAATGTGGATGAAGTCTAAAACAATTATCCACTGGTGACCAGACTTCTGACAGTGAGAATAAATCAGACTAGACTATAGACGAGCATAGCAAGTAGCAGCAAAATGATCATGCTTCTTGCCATAGGTACATAGAGGACGCTTCTTTCTTTTTTTGATTTTTTTAATCAAATTGAGAACCAACCATGAAAAAAAAAAACTTCCAACAAAGCAAACTAACTTCACTTTCAACCAGAGGCTTCCCTGGTAAAAAAACAATCCAAACCTTTTTTTCTTTTTCTTTTTACTTTAAACCAAAGGTTTGTTTACTGGTTAAAAATTCCAAACTCCAACGATCTCAACGTGAGAGGGATTCCGTGTGGAGTTGTGTGGGATTTTCTGAGGCCTCGTCGATGGAGGGAGTGGCAGCAAAAAAAAAAAAAAAAAAAAAACGGACGCATATTCGTATACTAATAAATCTCTTTGAATGGTCCTAGGATTGAAAAATTCTATACTCTGATACCATGAAACAAATCTGTTATTAATGGATGATATATAAAATCAATACAGCCATGTATATGTATATAGATGAAAAACGGACGTATATTTGTATAGGAGAAAGAATATGTATCTGTATACGTGAAAAAATCTAATTCTAAATCTAACTAATCTTAACACATGTTATAGTTACAGTAACCAAATCTAGCAATTCAAGTCAACTAAATTTTTACAAATGAAAACATACAGAAGAACAAGCATATTACTAATGGCAATGCTTCCAGAGAGGTTCCTGCCGAAAATAATCAGCATTTAACATATCACTCCTTTTTGGCAATAAGTAGAGGTTCAAGTTGCAATTCTGAGTGTTAAATTTCACTCCTGGATCTTGCAGGTGCCAACCTAATGCAAATTAGCTTACGTCTAAGCTTCAGATCCAAATCCAAAATTTTCAAAGGCGGCCCAGTTGAGTTGGTAGGTTCTGGACCTTCTGGTTATACTGTCTTCTTTAGTAGTAGTCGAATCAATCTGCTACCAGACTAACATAAGTTAAGATCACAGCTACGGCAAGAATTTGCATGTATTTTTAGCAAATTGATTGAAGTTCATATCTTAATTTTGGGTTATACCACTACCTTGTCTTCTTGAAAAAGAATTACAAGAGAAAGATTACAGCCCACCTTGAAAATAAGCCAATTAAAGAAAAAAGAAGATTGGCCACCCCTAATACTGAAGGGTTTAAAAAGTTGTATTAGAAGAGCATCAGAGAGCTTATTCTATTTATATATATATGTATCAAAAAGAACCAGATGAATTGGTAAAAAAAGGAGTCTCTCTTGAAATTTGCCGATGTTTAAACAAAATTTGATACTTTGTTGAGGGAACTTTTTGTATTACTATTATTTTGAGAAAATCATACGAATAGGTAAAGTAGAGTTAGTGTCACCAATGAAATCTATGGAACTGGAAGTCGCTATGCGTCTTTGTTTATGGATGCTATAGTGGCAAAAAGAGTTCAATCGGGGATCATATTCTTATTTTAGAAATTTTAAAGTTGCACACGCCTCCATCTTTTGTCTTATATATATATATATATATATATATATATATATATATATATATATATATATATATATATATATATATATATATGGAAGCGGATCAAAAGTCCCCCTAAGAAAACCCCCTAAAAATCCCCCCTCACTTTAATCCGTAATTTAATGGTAATATTAATGTTAATATTAATGTTAATATTAACATTAAATACTAAAATTAACATTAAACTTAACATTAAAATTAATATTAATATTAACATTAATATTAATATTAACATTAACATTAATATAAAAATAATAATAAATATTAACATTAACATTAACATTAACATTAATATTAACATTAATATTAACATTAACATTAATATTAACATTAATATTACGAATTAGAGTGGGGGGGGTTTTAGGGGGTTTTCTAAGGAGGGCTTTTGTTTTTTTTTTGTTATATATATATATATATATATATATATATATATATATATATATATATATATATATATATATATATATATATATATATATATTTCTAAGGGGGGCTTTTGATCCGCTCCCATATATATATATATATATATATATATATATATATATATATATATATATATATATATATATATATATATATATATATATGAAGCGGATCAAAAGCCCCCTTGGAAAACCCCATAAACCCCCCCCCCCCCCCCCCCCCCCCCCCCCCCCCCCCCCCACACTAATCCGTAATTTAATGGTAATATTAATGTTAATATTAATGTTAAAATTAATGTTAATATTAATATTAATTTTATTTTTATTTTTATATTAATGTCAATGTTAATGTTAATATTAATGTTAATGTTAATATTAATATTAATGTTAATGTTAATGTTAATATTAATTTTAATATTAAATTTAATGTTAATTTTAGTATTTAATGTGAATATTAACATGAATATTAACATTAAACTTAATATTAACATTAATATTAACATTAATACTAACATTAAATTACGAATTAGAGAGGGGGTTTTCTAAGGGGGACTTTTGATCCGCTTCCTCTCTCTCTCTCTCTCTCTCTCTCTCTCTCTCTCTATATATATATATATATATATATATATATATATATATATATCAAATGACCTCTAGCCTAGTGGTCAAGAGAGATGCATGCGGCCCAAGTGGTCTGGAGTTCGAGCCACGGTGGAGGCGAGTTCGCCACAATTACCCATTGCTTCAAAATATATATATATATATATATATATATATATATATATATATATATATATATATATATATATATATTAAAAACTACCCATTTTATTCAATAAGGCATAAAAAGCCGACTCCTTTACAAGTATACTAGAAGGCACAAAATGCCAAAGCCTATACACGTATACTAGGCAAAACAAGAAAAAACGTTAACCAAAAGTAGATCAAAACGGCTAAGCCAGGGATAGGAGAGAGTTCCAGAAGTTAGACTGGCCGTGAGAACAGAGGGATCTCCGTTTGCGGCACTGCCGAATGGTCTCCCAAATCAGCTGGTCTGTAGAGTACTGGTGGCCTTCATATCTGGTCTTGTTGCGATTTTTTCAAATAACCCATGTTGCGGCAGCGACAACTATTTGGTGGCCATGGGACGCGGACGCCCAGGCCGCTACAAGGTCGGTGAAGTTGTCGGCCCCTGGATTCATTAGGCAACGCTGGGAGAGAGCATTCCATACCTTGGCATGTAGGGCCCCTGACAGAAGGTGTGGTCAACCATTTTCGATTGGCGATCAGAGCAGCATGTGCACGCTGATGCAAGGCTCAATCCGATAGTGTTGAGGGTGTCATCCGTGGGATGGATATTGCGTAGGGCTCTCCAAATGAGGAAGGACCACTTCTTTGGGATGCATGTCTGCTAGAAGGATGCAACGGTAGTAGGCGATGCTGCGTTTCCAAGGATCAATCTTCTGGCTGATTTAATTGAGAATAATCCCGTAGCAGTATGCTTCTACTGGAGTTTGTCTGCATTCGACCCTAACGTCAGCCCGCTATATCGGATGCACTCGACTGCCTCTGGTCCGGTCCAGATTCAGACCTTGTTCTAATTCCAGTTGTTGTCAGACGGGTACCACAAGTCCTTGATTGTGCTATTCCTAGGGGCTGCTGAAAGGTTGGGGAGCAAGGAGTCTCCCATCCAACGTTCAAAAAATGGCGACGACTCACCCTTGCCTATCTGAAGGCGAATCTCTGGTTCGGCAAGAGACCTCCCGATAAGAATGCGACGCCAAGCCCCTGAGGATCTGCTGTTGGAGATGGCTGTCGACGGATGGATGTGCTTGAAGTATCTGGCCTTCATGAAACTGGTCCATAAGTTCTGACTCGAGCGAAACTTCCACCATATTTTTATAGAAAAGGCATTAACGATATGGAAAAGTTTGGTAAAATCCAGGCCCCCATACCCGGACGGACGAACCATGGTATCCCAACTTGTCTAATGATTATTGTCATTGCCTCCGCTGTGCCCCCAGAGAAAGTGGCTAAAGATGCTTTCGATCAAGGATAGCACTTTCTTGGGAGGGGAGCACACGGCCAGGGTGTAGATGGAAATGGAAGTGAGGACGTGATTGATGAGGATAATCTTGCCTCCCAATGATAGAGTTCCGTTATGCCAGCCCTCGAGTTTTTTTCTGAAGCGGTTGATCAGGTTTTCAAAAATGCCGACGTTGGATTTACCGTACACGAGTGGACAGTCGAGGTAGTGGAGAGGGAGATGCTTGATGGGAAAAGAGGTGATGTTGGAGAGGCTAGCCACGTGATTTTCTTGATGTTGTGGTGGGTGTAGATGATACTTTTGTCCGGATTGACCTTCTGGCCCGAGCATCCGGCGTATCTCTGAAGCGTGTTATGGACCACTTCCATCGACCCGTTGTCCCCGGAAGAGAAAATGAGGATATCGTCGACGAAAGCTAGGTGGGTGATGATCGGGCATCCGCTGGCGGTATGATAGTGCTGGAAGTTAAGGTGCTCGCCGTCTTATTGAGATTTCTGCTCAAGGCGTCCGCCGTTATGATAAAGATTGTGGAGGATAAAGGGTCTCCTTGCCTAACTCTGTGAGTCGATTTGAAGAAGCCATCTGCCTGACCATTGATAATCGTGGAGAACCACGAGTTGCTGATCGATCTCCACACGATGTTGGTCCAGGTTTCTGAAAATCTGAATGCCCTGAAGACCCAGATCATGAATTGCCAGTCCAGTCTGTCGTAGGCTTTTTTATGTCCAATTTGATGGCTATGTTGCCTCCTCTAGCTAGAAACTTCATGCAAGTAATAAGCTCTTGGGCCAATATGATGTTATCTTGGATATTTCTCCCCCGCACAAATCGACTTTGCTCTTTCGAGATGATCTTGGGGAGAAGGTCGGACATGCGCGAGGCGATAATCTTGGATATGATCTTGTTCGTGAAGGTACAAAGACTGATAGGGCAAAAGTCACGAAATGTCTCCAGTTTATCTTTCTTCGGGATGAGGATCAGATTGGTACTCGAGATGGCTCTTGGGTAAGTAGCTCCTTGGAGGAAAGCAGAGACCGCTTTATGAATGTCCAACTTGATGATATCCCAGCATGTGCGGAAGAATACCCCCATAAATCCATCAGGTCTGGGCACACTACGGTAGTCTAGGGCCCAGACGACATCTTTTACTTCCTACTCGGAGGGAGGTTGTTCTAACCGGGTATTGTCAGAGTCGCTAACAATTTGAGGGACAACAACCAGGAAGGTGTTGTCTCTGCGGACCATTTTCTTGGAGAATAGCCGAGAATAGAACTTCGCGGCTTCCTCTTGGATACCCTTTTGATCGGTGATACTGCTCCCGTTATCATCGGCTATCTGGTGGAGGGGAGTTTCTGTTTGCGACCGTTGACGCAGGCATGGAAGTAGCTCGAGTTTTTGTCCCCCTCGTTGTCCCATTTAAGCCTCGCATTTTGCTTCCAGAAGTCGGTCTTGACTTTCAGTCTGAATTTTAGAATAGCTTTGGTGAGGTTAAGGGCGTTCCTATTAGCAGGCGAACTGTCGTTCATGTACCTGAGTTCAGCGCGAGTAATGTCATCCTCCGCTTCCCGAATGGTTTGAAAAATATCCCCATAGGCTTGCTTGCTCCAGACCGCTACGGCTTTCCTCGTGGCCTTGAGCTTGTTGGCAACCTGGGTAAGGGGTTCTGGGGATTTTGAACTATTCCAAGCTTCCACGACGACGCCCTGGAATTGGGGATGCTTGCACCAGAAGTCCAGGAAGCAGATAGTGGGCTTGTTTGAAGTGCTAGTAATACCTACTAGCAGGGGGCATGGTCGGATTCGGTGGCGTTGAGGTAGGAAAGCTTGGATATGGCACCCATATCGAGCCATTGGGCGTTCGTTAATGCTCTGCCAAGGCGGGAGTATTGCCGACTGTCGCCATCTTGCATATTGCACTAGGTAAAGGCGTTGCCAGAGAATGGATTGTTGGTGCTCTTGCTCCTTGACATGAAGAGAGCTTGCTCTCAATATGCTTTGTAAAGTTTAGTCCCACATTGGAAAATCACCATGAGTTATCTCAACATATATATGAGTATGTGTTGTTGGGATATGCACATGGGGTGTGACCTTAAGGAGGGAACCATGTGGGTGATTTTACTAAGAGAAAAATGATTAATTCTAACAAGGACATAAGTTGATTTTTGTTGTGCGGGCTCGAACTCGACACGGACTCCAGGTTGTCTCGTGCATGCACGGGAGTGTTCGGGGGGAAGGCGTGGGCAAGCACTCGACTATGTTGATTGTGGGATGATGTAAAACATCAAACTCTATTTTAGAGTATTGGTGTTTTAGTCCCACATCGGATATGAGAGATGGTGAGGTCTCACTCCACTCTATAAATAGAGCCCCCTTGCCTCCTTTCCAAGATGCACCAAAGAAGAGAGTTAAGGGAGTCCGTAAAGTTCAGAAAGTCCGTTCAAGTCACAAATATAGACTGCCGAGCGTTCCAGAAGTTCTCTTGAACTTGCTGATTTCTGGAAGCGGATCATATAGAGGCGAATCTTGCTTTGAACAATGGTGTTTTTATACCCCATCAGATTTAATCCTCCTCTTCTTCTTCTTCTGTTTCTCTCTGTAACTCGTTCTTTAGGTTTTAAGGCACCTACTGAGTAGGGAGGCCTAACTTTGTTCTTGAGATCTATCTCATTTGTGGCACCTGCTGTGTAGGCTTGCTAAACTTCTCATTTGTGGCACATACTGTTTAGGCTTGCTGAACTCCTATTTTCCATCTATATCCACGCCTCGGGACTAACAATCTCAAAGTAAGATTAGTACGATGGAAAACATTAATGCTCCACTCCTCCAAACTGACTACTGCAAGTTGGAAAAGTTTGATGGAGAGCATTATCAAATCTGGAAGAGAAAGGTCACCCTTAATCTTCAACTTGTGGACGTAGACCATATGTTGATTGAGGATGAACCAACGATTCCAGAAGGAGGAACTGCCGATGCTATTACTGCTGCACTCGTCAAGAAGAGCAAATGGAAGAGAGAAAACAACATCTGTAAACTGTTGATTCTCAATTCTATGGAAGACTCTCTGGCAGAGTCATATTCCAAGAAGGTGAAGGCCAAATAGATCTGGGATTCTTTGGGTAAGCTATATGAAGATGATGAGAACAGCTCCAAAATCTTCATCGTCAAGAAGTACCACAAGTGGCTCTTCGAAGACGAGATGGCAATGCTACCTCAAGTGAAGGAATTCCTGAAGTTACACCAGAAGTTAGATGACGAGAAGATGTCCTTCATCGACAAGTTTGTCGTTGGAGGGATAGGCTCGAAACTTCCTGCTGGTTGGAGCAACTTCTATGCTAGAATGCATCAGAAGGAGCTGGACATTAGTTTGGAAGATCTTCTACAAGAGATCCATGTTGAGGACGAAATACGATCTAAACAGAAGATGGACTCTCTTTCCAAACAACTGGTTAAGGCCAACTTGGTGCAGACAAGAGAGTTCAAGGGGAAGCAGGTGGCTTCTCATCACAAGAAGAAGGACTCCACTAATCTAAAAGTGAACGGTCCTTCGTTCAAGTAACAGAAGTCCAAGTCCCACATGACTTGCTTCAACTGTGACAAGAATGGCCACTACATGAGTGAATGCAAATCCAAGTCCAAACTAAAATAGCAGGTATAGCTAAACTTGGTTATTTTGATTACTTAACTTGGTTGCTATTGTTGCACAGGTTGAGTTATCTAGCATGGTAGCTGACTAGTGGTCTGATACTAGTGCATCTGACCCGTGTGCTCTCAAAGGAGTTGTTCACCAAGGATGAGCCGTGTTATGACGAAGGTCTCGATGGCGAACATATATCTAGCAGATGTTCTGAAGATCGAGAGAGTAGTTATTATCCACCGACAAGGACATTAGAATGTGTGTTGTACGTACCAAAGATTTTTCAGAGATCTGATCTCAGAAAGTCTGTTAACTGATATATACTTGAAAGATGGACATTCGTACTAGCCAGATGGTAATTTCTTGGCGATGAACATGCTTCGAAAAGATGTTCGGTGCTGAAGGGATGTTCGAACTTCTGCTGATGGCGATGAAGTTACTTTATTGAATGGACTGAGAGTTGTTCTATGATAGAAGCAGACTCAAGCTGTCCTACCGGGACCTATCTTCGAAATATGGGGGTAAGAAGGTGGTGGAGTTTATGGTCTGTGCAGATACAAGACTGTTGAGAAGCTGCTCAGACGATTGAACTAAAGTACTGATCATCTGGAGTTAGTACACTCAGATATCTGTAAATTTTATCTATTCTCCACAGAGGCCGGTTCGAAGTGTTTCTCGAAGTGCACATTCGTATGACTTCTCAAGTAGAAGGATGCAGCATTCGAGAAGTTCAAGGAGTTCAGGACCGAAGCTGAACGACAAACTGGGCAACAACTCAAGAGGTTAAGAAGTGATCGAGACAGAAAATATCGGTCTCATGAATTCACATCATTCTGCAAAGAACATGGAATCATCTGCGAGACTACTGCTCCGTATTCTCCTCAATCTAACGGAGTAGCAGAGAGGAAGAACTGAACGTTGTCAGAAATGATGAACTAAATGCTGCTAACTGTAGGTCTTCCAAAATGTTACTAGAGAGAAGCTACATTAACGGCCACTTTTATTCTGAATAGAGTGCCTTATGCAACTTCTGGCATAACTCCTCATGAACTCTAGTTCAAAGTCAGACCTAACTTGAATGTTATTCGAGTGTGGGGGTGTCTGGCTTATGTGAAGCTTCCAGATCTGAAGATTCAGAAGCTGGGGACAAGGACTATGAAGGAGATCTTCTTGGGATATGCCGAGAAGAGTGATGCCTGGAGATTCCTTGACATCGAGTCAAATCATATCATCGAATCTTGCGATGCTAAATACTTTGAAGACAAGTTTGCACGACACAAAAACATTGTTCTTCCAGACATTCCGGAGAATGATGTAGGTACAAATGAGACTGAGGTCTCATATGAACCAGTAGTCCAAGATTAAGTTGTTGGTGGAGAAACAATAATTGAACCAGAACTCGCTGAGCTGTCGACGAAGCCAGCAAGGAGGCCGAAGAAATTCGAAGATGACTTCATCACCTATCATGTGGAAGTAGATCTGCTTACCTATGATGAGACGATAAAGACCAGAGATGTTGTCTTCTGGAAGGAGGCAATAGACAATAAAATAGACTCAATTACCTCCAATAACACATGGGTGTTAGTTGATTTATCCGAAGGAGCAAAATCCATCGGATGCAAGTGGATCTTCAAGAAGAAATGAAAGTTGATGGAACCATTAACAAGTTCAAGGCCAGGCTAGTGGCCAAGGGGTTTTCTCAAAAATAGGGGATCGACTACTTTGACATATATGCTCCAGTAACACGGATGACAACCATCAGATTATTGATTGCCCTTACAGCAATACACAAACTGGTGATACATCAGATGGATGTAAAAATAGCATTCCTGAATGGCGAGCTAACCAAGGAGATTTATATGCAACAGGCAGAAGGATTTATCGTCAGAGGCCTAGAAGACAAAGTATGCAAGTTGGTAAAATCTCTATACGGCTTAAAGCAAGCTCGCAAAATATGTAATGAGAAGTTTAACAAAGTTATTAGATCAAACGGCTACAGAGTTAGCGAGATGGATAAGTGTGTTTACACGATGTTCGCTGACGGAAGAGGATTCATTGTTTGTCTGTACGTGGATGACATGCTAATCCTAGGAACGGATATAGGCAATGTCACGGAGACAAATAAGTTCCTCTCAACCAAGTTCAATATGAAGGACTTGGGGATGCAGATGTCATCTTGGGCATAAATAACATCCAGACAGACACTAGAGTGGCGCTGTCACAATCTCATTACATTGAAAAGATGCTCACACGCTACGGATATCAGAATCTTCTAGGGATCGATACGCCATACAGGTGTGATCAGAAGCTGAAGCCAAATTCGAAGGAAAGCGTCAGACAGCTGGAGTATTCTAGCGTTATCGGGAGTTTGATGTACGCAACTACTGCCACAAGGCCTGACATAGCTTTCGTCGTAGAAATGCTGAGTCTGTTCACAAGTAACCCAGGCATTGAGCACTGAAAAGCTATGAAGCGGGTGATGAGATATCTCAAGAAGACTCAGACATATGCAGTGCACTACAGCAGAGATCCGCCGGTAGTGGAAGGCTTCAGTGATGCCAGCTAGTGCTCAAAAGTGGAGTACATGTAATACCTGTGGTTCATATCACGTATTCTTGGAATACGTGTACGTATTTTATTGCATGATTTCCTGGCTTGGTATTTCCTTCTTGGCTTGGTCTATTCCTGGTTCGGGTTGGTTGGTTCGGCTTGGCTTGGTTTTGATTGGGTTCATGATGAACCCAAGGTAAACCCCTACCTACCACCACCATTTTGTATTTATTAGCCCTCTTTATTCTCTCTCTTCATTTATCATCTTCTTCTTCCTCATTTACTTTCCTACCAACCAGAGAGAAAGAGAGAGGTCTAGGCAAGTGCAACTTGCTTCATAGAGGAACTCCAATTTTATTAATTCATTCTCTTCCTTACTACATTCTAAAGCACTTTAGA
>JANAVB010001610.1:0-41373 GCA_029216955.1 Iris pallida | reverse complement strand
CTTGGGGGGTGTCTCTCAGTCACTGCCCTAACCTCCACGCTAAGTTTTGCGTGTCAAAATGCTTTGTGTCCAGTAAGAAATAGGACACGGGTAGCAGGACAGCACACATGCGTGTCGTGCAGGTCCGCACCCAATTTCGACACGAAATTGACACAAAATTCACATAAATCTTCACAAAAGTTAATATACATATTTAGATCTACAAATTCATGTAATTACATTTACAGAAATCGAAAATAAATTCCTAAGAGGCATTTCATCGAACACCTAACATACACTATGACACGTGTCCGATACGGACACCAAACGGACACAAAATCCACCCAAATTCGAGGTACAGGTAGGGGACACCTAAACCTAGCCTAATATGCAAAGAAATCAAAATAATAATGTAATTTAAAGGGTTTTACCTATAGGTACAATTTACAAGAAAAGATCCAAATGAGGGATTCTTCCTTGCTAGCCAAATGCTCCCAAATTGTCCTAAAGCTGGGATTAAACCCCACAATCAGAAAATAGGAGAGTATTAGGTTCTAATGCAAGAAACTAGGATTAAAAAGGAATTAAAATGGATTTATGGGGATTTTTGGAAGGAGGAAAAATACATTTTCTTCTCCAAGTGTTGGAATAAAATAAAAAGAGGCAAGCCCTAATGAATAAGTGTTTATACAGGGTAGGGATCCCTATGTGGCTGGTCATAAGCTCAATAGTTAGGGTTAGGGTTTACTAAATGGCCCATGGGCTTAAGTCATGATCAATCAAATTATTAAGCCATAAGTCATTTCATGAAACCACAAGCCATGACTTAAATTCACTCAAACTAATCCTCCTAATCCAAAATTAGTTTCTAATGACTAAAAGTAGGTTAACCTAAGTTAGACTAGGGTCACCATGGCTAGGGTTAGCTTCTAGGCTAGTCCACTAGGTCTCAACAAGTCAAAGTCAAACTAGAATTCACCAGTTCAATAAATCATCAAATAATTCAAATAAGTCAAAATGACCAATTACCCCTAGACTAAAAATGATAATTAAATCATCCTAATGACATGGTTAGGCTCTAGGTCATGCAGTCTCTAGGGTTTCACTAGCAGCACATCAAAATCACAAGTCATGACTTAAACCAGATTTTAAATAGTTTAAAAAAATTATTAAAAATCACCAAAATTATTATGTGAAATAAATATCAATAATTAATAATTATAATTATAAAATTTCAAAATTACCCTCATCTGGAAAATTGGGTGTTACAATCCTACCCCCCTTAGAAAAATTTCGTCCTCGAAATTAAAATGATCGCACCCTTCCTAGGTTAAACCCCCAATCAATCAAAGTCGAAGCAACACAATCCTATTGGTCGTGATTTCACAGTCTCGAACAGGGTAACTACACTATCTAGCAAATCATAAACAATATCCTGGCAGGTACTAATAGAATCACACAGGAAGGTGGGAAGGAAGAATGAGAAGGACAAACCTGCTAACCCATCACCTACAGCGTCGGTCTCCTCGACCGCCATCGCAAAAGCTCCACCCCTCTGGTGCTGAGCTACAGGTGGCCTAGCTCCCTCAAAAGGAGGTGCAAAGGGACAATCTATCTTCTGGTGGGCTTCAGACCCACAGGAATAGCAAACCTTCAGCCTCTTCCTACACTGCTCCCTGGTGTGTCCCAACTTTCTGCAGTAGGAACAACTGATCGTCTTCGGGTTCTAACCCCGATACTGATGCTGCACCTGCTGAACCATCACTGGTGCCCGGGTCTGCTGAATCTGTACGTGAGGCCTCTTGGCCTGGCCTCCGCTGCTGCTACCACTTTGGAAGTCACGACCCCTCTTCAACTTCAACCCCAGGTCGTCCTCCGTTGCCATAGCCCCAGAAAATATCTTCGCAAAGGTAGCGTTCCGGTCGCTCTTAGTCAGCGACCGAACCTCCCTAATCAAGCCTCGGCAGAACTTTCTCGCCTTCGTCTTCTCAGTCAAATTATCTATGAACCGGACCAATCGACAGAACTCCCCGGCGTACTCAGCTACCGTCTAGTTTCCCTGAACCAGACCCTCAAACTGTGCCTCTATGCCTCCCAAGGCCACATCGGGAAAGAACTGCTCCTTGAACAGTTCCTTGAACTGAGCCCAAGTCTGACCCTCAACTCCCACCCTGGGATCTGTCTGGTACCACGCACGGGCTAAGTCCTGCATCTGACTGCCCGCTGCCTCGATATGGAGCCGATCTGGTATCTCTGCCAGCCTGAATATTTCTTCGATATGCTCTATCCAGTCGTCTGCATAACGGATGCCCTCTGTGCCCAAAAACTCTCTAGGATGCATCTTCTGGAAGTCCTGGATATCTTTCTCCTTCCGACGAGGCTGCTGTGCTCTCCCTGAGTAGTCACCATCTCCACAGTAGTACGAACTAGCTGATGTGCCTCGTCAATCCCCTGACGGAAATCGGTAGTCTGCCGCTGCTGCTGCTGCTGTTGGTAAGATGCCAGAATCTTCTCCACGAAAGAGAATAGATGAACAGCATCTACCATCCCCGCAGGTGGAGGCTGCTGCGGTGGAAGGATCTCAGGAAGCACCGGACTCTGCCTCCCAACTGGTGGAGGTGCTCCTTCGAAAGCTGCTGAAACACCCACCCCAGCTGGCATGACTGGGGCTGCGGTACCGAGAACTGGCTGCTGAAGACGAGAGCTAGCAGACCCCTCTACTGCGTCCCTCGGTCCTGGCGATGGGATCTCGTCTCAACCATCCTGGAGACATAGATCAAACAAGAATCAATACTGAGATAGAAGCGATAAATCAAGGGAGGATAGTTAATTTTAAGGAAGACAAATCAGCAAGATGTATAGATGGTATGAATTGGAACAGAATTTTTTCTAACTATGATTGAGCGCCTCTCCGTTAAAGCCTATCTCTCATTTCTATCGCAGGCTCGGGGCAGTACAACTAAGTCGCCGTACTACCACGATATCGCACTAATGCGACTCTCGACCTGCATGGGCCACCACTAAAAATGTGTCACGACCCGCACCCACTATGAGGGTACGAGCACGTAACAATGCCCAGCCTACGCCGCAGTGTCGGCGGTAGAACGCTGTTCTAGGTCACTATCTAACCAACCAATCACGCAATTATATAATATACTTGTCAATATATTAACTCCGAACGGAGGACAAGTATAGATATAATGTAATCTCAATCACAGTCTAAGCACAATATGATAGCACAGAAGATTATAACTAAGATTAAATAATAGAAATAAAACCAACAACTAAATAATATAATCTCAGACAATCTCAACTACAAAACTCAACTTATATACAGCTCCAGTTCTAAAACATGAAAGTTAAACAAAACAACTAGCTAATCTCTCGATCACTCCTGAGTGTCGGGGCCATAGGAAGCTAAGCCATCTCCTGGTCAGTAATATGTAGGGCATGTGTCCTCAGGGCAATCATCTGTAAAATTTATAACAGGTCCAGTCAGGACAGGAACGAGTATAACTCATCAAGAAAACCCAAGTAATGACAGAGAACTATAAAGCAGTTATAGACAGTTTTATTGATGAATATGACAGTTTATATTTAGGTGATAGTATAGAGAAGCAGTAAGATACAAGAAAAGTAAAGTAACTAAAACAAGAGAAGAATGATGGCAATGAAGACTGTAAAATAAATCTAGCTGAACTAAGGTAACATAATAAGTCCAGATAGTAAAATGTAAAACAAGTGTAAAACTACTATAAATCTAGTACGAGATGAATCTAATACAAGATGAATCCAGTACAAGATGATTCTAGGTAGTGATCAAGAATCCAGGTGAGTCCAGCTATTCTAACAGTGTGTTTTAAAATACCGAGATTGACATGTAAACGGCTGTAGGTAATCAGGCACATCTCTCACTGATCAGTCGAGAGATGGCTATGCTTCCAGTAGATTCCAGTTAGGAGATTCCAGATTTGGGATATGTCTACATGTCTTACTCAATATTTTCCTGCCCCGTAATACAAATGAATCCAAAATTCGACACGAGAATCGAGATGAGTCCAGCCAAAATATGATGATTCCAGAAATAGATTCCGGAATGATTCTAGTGATTCCAGTAATAGAGGCCAGATAAGTAAGGTATGTGTGTCGCATACATGAATCCAGAAATATCCATACGTGTTGTAATAGAGAATCACATAAAACTAACTATAACTGAAGTACAGTAATTGACAATTAAATGAGAGAACTATCAGAGAATGTACTCGCCTGATACCCTTAAAAGAGTAGTGTAATATCAGATGTCTGCACCGGAGTCACAATGTCCTAAATAGAGCAGTACGGGTTATAATGTGTTTAAAATACGAATAATGAAGTTTACGATGCAATCTACATGATTTCTAAGCCAATCTAGGTCAAAGTCCACTCTAGTCAACTCTGGGTCAAACCAAGTGAATATCTAGTCAAACTAGGTTAATCAACAAGGCTATCTTGGTCAACTAGTTAGGGTTGGTCATTCATAAGTCTAAACAATAAGTCTATAATGTAAGCCATATATACCCTCAAGGCCTATGCCATCTATAGATACAAATATATAGGTACATACATACTTGCATACATGTCCATTCATACATACCTATATACATTGTATCCTACATTGAATCTCTACTTATACTATAGTTATATTTCATTTCATTACATGTCTACATAGAATCTACACATTGCATATATACATACATTTATACATACTTGCATCTATACCTTACCTATATTACGTATATATAGAAAGGGAAAAGGGCTGTATGTGAGACAACCTAGACTAGAGTGTGAGTGTGGGACATGTTGGTTAGGGTGTGTGTATATAATTAAGATAACATGGCACTCAGATTTTAGGGTGTAGATGAAATGCAACAATGTGTGCAATACAATGTAGCTATAGGGTGTGTGTGTTTAATGGTGTAGGAATGTGTATTAGAGATAGTGTAATACAAATAATGTGTATATCATGAAAGGGTTTAGTAAAAATAGGAATGCTATGAAGGCAATATGGCATAGTGTAGAATCTGGAAAACAGTGTACAAAACCCCAGGTTTTAGTATTTCGGAACATGTGAACTTAATGACTGTTATGTGCATTAGGGAAAAGGGAAAAAGTTCTCTGGTTTCTACTTAACAAGTTCAGATTTTTACACATTTAAATAAAATTCTTAGGTTACACCTAACAGTGAATCAACCAATTCCAGTTAAATCCATAACAACCATTCCAATTCTCAGTTCAGTTTACTACATTCAAACAGTTAACTCAAAACCCCACCTTCATATATGAACTCTCAGCTATTTGTTTAACAGTAATCAAATCTAAACATTCATATATGAATCTTATTTAACATTTAATCATTGAATCTCATTTCAGGTTTAATACATTCAACAGTAAGCCAATATTAATTCTCAGTTTTGACTTAACAGGGAATTCGGGATTTACAAACAGCCTAATAGGGCAGTGACAGTTCAGATGTGTAGATCAATTTTCAAGGCTGGACAACATATTACCATGGTAATCCTGAATAAGTACAAATAACAGGGACTGAACATCATAATCAGTCAAAAAAGCATAACCAATTTCAGGATTAGTGACAGTTGACATAAACATTTCAATATTCGAAACCCAAATTCGAAATCCCAATTTGTTTTCCAATACAATCAAAACTCCCCATAATCCAACATTCAGTTATAATGTAGGAGTAACTGGATTAGTATGGATATCAAAACATCAAAATTTAGTTAAAAACTTAGAATCATTCCAGCATTTGAGAAAGACACATGTATCAGAAATTTTACATTCCAGACAGGAAATGCCATTTTCGAACACAAAACCTATCACCTATCTTAAACCAACATTAGAGCAACCTAATACACATATATATGAGTTAATATGGCAATTTAAAACAGGGAAAAATGGTTGGTAACACATTTTAAATTCAGAAATTGAAATAACATGAACCTTTGTATCAGAGAATGGGAAACTCGACAAAATTCAACCCATTTGAAATCGAAAACCCAAATGATCATCAATTGATGTTTGCAGAGGTTAATACATGTCACACGTGTCATGAGGGATGTGTTCGTGTCCAGGAAATAGGACACGAGGTGTCCAAGTGCTTGAAAACACACAACATACGCACAGACTGCACTGTCTCGTGTAGCGAGTCCACGCTCTCGTGGGCGCGACATGAGGCACGACATGTCTCATGCTTGTGTCCACGTGTAGCCCACATATAGGCCTATACACGCGACACAACACGAGACACGGAGGACACGCACACGCATATCAGACGCATTTCTGTGCGCGTACAGTCCCTGTGTATGACCAGTGTGGCCTCATTTTTTTGTCCGACACGAAACGAGGTATCGTGAAACTTGGGGGGTGTCTTCTCATTCACTGCCCCAACCTCTACGCCAAGTTTTGCGTGTCAAAATGCTGTGTCCAGTGAGAAATAGGACACGGGTAGCAGGACAGCCCATACGCGTATCGTGCAGCGTGTCCGCACCCAATTTCGATACGAAATAGACACAAAATTCACATCAGTCCTCACAAAAGTTAATATTCATATTTAGATCTACAAATTCTTGTAATTACATTTACAGAAATTGGAAATAAATTCCTAAGAGGTATTTCATCGAACACCTAACATACACTATGACACGTGTCCGATACGGACACCAAACGGACACGAAATCCACCTAAATTCGAGGTATAGCTAGGTGACACCTAAACCTAGCCTAATATGCAAAGAAATCAAAATAATAATGCAATTTAAAGGGGTTTACCTATAGGTGCAATTTACAAAAAAAGCTCCAAATGGGGGATTCTTCCTTGCTAGCCAAATGCTCCCAAATTATCCCAAAGCAGGGATTAAACCCCACAATCTAAAAATAGGAGAGTATTAGGTTCTAATGCAAGAAACTAGGATTAAAAAGGAATTAAAATGGATTTATGAGGATTTTTGGAAGGAAGAAAAATACCTTTTCTTCTCCAAGTGTTGGAATAAAATAAAAAGAGGCAAGCCCTAATGATTAAGTGTTTATATAGGGTGGGGATCCCTATGTCCTGGTCATAAGCTCAATAATTAGGGTTAGGGTTTACTAAATGGCCCATGGGCTTAAGTCATCATCAATCAAATCATTAAGCCATAAGTTATTTCATGAAACCACAAGCCATGACTTAAATTCACTTAAACTAATCCTCCTAATCCAAAATTAGTTTCTAATGACTAAAAGTAGGTTAACCTAAGTTAGACTAGGGTCACCATGGCTAGGGTTAGCTTCTAGGCTAGTCCACTAGGACTCAACAAGTCAAAGTCAAACTAGAATTCACCAGTTCAACAAATCATTAAATAATTCAAATAAGTCAAAATAACCAATTATCCCTAGACTAAAAATGATAATTAAATCATCCTAGTGACATGGTTAGGCTCTAGGTCATGCAGTCTCTAGGGTTTCACTAGCAGCACATCAAAATCACAAGTCATGACTTAAACCAGATTTTAAATAGTTTAAAAAATTATTAAAAATCACGAAAAATCATAATGTGAAATAAATATCAATAATTAATAATTATAATTACAAAATTTCAAAATTATCCTCATCTGGAAAACTGGGTGTTATACAGCACCACGACTGAGCGGGGGGCCCGAGGGCGCTGCCCAGGGGCGACACCAGTCCGGAGGGAGAGCTGTCCGGCAACACCGCGACGACGGCGGGGAGCGACAGGGGGAGCGACGGCGGGGGGCGGAGCCCCGGCCGCGGGGGAAGGCCAGAGGGGGAGGGACCAACCCCGGGGAGCGAGCTAGGCCGCAGGGGGGACTGAAGGGCCGGGAGACGGGGGAGCCAGAGGGGCGAGCCGGCGGATGAGGCGGTAATACCAATCGAGGCGGAGGGGGAGAGCGGCCACCATCGATTGAGCTCGATCCGGAGGGAGGCTGGCACAGACACGACGAGGGAGGAGAGGCCTCCCCGGGAAGGAGGGGGCTCTGCCAGAAAGAGAGGGGGGAGTAGCTAGGGGCCGTCCCGGGAGGGGGAAGAGAGAAGGGGGGAGTGAGAGGGGGACAGAGGGGAAGAGGGGGATGGCGGAAAAGGGAAAGGGAGGCGGGAGAGGAGTGGGAGGGAGTACCGGAGCCTAGGGGAGGGGAGTGGGAGGGAGGCGCCGGGAAGGCGACCGTCCCCAGCAGAACGAGGAGGTGGGAGGCACCGGGAAGGCGACCGTCCCCAGCAGAACGAGGAGGTCTGGAGGAGAGAGCAGGAAGGAGAACGAGGGGAGACCGAGGCCCAGCGCGGTAGGCGGCCGACAGCCGGGAGAGTTAGAAGTAGCAGCTCGACCCCAGGGAGTGGGCGTACGCCGCCCACTGTGCATCGGTGGACGAACCAGGACCGCCATGGGGAGAGGAATGCCAGTGGGTCGCGGCCGACTTGGCGGGGAGGGAGTACCAGTACCACCTCAGAAAGCTGGGGTCCTGGTAGTAGGCCACCGTCGAGGAGGGAGACGCGATGAGAGGGACGGCGGGAGGAGGGGGGGGTCCGCTGTCGAGGCGGGCGCGGAGGGAGGGAACTCCTCGGGGAAGTTCGTAGCGCCGGGGGAGGATCCGAGGCGAGGTGAGGCACGAGGGAGGGAAGCTCCAGGGGAGAAGAAACAGCCAGAGCGTCGGGCGATCGGGACGGAGGAGACGGGGGAGGCGTAGCTGACGGAGCGGGGCTGGACCCCGGAGCCGCGAGGACGCCGAGCGCCGGCGGGGGGGGGGGAGAAACCGAGGCGAACGCCGGACGGGACTCAGGGAGATGCCTCGATGAAGGGGGCGGGGGGCGAGGTCGCGGCCACAGTGGGGGTGGGCGCAGCGACGGCCAGCAGGGGCGACGGGTCGGAGCCAAGGAGAGAGGGAGCCATGGCCGACCGAGGGTGCCGAACTCGACGACGCCAACGACGCCGAGGACGTCGACGGCGCCGAGGAAAGAGAAGAGGGGGGAGGGGCCACCGCACGTCGGGCAGACGTCGGACGGGTCTCCACGCGTGAAGAGCGATCGGAGGAAGCCTGGCCCTCCACTGAGACCAGGGAGGCCGAGCAGGGAAGGGGGCCCTTGGCGGGGCGGGGAGCGCCGGAGATCGGACGGCCACCATCCGGGCACGGAAGGGGGGGTCTCGAGGAGCGGGCGTGCTCCTTCCAGAGGAAGCCAGGCCCAGATCCCTTCCATCCTATATATATATATATGTATATATTAATGTTTGGAAGAGTTAATTGTTATCAAACGGGGGTCTTATGCCTCCACTCTAGCCACCTGAGCTACCAAGTCATGTCATATAACATCACAAAATACTTACAATAGTTATCATATTACTGTCAATATAAACTTATATATTTTGTGACAAGCAAATATCGTCACTGTAAACACTTGCAGTATTTCTCAATGTATTATATCAATGTAAACTTATATATTTAGTGACCGGTAAATATCGTTACTATAAACACTTGTAGTAACGCTCATAATACTATCACTATAAACCTTGTTTATTTAGTAACTGTAAACAATACAAAAAATGTGTATAAACTTTATTGTAAATTACAAAAAATCCTAACAATGGAATTCTACGTAGAAAAGAATCTGGGTAAGTAGGCCATTGGAAATCAAGTCTACAATCGACTTCCATAGTCGATTGATGATCCGAATACAAGTGTTGGAGAGGAGAACTTGCTAAGTCTGGCTCATTGGTAGATTTGGATAGTAAGTATAATTAATACACATATCTTTTAATTATTGGGGAAGCACATGTCCCAGCCATTTATAGTCATTCACATTATAGCGACTATAAGCGCATGGAACACGAAAAACAATGTTTTCTGCTTCTGGTGCACAAGAATACAGTGGAGAGTAATATTTATAATAATTATAGCACATAAGCGGATCTGAACGTATGCGCATATCACGGTATACCCGAAACATATCCTGCGTTACAACGGTTCAAAACCTTCCATTACTGTGGTTGTTATCAACTGAAACATGTGCACATTAATTGCGTATAATCTCTCTATCTTCTTAACCGTCCTGTCACATAGTCACTACTTTGCCACATAGGTTGAGGAGGGAAAACTGCAAGGAATTGTATACATTTTCATGGTCAGGTGCATAGGTCCTCGTCACATAGTGCCACGATGGTGCTTTGCTGTATAGAGACAAAACATGATTACGCTGATGCAAGCAATGACATTTATGTGTAACCGTCATCTGTATGCATTACGGAGTAGCACAACTTTTAATTCATGGTCAGAATGGGTTATACGACTAGGCTGTATGCTGTATAAAGTTTATTGTCTGTGTCGCATAAGCTTTATTAGAATCACTGCCTTCGGCGCATAGCACATAGCCTTCTTTACAAAATCCTGAAGTTCTCTTATTTTTGGACCCAACGTGCATAGAGTTTAGCCGCATAATGCTGACTTCACTAGTCAACTATCTTGAGTAGGTCGCTGCATAACTCTTATGCATAGGGACTCAACTTTTTCCATGCTTCTAGAGTGACAAGTAAATGTCGTCACTGTAAACACTTACAGTAATGCTTGTATGTATTCTTGTCATTGTAAAATATTTAGTAACTAGTAAAATTCATTAGTGTGAACAATTGTAATAATACTCGTACTACTATCACTGTAAACTTATATGTTGGTGACCAGTAAATGTCGTCACTATAAATATTTGTAGTAATGCTCGTATGTATTATTGTTACTATAAACTTGTATGTTTAGTGACTAGTAAATGTTGTCACTACAAATGCTTAAGTAATGCTCGTACTACGATCACTATAAACTTATATGTTTAGTTACCAATAAATGTCGTCACTGTAATTACTTGCAGTAAAGCTCGTATTACTGTCATATAGAACTTGTATTTAACTTTGGTCAAAAATTAAAATTTTATTTCAGTAACAATATTGGGTGACAACCAATAAAATATAGTCAATGAAATGATTTAACTATCACAATATATTTGTTTTCTTAAATCAAATTTTGAGTGACAACCAAAATTACTTCTCACATAAATATCTCTTTCACTAACAAGTTTTACTCTTGTCACAAAAAAACTTGTTACAAAAACTCGAATTTCTTGTAGTGATCCTAGCATATCAACGATATGCATTTTCGTCCGTAAAGTTCTTCGTACAATGCCATCTATATGCTTGATTAGTAGTTATTATTGTATGCGAATTCTGTCAACAGAAAGTGAGTGTCCCAATGTGTCTTCTAATTTATCATACAGAGTCGTATCATGTCTTTCAGGATTTGGTTCACTCTTTTCATTTTTTCATTTGTTTGAGGATGATAAGTCAAAGTGGACTTTAACCTTGTTCCCATCGTCGACTGAAGACTATCTCAGAAACATGATAAGAATCGCCTTACTGATCTAACACTATTAAAATTGATATCCTGTATAATCAAAAGATCTCGCCAAGATACATATGAGCCAATCGATCAATGCTCTAAGAAACTTTGATTGCAATAAGATGGGTCGACTTGGTTAATCAATCAATAATTACCAAAATAGTATTATTCCCCGGCTACGTCTTCGGTAAGATGACTATGAAATACATGGTGATATGGTCCTACTTCCATTCTGAATGACATGGTTTAGCTTCTTTCTGCCAGGTCTTTAGTGTTCCACCTCCACTTAATGACAAACCAAACACTATAATAAGAAGAGAGCTACTTTTTTGTATATTGTGCCACCAAAAAGTTTGTGCGCAAATCCTTCTATTTTTGTTCTTCTCGAATGTAACGCGAACCTTGCATAGTTAACCGCCCTCAATATTTTTTTCCTGAGCACTTTGTCTTTGGGACACATAGCCTTCCCTTAGCCGCAATATTTTATCTTCATGCTTATAAAATCGGTTGCCTCACCTTTTTGTACTACCCCACATATCTTTTACCGAAACTCATTATCCCTTTGTGTGGTCTTGATTTTCTCGAGTAAAATTGAGTCAATTGTAGTTGAGCTAATTGTGCATTCTGGTCATGAACTCAAACTTGATTCCTATGCTCTCTAGGTCTTCTAGTATCTTGCTCGATTGTAAGTGCTTCCATGATTTTTTTTGACTCAATGCGTCTGCTAAGTGATAGCGGGTTTCCAGGCAATCTTTACTCTCACCCAGGATATTATAAATATCCTCCAATACTAGATCATTTGAGGTCAAATTAACTTTGTAATAATCATCCACTATGAGCAAGCAAAGGAGTTACTTCATCGCCTATCGATCTAACATATCTATAGTTACCCAATATCCTTGGCAACCACTCAGATGTCTTGAACGCTCCCTGCCAGGATGCACGAAATGCAACAACTTCCACCTGAAGAAGCACTTTATCGGGTACGACATCAGATAGATATGGAGGTACCATATGATGCATCAAACGACTAGATCCATTTTCAACCCATTTGACAAGTCATTAGGGCTTAGGATCCCATCCTCAGCGACACTCTTAGGTTAACAATGCTTTAAAGATGTACGATGCATCCTGAAGCAGAGTTCAAAGTATTTAGCAAATCAACCAAATCAAACATATTTGTGAAAACATTAAAGGGCGTCTTGTAAGCCTTCCAAATTTTGGGGATTTATTTTATTTTATTGTTTTTTGTAGGATTATTATTAGTTATATATATTTCCACTGTCAATTTTGACTATAAATACACTTTATTGTAGCTTTGATTTTATAAGCACAACAATTACAAATTTTTTAAAACAAATTTTATATGTGTCATCTAGACAAGTCAACCTTCATAGAGGCATATCATATCCCACAAAAACATGTCGCTTGTACTCTATTTTTAATGTGTAACTTTTGGGTCAAAAGGTCTAATTCTAACATCTACCGTAATACTGATGTCCTTTCCAATTGAAATTGGAGACCCAATCTGACTCAAACCTTTTGACCCAATACATGGTTTTGATCTATTCTGAGTCTACTACACATATGCCCTAGTGTCCCACTTAATTGAGTTCCCATGTGCTACTTATATACGAAAGTTATGAAAGACGTATTTTTGGGTTTTCGGAACCTAACGAGCTACCCCGACCCAAAACTAGCCCAACTAGAATTGGTAGAGCCTATTCTAGGTTACCCTAACCTAATAGGATCATGTTAGATCAATTTTTACCAATTAATGTACAACCATTATTGATGGAACCCCAGTTTAAACTCTCCATAAACCACCTTCTTAATTAGCAAACCATTCAATCTTTTTGAGATGTAATCAACTGTATCTTTATACTTGGACCACCAAGTCCTATCAAATCGTACCAAAACCTCCTCTACCCAAACCCTAACCCTAATGAACATCAAATATTATATATAAATCATCATAACCGCTACCACCCTTCCCTTCTTTAATCCTAACCCGACCCCTACACCAGGCCGCCAACCCGACAGCACCATCCAGCTGTCGCCCCCTTTGCACCGGCTTCCTGACCTTCCTTTAATGTTCTACCACCTCCATGATGACACTAAGATATCCCTCTTCAACCCCGTCAATCCCCCAAGGATCCTCGGCTATTCGTTTGGTCGATAGAGGGCCAAACTTGAAGGATATTCCCAGCTGTAATAAAAATCTAAACCAGCAGGTTGGTTGACTTTTCACCTGTGTTTTATCTCTTTTTATTGATCAATCATTGACCACACCAACTCTAAATTGTACCTCTACGTGTCCCCTACCTTCCTTCAAAGTTGCAGCTTGTGGATCACAACAGTTTGTTTGTGGCGCAAGTTTTACGACAAGGTGTCTAGGTTGAACCTTGCTGGACATAGTTGTTGTCTACACACCTTTGCGATGCCCACGACATCTCCAAGACCTTTGTTGAGATCCCTCTTTAATCCCCATTCCATGTATAAATTGTTATATAGGTTCTATATCGTTTTGTTGTCGAATCTTCAAAGTTTTATCGCCGTAATCGATTGGATCTTCATAAATCGACATTTTAGATTTTGTGCACCAATTTGCCATGAATTTCTCAATATATAAAACCACAAAACCTTGAGATTTATTTCTGAATATTATTTTTATTTGTCTAAAATTTTAGAATGTTAAATTCCTATTTTGTAATATTAGATTGTTCCAATCTAACCAAAAATTGGCAACTTTGTGCGGCTAGTTGAACATGTCAACTAGTTACTATATTTTCTTGCAAATAATATACGTAGATTATATTTAAAATTAATTTTCAATTTATTCCATAATTATATATATATATATATATATATATATAAATATATATATATATATATATATATATATATATTATAAATATAGTAGATTAACGGAGTAGCGTGTTGGTTATAAAGTGTATAAACTAGCATTGTTCTAGACTAAACTAGTTATGTTGAAACCTAGTTTAAATCATAGATGGAATTAATGTTATTGATGTGCAACGTGTATTAGAGGAATAGTTGATTTGTAGTTATTGTGTTATAGGAGTTCCTGACGGTGTGACTGGAGATACTGAATCCAGTTCTTTGTACGCACACTTGGAGAATGCATGCAAGTGTACCTTGCCAAAGTTCTATTACTTGTTTACCTTCTATTGTTGTTTATTTATTTTCTTGTTTTAGATATTGTGGACGTAGGATTAGTTGCTACTTTGTGTCCGAATAGCATTCGGGTGCCGATGTTAGCATATTGATATCGGGTATCGATACTAGGCATAGTGTTGCATCTTTATTCATTTTTTATCGACACGATAGACCACATGACTCTGACACAACCATGATACGGAATCTCGTATAATATATTCGTGCTTTGGACTTTGTGATAGGATACAAGACTTGTTACTTGTATTGGAGCTTTTTCTTGACTATACATGACTAGACTGGATAGTTCTAGACCATGGGGTGGGGAGAACATTACCGTCATATCATGATATATATAATCTACACATATATCCTCGTTTCCATATTTTGGACTTGGTTGTTCTTTTACTTGTATATCATCATCTCTATAGCAGAATTTGGGTGATTATTTACTCGTATGCCCTCGGTCCTACGATATGATTCACAGGGCGATAGCCTATTGAGGAGCTTGTGAGTCTTACTAGCTAAGCTGGATATCTGGAAAGTGTTTTCATGTGCATATCACTTAGATGGTTATGTCAGTTACCCATTTGTAGTTGTATTTTATTTACTGTTACTTTGGCATTTTACTTGTACCTTGCTTTATCCTCTTAGGACCTAATGATCTCTCCAAGTAGTTGACTAAGCGGAGTTAGTTTGCGGGATATGATGATGTTGTTATTTTTTATTCGGATATCTTTTGTGATTACATATTTATTTCTATTTACTTGCATTCTGCTTGTTAGCCTAGTATTTGATGACTCAAATTATTTTTTTCGAGTCTATTCGGACAAGTGTATCATGGGGTACACACCATGATATATATTGTCCATTCTTGTATTCTATACTACTGTGGATTGAAACGTAGAGAGATTATTGAGTTATTTAGATAGTTGGTCGTTACTATACAACTTATACGTATTCGAGCTAGGTTAGAGTCCACTTGATATGTAGCTGGCATATATATATATTCCTAGTCCTGCGTATTTTGGAATTATGGTGTTACAAGTGTTATTGGCACCTAAAAATGATAAATAAATTACATGATTTGGATGTGTCACATAGCAAAAGATACTTCACACAAAGTCCATTCACAACCCTAAATGATAGCTCGCCAGCAACGCTATGGTCAACTCCAGGAGTTGCTACACAAATGACAAAATTACATCCCACGAATAGTGAGGTAACCGTATCTTAGATTTAAGAAGGATAGTCCCGCTAAACATCATAAAATGTAGCCATGAAGCTTGTTGAACCAACACTCTCAAGCTCAATCGCAGCACTCGAAGACAACCATCGCGACTACCTACAATCACTGTCATAGCCAATTTACCAGTTCAATAATCATGGTCCATTTACGGCTCCATCATCACTATCAAAATTGTAGCACACGTCCCACTCCTAGCTGAATAGAAGGGATTCATAGGCCACAAAGTCCCCAGTTTCTATGGACGTAGCATGTGTATCCTAATTACCACAAAAATAATATAGATTATGTGTTATATCTACTACGGTCGTGGGATCAATAAGAAATCCTATGCCATGTTTGGGGTATTCCCCAACAATAACTACAAGTGTCTGTGCGATAGCCATTGAAATAGGAATTTCAAAGCATACAAATTCCAAACTTAGAAGAAAGGCAAGCGAACATCGAATCTTCTTCTTCTTCTTCTTCTTCTTCCAAGAGCATCATTCTCTGCAACTCGGATCGGATTGTTAATAGAGTACAAGAGCATGCCATGTTCAGGCTTCCATCAACATACTTCGACAGATGCTTTGTAATTGTGCAATAAATGCAATGTAAAGCTCAATGAAGAGTGTAAATATAAACTCATCTACATCAATACAAACAGGTTTTCCATGTTATTGTGTGCATAAATTTTCCATAGAGAAAATTAATCATGTCGACTGAAAAAACTAATTTCATATTTAGAAATAGAATGCAATATATGTCTTATTTTGATAACCGAATGTTTCTGAAACACTAAGTTTAAAATTCTGTCAGTATGCAGTTTTTTTGGACATGTTCTCTCAATGCAGTTTTCTTTCAAGATGTTTTCTATATGTTAGATGATATAGTTTGTGTAATATGAGTTTATATTATTTAGATAATTTGAGGCATATCTAGAACTGTATTATATTATTGGATTATTATTTTGGAGCTATGAGTTATGCTCTGTTGAATAAAGACGTCCAATGTTGAGTTCTATTTTATTCTAGAATTGACATAGTTTGGTAGAATGGTTGTGTAGGCCAAATCATAATCCTGATTAACCTGAAATTTTGTGTGTCTGCTCCTAACTCATATTTGAAGGATGTAAAATAGGTATAATTCGAGAATATTGTCCAAAAATTGAATTTATTTACCTCCAAATTCAGGACACTGATTATGTTTTTGTGCAGTCCAAACTTGGGACACTATAAAGGTTACAAGCTATGTTATAACTCAAAATTATCCAAAACTTGTTGGAGACTCTTGTTAAATTGACCTACTACTAGTATCTCGTTAAAATCACATATAATTTAGAAAATTCAATTGACCAATATAAGGATATCAATAAGTTTACATAGGTAATGTTGTCATTATATACAGGTTCTCTTCAGAGGTACATTGGGCTAGCATGTACATGAATAATTAATCTATCCAGGAAATTTTACTTGAATGATTATCATGTCCAAAAAACCTTTACCTGAATGAGCTTGTTGTCTAGAGACTACACCGTCTAAGTAAGATACAACTTCTAATTCAAATGCATATATCAGACTAGAATAAGACTATTAATTTTCATGACATCTGGTGAATAGTAAACAAGAGTGTTGTCAATGACTAAAACTAATAACCAGAAGTTATTTTCCAAAATTGTATACACACATACACAAAGATAGTAGAGTTGTACACATTTACATGCACTCATATTATATACATATGTACACACATACACACACACACACACACAGAGGGAGAGAGAGTACAGTTGTACACATTTATACGTACTCATATTCTATACAGCTGTGCACATTTACATGCACCCATATTCTATATATCTATTTTCCGCTTGATCCCTTCCCCTTTACTTTGAGCACTTGTTAGTTTGTCCTTATAGACCTAAGTTTCTTTTCTCCCCCGATATTGATGCTATTGTTGGATCTGATTTATCTCTATACGAGAAAGATGATGCTGAAGATCAGAAGTAAAATATTTATTTTTGTTTTATCATTTGAATGTGCTATTTATGTAGAATCTAGACCTATAATTGTTTGATCTAGATTCCTTTTGTAACTAGATTTAAGTTTGTGTAATAGTATGTATGGAAGGGTAGTTATTAGAAGACTTATGTAATTCTGTCACTTATGTATAGAAATCCTTATCTAAGTTAAGCTTATTGACGAGATATATTGTTATAAATATTGTTACTTGGCTTAACTTGTATCCCTATTCTTTTCAAAGGCAACAATAGCAAATACAAATATTGGTGTATTTGTAGGTCGCATAGCCTGGGAAGTTGTTACGTGCTCATCTCGCTGTATTCTAGGAATGAGACGTGCAATGACGGTGGAAAGCGTCTCTACCTCTGCCCACTTCATTTTTAGATTTGTAAGTAGGAGGATCTTCACATAATTAATTTCAAGTCACTCTAATTATCTATAATTAATTAGGAGTGTAGAGGATGCTCCTATTGTATTAATCCAATAGTCAAAAATTTTTGATGATTAAGAATATTATTTGTACATCATTTGACATACTTTGATTGAGTTTGGAATTGCTTACTGTGGTAACAAGAAACTTTTTTTTGTAGTTCCTATAGACTATTTGTTAACAATAACATATCAATATTTTGATAAGCCATTTACAAGAATTTTTTTGTACAATATCCATATTCAGCAAAATTGCAGGGAAGATAACAAGTACGAGAAAATTAGCAAAATAGAACTCTTCCGCTAGACGGTTTGGCAAAAATTGGGCAGGTGCGCTGGCTTGACGGCTTGCTGTGTAGTGTGGGTAGTTTACTTTATTTGCTGGGTTGTTTGGGTAGTTCACTGTAGTTTGCTGAATATGGGTATCGTACCTAAAATTTTCTTCCATTTCAAATTTGAAGTAACTTTTAATAGTATATGAGATACTACATCAAAAGCTGCTTGAATTGTATTTTTTAAAAAAAAATTAGCAATCCAAAACCAAGCCAATAAAAAATTAGATTCGTGAGGATATTCCTACTTTGTCACTCTAATTGTTAGGTTTGGTTCTCTTTTGTTGATAAAAGAAATAATAACATAAGTAAAGATTGCAATAAGAAAAAAAAGGAGTGTAGTTCGTAAATTTAAAAAAAAATCAAGACATCATGTGAAAAGCTATACTTTTTATGGACTAATATGTAAAATTGCCAAGAACGAAGGCATGCAGCTCCATCACTATTCTCCGGACCGGGACAACCCCTATCCAATATATCTCCCTCTCAATCCATTCCTCCATGTCAACCCCTTGACCAAAATTTTCTCATATTTATTAAAAAATTTATACCATTCTTATTTTGTCTTATATATATATATATGCTTATTATATTGTTATACTTAAAACATCAAGAAAGGGGCCAAAGGAGAAGAAAGGTATGGACAGGGGCTATATTGCAAAATTTTCATTAATTCAAAATTTTCCCTGGCCGTTTGAGAACTCGACCATTGAAGATAGCGGTAATCGAATTCAAATTGATTTCTCTCAATCCATTAGGATTTGAGATGAAATTCAACTCTATATATATATATATATATATATATATATATATATATATATATATATAGGGATCAGCTAGGGAGCAGCTAGTTCTCTCACATTTTTCCTCATCGAAACCCTAAGAAAACTACCGTCACCTTCGCAAGCCGTTCCCCTTCGAGTCTGTTAATGCGCCATTATTAGCCTACAGAAATTCTTCACTACGGTATGGTCTAAACTCCTTCCCATTAAGTATATATGCTACGTGTTTGATAATATTACTAGGAAGGGCTGTGTACATAAGGAAGATTGGTACAGACCTGTGTTATCGAGAATGGGTGGGGTTCGTATACTCATATTTCGGTTAGGCACTGGTACTCGTATATGTTGGGATTACATATATGTGTTTAGGCACAGATGTGGTGTTCCCTGTAAACCCAAGGACTTGTGTCCAACAGGGGTATGCTAGAACAGAGGATAAATAGCTAGTGCAGATGCATGTCAGTACCAAGTCTGGACCCTTTTGATAACACTAGGGTGACTTTGGAGTATCAGGACATACACATATATGCATAAATTAGAGTATCAGATCCCCTCTGATACCAGAGTTACCTGTAGAGCGAAGAAAGGGATGATAGTGGGAGTTAGGATGGGTCCTCCTAGGGGCATACCACGGGATTAATGCACAGGTGGTGTATTAGAAAGGGAAAACCACTGGACACATGTACCTAGATGTAATGGCATTAAATACTTATTTAGAATTTAAGACATGTTTCTTCGAAGAGGACTTTCAGACCTGGTAAGGTTCAATTCCCATGTATTAGCTCAGTCCCGAGCCATTTGTCATTTGCCTCTCTTCACCTTGTCCTGCATATAGAGTACAGTACATTTTTCAATGGTGCAAACCTCTCTATATACATATAGATATATATGTATCTAGTCAGCATTAGGAAAAGGGGTTGGATGGCATGTCCAGGTTAGCTTATAGCATGACCTTCCCTATCACATACATATATGCAGTCCCATTCGAAGTTTAGGTACCATGTAGACAACAGATGTAATGGCATAGCCATGAGTTATCCAACCACAATAGTCCTAGTGTAAACAAGTGCAGGAAACCTGTGTTTAATGAAGGGTCAGTTTTCCTTGAGTATCAGTTAACTAGCAATTCCTGAACTTATTTTCTAGATATTTGAGTTAGCTTCAGGTTTGAGAGTTAACATCTATTTCAGTGTGTGCTAGTATATTTTGAAATATCTAGGTTGTCTAATACTGTGACTTTTGGAGTGTTTGTACTTCCTAGCTAAAACATGTAATAGGAGGACCTTATTTGGTAGTTGCTACTAGCTATTGATGGTACATATGGTTAATCTTGAAGTAGGATATAGCCTGGTTGTACTTTTGCTAAATCTAGAAGTGTTATGGGGGAGCATCAGCACTAGACAAGATTGAAACGATGGAGCAAGTCATCTAAACAGTTTTACACCATAACCTCCATGCATCGCTAGCTCTGTATCTGGTAATTACTTAATAGTTAGTTATACAATTTAGCATATTTCTCATAGCCAAATCAAATTCCAACTTTCACATGTTCATCTTCATCACTAGCAATATCTGTCTAAATTCAGTAGCAACATCCGCAACAAGCCTGCCAGTTAATAAGCAAATGCCTACATATTTTTGATTATCAATATGGCCATTTATGCTATGCACATGTTGTTTTCTCATTCAGTCCTAACGTACATACAGGTTCGGTCCTATAGTTAGCTCTGTCCCAATTTATAATATCAGTCCTATGCTGATCTGTTTAACAAAGTATCAATTGTATACTAGCCACAATATTTCAACCACTTCATGTATTTGTTTTAAGTTAATAGGAAAGGTGGTACCATGGCACGCAGGTATTAGATAGGAGACTAGAGTTAACAGGAATTCCAGGAACAGGGCTGAAGCATAGTGTATACTAAGAGACATAATATTAGAGGGAGTTGTATCAGTAAACTGGAAGGGTAGTACCAAACAGGGCACAGAGGTATATCCCCTGGAGGAAACTATGATTGGTACAGAAAAGATGGTGCACAGGCATTATACACATAGAGGGGATAACCATAACAGTTGAGTCTATATAAGGGTTTGTTCCCAAAAATCTGGGAATGGTAGGAAGTAGGAGGGTTGACTTTAGTGACAGGTCCTGCACAGGACAAGATCCTGAGACCAGTACATCAAGAGAGTTCAGTTAAAACCAGTAGGATATAGGTTCAGAGGGTTCAAGGGACCAAGGTTCGTATACCATCTATAGCAGTTAAATAACTGGTAGGTTGATAACATGTATCCCGAATGGATATATATATATATATACAAGAGGATAGTTGGAAACATCACAGGAATTACTTAACTAGCGTACTCAGAAGGATTTTCAGGGCATTAACCATAGGAGCCTTCTGGTATCCTGTGAGTATGGATGAGTGTGGTGGCCTGGTGTATATGTGTATGTACTTAGAGAGTTCACATGGGTACAATAGGCCAATTAGTGTTTCAGTTATTCACAAACTGATATGGAGTAGGACATTATTCAGGATAGGAGTGTTAACTCAATAGAAGAGGGATTAGAATCCAAACATAGAGAACTGAACAAGGGGTTTTGGCCTATGTAATATTAGGATAAGGGTTAGTCAAACAGGAAATGTGGGAGTACATGTATCTACATACATTGTATAGAGTACTTTCTATACAACACTCTAGTATTTTAAGATATACTTTAGATCCTAGTATCCCATAAATCCAATATAGCCTGGATACTTAGGATATGGATCCAATAGTTTGGGTTTTGACTCAAAACAACCTAGAAATAGCAAGTTGGACTAGTTGACCCAGAGTTGACATGGTTTTGACCAATTGACCTAGAATATGAGTCTAATAGAAAAAGATAGCTTTTATATGATTAACTTAAAAGAAACAAAACCATAAATGAGGATGATGTTACCAAGTTGTTTATTAATTTAGAGTAAATCTGTAATACAGGTTACTTGGGCCTCAACCCAGATTCTGATCCGTGCCAGCAGCTCAGGACCTAAGGCAAGTATACCTTGCCTTTCTACACAGCTTTATTTACATGCACTTTCTTTTTATTATTATCCAGTTTTTCTCATATTATTGACATGTATCTTTCATATCCTGCTGGTTTATTTGTATCATTGTTTTGTAGACCGTGTTCACAGTTAGCTTTGCGTCTTATTGGTCGTGTTCACTTGTGCCTTGATTGAGTCATGCCATGGGTCGAGAAGTAATGAACTGAACTGCTTTACCTTCTTGTCTTGAAATCTTGAAACTAACCTGCGAGTCCATAATAGGGGCGATGGTTAGTAGTTATCTGTGTTTTAAGCTAACCTGCGAGTCCACATTAGGGACGAGGGTTAGTAGTTATTGGTCCACACCTGCGAGTCCATACTAGGGACGAGGGTGATGCTAACCTGCGAGTCCACACTAGGGACAAGGGTTAGTAGTATATGGTTCACACCTGCGAGTCCACACTAGGGACGAGGGTGATGCTAACCTACGATTCCACACTAGGAACGAGGGTTAGTAGTATATGGTTCACACCTGCGAGTTCACACTAGGGACGAGGATGATGCTAGCCTGCGAGTCCATACTAGGGACGAGGGCTAGTAGTTGTTCAAACCTACGAGTCCATACTAGGGACGAGGGTTTGAGTATCGATTTGGTTATCCGTTGACATCGTGATATCGTGTCCTCTTATTCTTCTCCAGCAGTTCATTTATGTATAGACAGTATACAGATTTGTGTTTATTTATTGCTCAGTTTTACTTGTTTATTCTGTATTTTTCTCCATGCATAATAAACTGTTTGGAAGGCTCGTTTTTATATATCTTGCTAGTCCTCTGAGGACCTAATGATCTTTTCAGGTTTAGCTGAGTTCGAGTCGGGAGCAGTTGAGCAGGTTGAGTCAACACCAGACCACGGAGCTTTGCAGTTGAGGTTGCCTTGATTAGCAGGTTGTGTTCAGTTAGTATATTTCATGTATTTATTTCTCTTTCCGTCTATTGGTAGTGTATTTGTGTCCACCGGACGTGACATTAAATCTTGGATACATTCAGTTATATTATTCAGTTCTTGATATTTCATTGATCTTGGTTGATTCGTTATTATTCTGTGGATGAGATATAGTTTACCATGTGATTCTAGACTTGTTTATAGACAGCGTACTACCGCCGACACTGCAGCGTAGGCTAGGCTTGGATACGTCTTATATCCGAAAGCGGGTGCGGGTCGTGATAAGTTTTTTTGGTGGCCCATGCAGGTCTACGTTAATCACTTCGGTTACATCACTATGCCGTCGTGAGCCTGCACATAGGATTAGAAACTTAGGATCTCATCCACGTATCTTGAAAATAGTATTGATCTCTGCCCAGTGATTTCATTGAATCCTTGATTTGCATCCTGCTTGAAATCTCTTCAGCGGCTAAAGTGTTTTCTTTATTACAGTTAAGATGGACTCTCAAGAAAATTGTCGCGGCAGATTAGGGTTGTGTTGGATTTGTGGATCCAACCGACACTTGTCACGCAATTGTCCGAAGAGGAACGCAAGTGCCCCACCCCTACCAACCACAGAAGGAGGGCGACCTTTGCCATGATCACGGAAGACGCGGCGACACCACAGGGAGCAGCTGGCAGGAATTTCCAGTAGATACTGACAGTAGTATAGCTACATTTTTAAAAAAAAACTTTAAATTGTTTAAGAGGCATTGAATTTCTATCATAGCAATTTATTCTAGACCATTCATTCTAGTAGATCACAGCTCATTAAATTTCGAGGACGAAATTTGTTTAAGGGGGGTAGAGTTGTCAACCCCTTGACCAAAATTTTCTCCTATTTATTAAATTTTTTATACCATTATATTTTGTCTTATATATATATATGCTTATTATATTGTTATACTTAAAACATCAAGAAAGGGGCAAAAGAGGAATAAAGGTATGGACAGGGGATATATTGCAAAATTTTCCCTGGCCGTTTGAGAACTCGACAATTGAAGATAGCGGCAATCGAATTCAAATTGATTTCTCTCAATCCATTAGGATTTGAGATGAAATTCAACTATATATATATATATATAAAATATATATATATACATATATATATATATATATATATATATATATATATATATATATATATATATATATATATAGAGGGAGCAGCTAGTTCTCTCACATTTTCCCTCATCGAAACCCTAAGAAAACTACCCTCACCTTCGCAAGTCGTTCCCCTTCGAGTCTGCTCCTGCGCCATCATTAGCCTACAGAAGTTCTTCACTAAGGTATGGTCTAAACTCCTTCCCATTAAGTATATATGCTACGTGTTTGATAATATTACTAGGAAGGGCTGTGTACATAAGGAAGACTGGTACAGACCTATGTTATCGAGAATGGGTGGGGTTCATATACTCGTATTTCGGTTAGGCACTGGTACTCGTATATGTTTCCTATATGTCAAATTCATGGGCGTTGATAATTTGAATACCGTATCTTATAGGTACAGTTAGATCGATTTGGCTTATAAAGTGTTGGGATTACATATATGTGTTTAGGCACAGATGTGGTGTTCCCTGCAAACCCAGGGACTTGTGTCCAACAGGGGTATGCTAGAACAGAGGATAAATAGCAAGTGCAGATGTATATCAGTACCAAGTCAGGACCCTTTTGATAACACTAGGAAGACTTTGGAGTATCAGGACAGACACATATATGCATAAATTAGAATATCAGATCCCCTCTGATACCAGAGTTACCTGTAGATCGAAGAAAGGGATGATGGTGGGACTTAGGATGGGTCCTCCAAGGGGCATACCACGGGATTAATGCACAGGTGGTGTATTAGAAAGGGAAAACCACTGGACACGTGTACCTAGATGTAATGGCATTCAATCCTTATTTAGAATTTAAGACCTGTTTCTTCGAATAGGACTTTCAGACCTGGTAAGGTTCAATTCCCATGTATTAGCTCAGTCCCGAGCCATTTGTCATTTGCCTCTCTTTACCTTGTCCTGTATATAGAGTACAGTACATTTTTCCATGGTACAAACCTCTCTATATACATATAGATATATATGTATCGGGTCAGCATTAGGAAAAGGGGTTGGATGGCATGTCCAGGTTAGCTTATAGCATGACCTTTCCTGTCACATACATATATGCGGTCCCATTCGAAGTTTAGGTACCATGTAGACAACAGATGTAATGGCATAGCCATGAGTTATCCAACCACAATAGTCCTAGTATAAACAAGTGCAGGAAACCTGTGTTTAATGAAGGGTCAGTTTTCCTTGAGTATCAGTTAACTAGCAATTCCTGAACTTATTTTTTAGATATTTGAGTTAGCTTCATGTTTGAGAGTTAACATCTATTTCAGTGTGTCCTAGTGTATTTTGAAATATCTAGGTTGTCTTATACATGTGATTTTTGGAGTGTTGGTACTTCCTAGCTAAAACATGTAATATGAGGACCTTATTTGGTAGTTGGTACTATCTATTGATGGTACATATGGTTAATCTTGAAGTAGGATATAGCCTGGTTGTACTTTTGCTAAATCTAGAAGTGTTATGGGGGAGCATCAGCACTAGACAAGCTTGAAACGATGGAGCAAGTCATCTAAACAGTTTTACACCATAACCTCTATGCATCGCTAGCTCTGTATCTAGTAATTACTTAATAGTTAGTTATACTATTTAGCATATTTCTCATAGCCAAATCAAATTCCAACTTTCATATTTTCATCTTCATCACTAGCAATATCTGTCTAAATTCAGTAGCAACATCCGCAACAAGCCTGCCAGTTAATAAGCAAATGCCTACATAATTTTGATTATCAATATGGCCATTTATGCTATACACATGTTGTTTTCTCATTCAGTCCTAACGTATATACAGGTTCGGTCCTATTGTTAGCTCTGTCCCAATTTATAATATCAGTCCTATACTGATCTATTTAGCAAAGTATCAGTTGTATACTAGCCATAATATTTCAGCCACTTCATGTATTTGTTTTAAGTTAATAGGAAAGGTGGTACCATGGCACGCAGGTATTAAGTAGGAGACTAAAGTTAACAGGAATTCCAGGAACAGGGCTGAAGCATAGTGTATACTAAGAGACATGTAACGTTAGAGGGAGTTGTATCAGTAAGCTGGAAGGGTAGTACCAAACAGGGAACAAAGGTATATCCCCTAGAGGAAACTCTTATTGGTACATAAAAGATGGTGCACAGGCATTATACACATAGAGGGGATAACCATAACAGTTGAGTCTGTATAAGGGTTTGTTCTGAAAAATGTAGGAATGGTAGGAAGTAGGAGTGTTGACTCTAGTGACAGGTCCTGCACAACAAGATCCTGAGACCAGTACATCAATAGAGTTCAGTGAAAACCAGTAGGATATAGGTTCAGAGGGTTCAAGGGACCAAGGTTCATATACCATCTATAGCAGTTAAATAACTGGTAGGTTGATAACATGTATCCAAAATGGATATATATATATATACCAGAGGATAGTTGGAAACATCACAGGAATTACTTAACTGGAATACTCAAGAAGGATTTTTAGGGCATTAAACCATAGGAGCCTTCTGGTATCCTGTGAGTATGGATGAGTGTGGTGGCCTGGTGCATATGTGTATGTACCTAGAGAGTTCACATGGGTACAATAGGCCAATTAGTGTTTCAGTTATTCACAAACTGATATGGAGCAGGATATTATTCAGGATAGGAGTGTTAACTCAATAGAAGAGGGATTAGAATCCAAACTTAGAGACCTAAACAAGGGGTTTTGGCCTGTGTAATATTAGGATAAGGGTTAGTCAAACAGGAAATGTGGGAGTGCATGTATCTACATACATTGTATAGAGTACTTCCTATACAACACTCTAGTATTTTAAGATATACTTTAGATCCTAGTATCCCATAAATCCAATATAGCCTAGATACTTAGGATATGGATCCAATAGTTTGGGTTTTGACTCAAAACAACCTAGAAATAACAAGTTGGACTAATTGACCCAGAGTTGACATGGTTTTGACCAATTGACCTAGAATGTGAGTCTAATGGAAATAGATAGCTTTTATATGATTAACTTAAAAGAAACAAAACCATAGATGAGGATGATGTTACCAAGCTGTTTATCAATTTAGAGTAAATCTGTAATACAGGTTACTTGGGCCTCAACCCAGATTCTGATCCGTGCCAGCAGCTCAGGACCTAAGACAAGTATACCTTACCTTTCTACACAGCTTTATTTACATGCACTGTCTTTTTATTATTATCCAATTTTTCTTATATTATTGACATGTATCTTTCTTATCCTGCTTGTATATTGTATCATTGATTTGTAGACCGTGTTCACAGTTAGCTTTGCGTCTTATTGGTCGTGTTCACTTGTGCCTTGATTGAGTCGTACCATGGGTCGAGATGTCATGAACTGAACTGCTTTACCTCCTTGTCTTGAAATCTTGAAGCTAACCTACGAGTCCATAATAGGGGCGAGGGTTAGTATTTATCTGTGTCTTAAGCTAACCTACGAGTCCACATTAGGGAAGAGGGTTAGTAGTTATTGGTCCACACCTGCGAGTCCACACTAGGGATGAGGGTGATGCTAACCTGCGAGTCCACACTAGGGACAAGGGTTAGTAGTATATGGTTCACACCTGCGAGTCCACACTAGGGACGAGGGTGATGCTAACCTGCGAGTCCACACTAGGGTCGAGGGTTAGTAGTATATGGTTCACACCTGCGAGTCTACACTAAGGACGAGGGTGATGCTAGCCTGCGAGTCCACACTTGGGACGAGGGCTAGTAGTTGTTCAAACCTGCGAGTCCACACTAGGGACGAGGGTTTGAGTATCGATTTGGTTATCCGTTGACATCGTGATATCGTATCCTCTTGTTCTTCTCTAGCAGTTCATTTATGTGTAGATAGTGTACAGATTTGTGTTTATTCATTGCTCAGTTTTACTTATTTATTCTGTATTTTTCTCCATGCATAATAAACTGTTAGAAAGGCTCATTTTTATGTATCTTGCTAGTCCTCTGAGGACCTGATGATCTCTTCAGGTTTAGCCGAGTTCGAGTCGAGAGCAGTTGAGCAGGTTGAGTCGGCACCAGACCGCAGAGCTTTGTAGTTGAGGTTGCCTTGATTAGCAGGTTGTGTTCAGTTAGTGTATTTTATGTATTTATTTCTCTTTCCGTCTATTGGTAGTGGATTTGTGTCTACCGGACGTGACATTGAATCTTGGATACATTCAGTTATATTATTCAGTTCTTGATATTTTATTGATCTTGGTTGATTCGTTATTATTCTGTGGATGAAATATAGTTACCATGTGATTCTAGAATTGTGTATAGACAACGTACTACCGTCGATACTGCGGCGTAGGCTGGGCTTGGATACGTCTTGTATCCGAAAGCGGGTGCAGGTCGTGACAAGTTTTTTTGGTGGCCCATGCAGGTCTACGTTAATCATTTCGGTTACATCACTGTGCCGTCGTGAGCCTGCACATAGTATTAGAAACTTAGGATCTCATCCACGTGCCTTGAAAACAGTATTGATCTCTGCCCATGATTTCATTGAATCCTTGATTTGCATCGTGCTTGAAATCTCTTCAATGGCTACAGTGTTTTCTTTATTACAGTTAAGATGGACTCTCAAGAAAAATATCGCAGCAGATTAGGGTTGTGTCGGATTTGTGGATCCAACCGACACTTGTCACGCAATTGTCCAAAGAGGAACGCAAGTGCCCCACTACTACCAACCACAGAAGGAGGGCGAACCTTTGCCATGATCACGGGAGACGCGACGACACCACAAGGAGCAGCTGGCAGGAATTTCCAGTAGATACTGGCAGTAGTATAGCTAGATTTTTTTAAAAAAAACTTTAAATTGTTTAAGACGCATTGAATTTCTGTCATAGCAATTTATTCTGGACCATTCGTTCTAGTAGATCACAGCTCATTAAATTTCGAGGACGAAATTTGTTTAAGGGGGGTAGAGTTGTCAACCCCTTGACCAAAATTTTCTCCTATTTATTAAATTTTTATACCATTCTTATTTTGTCTTATATATATATATATATATATATATATTATATATATATATATATATATATTTTAATATATATATATATAAATATATATATATATATATATATATATATATATATATATATATATATATATGTATATGCAAATATATATATATATATATATATATATATATATATATATATATATATATATATATGCTTATTATATTGTTATACTTAAAACATCAAAAAAGGGGCCAAAGGGGAATAAAGGTATGGACAGGGGCTATATTGCAAAATTTTCATTAATTCAAAATTTTCCCTGGCCGTTTGAGAACTCGACCATTGAAGATAGCGGCAATCGAATTCAAATTGATTTCTCTCAATCCATTAGGATTTGAGATGAAATTCAACTATATATATATATATATATATATATATATATATATATATATAGAGAGAGAGAGAGGGAGCAGCTAGTTCTCTCACATTTTCTCTCATCGAAACCCTAAGAAAACTACCCTCACCTTCGCAAGTCGTTCCCCTTCGAGTCTGCTCATGCGCCATCATTAGCCTACGGAAATTCTTCACTTAGGTATGGTCTAAACTCCTTCCCATTAAGTATATATGCTACGTGTTTGATAATATTACTAGGAAGGGCTGTGTACATAAGGAAGACTGGTACAGACCTGTGTTATCGAGAATGGGTGGGGTTCGTATACTCGTATTTCGGTTAGGTACTGGTACTCGTATATGTTTCCTACATGTCAAATTCATGGGCGTTGATAATTTGAATATCGTATCTTATAGGTACAGTTGGGTCGGTTCGGCTTATAAAGTATTGGGATTACATATATGTGTTTAGGCACAGATATGGTGTTTCCTGTAAACCCAGGGACTTGTGTCCAACAGGGGTATGCTAGAATAAAAGATAAATAGCTAGTGCAGATGCATGTCAGTACCAAGTCAGGACCCTTTTGATAACACAAGGGTGACTTTGGAGTATCAGGACAGACACATATATGCATAAGTTAGAGTATCAGATCCCCTCTGATACCAGAGTTATCTGTAGATCGAAGAAAGGGATGATGGTGGGACTTAGGTTGGGTCCTCCTAGGGGCATACCACGGGATTAATGCACAGGTGGTGTATTAGAAAGGGAAAACCACTGGACACGTGTACCTTGATGTAATGGCATTCAATCCTTATTTAGAATTTAAGACATGTTTCTTCGAATAGGACTTTCAGACCTGGTAAGGTTCAATTCCCATGTATTAGTTCAGTCCCGAGCCATTTGTCATTTGCCTCTCTTCACCTTGTCCTGCATATAGAGTACAGTACATTTTTCCATGGTGCAAACCTCTCTATATGCATATAGATATATATGTATCTGGTCAGCATTAGGAAAAGGGATTGGATGGCATGTCCAGGTTAGCTTATAGCATGACCTTCCCTGTCACATACATATATGCAGTCCCATTCGAAGTTTAGGTACCATGTAGACAACAGATGTAATGGCATAGCCATGAGTTATCCAACCATAATAGTCCTAGTGTAAATAAGTGCAGGGAACCTGTGTTTAATGAAGGGTCAGTTTTCCTTGAGCATCAGTTAACTAGCAATTCCTGAACTTATTTTCTAGATATTTGAGTTAGCTGCAGGTTTGAGAGTTAACATCTATTTCAGTGTGTCCTGGTGTATTTTGAAATATCTAGGTTTGTCTGATACATGTGATTTTTGGAGTGTTGGTACTTCCTAGCTAAAACATGTAATAAGATGACCTTATTTGGTAGTTGCTACTAGCTATTAATGGTACATATGGTTAATCTTGAAGTAGGATATAGCCTGGTTGTACTTTTGCTAAATCTAGAAGTGCTATGGGGGAGCATCAGCACTAGACAAGCTTGAAACGATGGAGCAAGTCATCTAAACAGTTTTATACCATAACCTCCATGCATCGCTAGCTCTGTATCTGGTAATTACTTAACAGTTAGTTATACTATTTAGCATATTTCTCATAGCCAAATCAAATTCCAACTTTCACATGTTCATCTTCATCACTAGCAATATCTGTCTAAATTCAGTAGCAACATCCGCAACAAGCCTGCCAGTTAATAAGCAAATGCCTACATATTTTTGATTATCAATATGGCCATTTATGCTATACACATGTTGTTTTCTCACTCAGTCCTAACGTACATACAGGTTCGATCCTATAGTTAGCTCTGTCCCAATTTATAATATCAGTCCTATGCTGATATGTTTAGCAAAGTATCAGTTGTATACTAGCCACAATATTTCAGCCACTTTATGTATTTGTTTTAAGTTAATAGGAAAGGTGGTACCATGGCACGCAGGTATTAGGTAGGAGACTAGAGTTAACAGGAATTCCAAGAACAGGGCTGAAGCATAGTGTATTCTAAGAGACATGTAACATTAGAGGGAGTTGTATCAGTAATCTGGAAGGGTAGTATCAAACAGGGCACAGAGGTATATCCCCTAGAGGAAACTCTGATTGGTACAGAAAAGATGGTGCACAGGCATTATACACATAGAGGGGATAACCATAACAGTTGAGTCTGTATAAGGGTTTGTTCCCAAAAATCTGGGAATGGTAGGAAGTAGGAGTGTTGACTCTAGTGACAGGTCCTGCACAGGACAAGATCCTGAGACCAGTACATCAAGAGAGTTCAGTTAAATCCAGTAGGATATAGGTTCAGAGGGTTTAAGGGACCAAGGTTCATATACCATCTATAGTAGTTAAATAACTGGTAGGTTGATAATATGTATCCAGAATGGATATATAATATATATATATATATATATATATATATATATATATATACCAGAGGATAGTTGGAAACATCACAGGAATTACTTAACTGGCATACTCAAGAAGGATTTTCAGGGCATTAACCATAGGAGCCTTCTGGTATCCAGTGAGTATGGATGAGTGTGGTGGCCTGGTGCATATGTGTATGTACTTAGAGAGTTCACATGGGTACAATGGGCCAATTAGTGTTTCAATTATTCACAAACTGATATGGAGCAGGACATTATTCAGGATAGGAGTATTAACTCAATAGAAGAGGGATTATAATCCAAACTTAGAGAACTGAACAAAGGTTTTTGGCCTGTGTAATATTAGGATAAGGGTTAGTCAAACAGAAAATGTGGGAGTACATGTATCTACATACATTGTATAGAGTACTTCCTATACAACACTCTAGTATTTTAAGATATACTTTAGATCCTAGTATCCCATAAATCCAATATAGCCTAGATACTTAGGATATGGATCCAATAGTTTGGGTTTTGACTCAAAACAACCTAGAAATAGCAAGTTGGACTAGTTGACCCAGTGTTGACATGGTTTTGACCAATTGACCTAGAATATGAGTCTAATGGAAATAGATAGCTTTTATATGATTAACTTAAAAGAAACAAAACCATAGATGAGGATGATGTTACCAAGTTGTTTATTAATTTAGAGTAAATCTGTAATATAGGTTACTTGGGCCTCAACCCAGATTCTGATCCATGCCAGCAGCTCAGGACCTAAGGCAAGTATACCTTGCCTTTCTACACAGCTTTATACATACACTGTCTTTTTATTATTATCCAGTTTTTCTCATATTATTGACATGTATCTTTTATATCCTGCTTGTATATTTGTATCATTGCTTTGTTGACCGTGTTTACAGTTAGCTTTGCGTCTTATTGGTCGTGTTCACTTGTGCCTTGATTGAGTCGTGCCATGGGTCGAGAAGTCATGAACTGAACTGCTTTACCCCTTGTCTTGAAATCTTGAAGCTAACCTGCGAGTCGACAACAGGGACGAGCGTTAGTAGTTATCTGTGTCTTAAGCTAATCTGCGAGTCCACATTAGGGACGAGGGTTAGTAGTTATTGGTCCACACCTGCGAGTCCACACTAGGGACGAGGGTGATGCTAACCTGCGAGTCCATACTAGGGACGAGGGTTAGTAGTATATGGTTCACACCTGCGAGTCCACCTAAGGACAGGGTGATGCTAACCTGTGAGTCCACACTAGGGACGAGGGTTAGTAGTATATGTTCACACCTGCGAGTCCACACTAGGGACGAGGGTGATGCTAGCCTGCGAGTCCATACTAGGGACGAGGGCTAGTAGTTGTTCAAACCTATGAGTCCACACTAGGGACGAGGGTTTGAGTATCGATTTGGTTATCTGTTGACATCGTAATATCGTGTCCTCTTATTCTTCTCCAACAGTTCATTATGTGTAGACTGGGTACAGATTTATGTTTATTCATTGCTCAATTTTACTTCTTTATTCTGTATTTTTTTTCATGCATAATAAACTGTTAGAAAGGCTCGTTTTTATGTATCTTGCTAGTCCTCTGAGGACCTGATGATCTCTTCAGGTTTAGCCGAGTTCGAGTCAGGAGCAGTTGTGCAGGTTGAGTCGGTACCAGACCGCGGAGCTTCGTAGTTGAGGTTTCCTTGATTAGCAGGTTGTGTTCAGTTAGTGTTTCATATATTTATTTTCTTTTCGTCTATTGGTATTGGATTTGTGTCTACCGGACGTGACATTGAATCTTGGATACATTCAGTTATATTATTCAGTTCTTGATATTTTATTGATCTTGGTTCATTCGTTATTATTCTGTGGATGAGATATAGTTTACCATGTGATTCTAGATTGCCTTGAATTGTGTACAGACAGCGTACTACCGCCGATACTGCGGCATAGGTTGGGCTTGGATACGTCTTGTATCCGAAAGCGGGTGCGGGTCGTGACACTCCATCCCTGGATACAATCACTGCCCCTCTGATGACTGCCATCATCGTCTTCCTCCCTAAATCCTAACCCTAAAAACCCTTTTTCCCAATCCTTAAAACCTAAATTGTTAAAAAAAGGAACAATGATGTTCGACTCCCCGTCCGCCGCCTCCCGCCATCGTGCCTTCATCTTCCCCTCCATGTCCACCCCTACCTTTCCCACCTTGTCCACCTCTTCATCTTTCCACTCTTCCTTCCCAAACACAAACCCTAACCCAAACCCTAATCCCACCTCGTCGTCCTCCTCTCCTTCTCCAACAACGGCCGCATCGCCACTGCCTCCTCCCCTCCACCGCCTTCCTCTCTCCCTCGGTGGCTCCCCCATCCTCCTAACCCTATCCTCCGACCTCACCCTCTCCTACATCGTCGACCTCCTCCGCCTCCCCCCTACGCCCCCTTTATCTTCCTCTGGGCCACCTCACCTTCTCCCAGTTTGCCTTCTTTTTCTCCTTCTCCCTCCTCTCCTTTTTTCCTCCTCTGCGCATTTGTGACTTCCTTGATCGGTGTCTAGATCTTCCTCCAGTTCCATTTCCTCCAGATCGAGAACCCCGTCGTCGTTCGATCCCTTGAGCGCCTCCTCTTCGCTTGCCTCCACATCATGATCCCTCCCTTCCGTGCCTTCGTCGTCGTCTCTGGCCTCGGCATCGACAGCACCGCGTACCACCTTGCCGTCCTATGCTGTGTGTACTACTGGCTCTTCTCCCTTTCCCGCCACTTCGTCTTCAAGTCCTCCCTCGACGATGGCCACATCCTCTTCCCGCCCAAGTGCTGCTTCCAGTCTATCTTCCTCCTGTTTGCCTCCATCATGTTCTAGATCGGATCCCACCATGCTATCCTCTTCTTGTCCGCGGCCTCGGTCTACGACCCTCTACTTGTTTTCTTCATACCGTTCTTGTTTCAGTTATACGCATCGACAAAGGGTGCCATATGGTGGGTCACTAGGAACGAGTACCAAATACACCAGATAAGGGTCTGAAATGGGGCGGTTGTGCTGGTGGTCGTGGTGGTATGTCTGGAGATCAGGGTCGTTCCATTCCTTTACGAGGTACCTGCAGGTGTTGCCGCCGTTGAATTACCTGCTCGTGACGGTGGCAATGCTAGGAGGCGCTTCGGCTGTGGGGGCCTATACGGTCGGCATGATGCAGGATGCGGTGGGTTCGACTGTATTCATAGCGATGATTATTTTGGTCAGTGGTGCAGGGGCGGTAGTTATCAATACTGAATTTGTTTTGGACTTGACATTTATTGGTTTTATATTTATTCTATAATTTTCCTTTTATTAAGTCTAGGATAAATGTAAGATTGATTGGATCGGTACTGCTTAGTTATTCTTACTCCATAATATAGCCTACCTATCCACAAATATATATCCAAAAGTCCACAGACCAAATATCCCAAAACCCATCAAATCACTACCAAAAGTTGTCCATTTAGCGACGGCCAGATCCGTCGCGAATCCGTCGGTAACATAAATTACCGACGGCATAGCGACGGATATTTGATGAAAATGGCCGTCGGGAAAAACGTCGTCGCTAAAATTGGTCCGTCGCTAAGCCGTCGGACAAATGATTAACCGACGGACTAGCGACTGATTACCGACGGTTGCCTTTCAACGGATTAGCGACGGATTAGCGACTTGTTCCCGTCGGTTTACATGCCATATATATATTAAAATATCCGTCGCTAAGCCGTCGTAAATAGGTCGGTAAAAGCGTATCAGAGAGGTTCCTGATACGCAAAATCAGTCGCTATTCCGTCGCTATTCTGTCGTTAACCTCGACGTTATAGCGACGGATGAGCGACGGGTAGGGCGTCGGCCTGGTTCTGGAAAGCTTCCATAATTCCAGAACCATGTCGACGGATAATGGGTCGCTAGGCCGTCGCTAGTCCGTCGTCATCCTCGACAGATTAGCGACGGATTAGCGACCCATTATCCGTCGACATGGTTCTGGAAACCTACCATATTTCCAGAACCATGTCGACGGATTTGCCGTCGCTAGGTAGTCGATATTTCGTCGCTAATTATAATTGTACCCAGTTAGCGACGGATTATCCGTCGCTCGCCCGTCGGTAACTGCAAATATTTATATAACCCAGTTAGCGACGGATTATCCGTCGCTCGTCCGTCGGTAACTGCAAATATTTATATAACCCAGTTAGCGACGGATTATCCGTCGCTAGTAAGTCGCTCATCGGTCGCTAAAAAGATATATCCGTCGCTAATTAGTCGCTAGTCCGTCGCTAAATGCAACATTAATAAAAAAATTACAGAAACATTCTATTTCCTTTTCGTAAATATTACACATATTCATAATATCCAATATCCAAACATCCATGTACGATCAACAAATATCTAAATATCCAAATTCATAATATCCAATATCAAACAGAAATATCAAAACATCTATGTACAAATATCCAAACACAAATACACAAATTCATAATATCCAAACATTCATGTACGCTTCCAAAATATCCAGAATTCAAAATCCAAAAACAGTACAAATATCCAAAAACAGTACAAATATCATTGAGATGGATCGCGTCGTCGTTCGGCTGCGGATGTACTCTTCCACCATGTACGCCGGCACCTGGGACAACACATGCTCTGGAAGCGTGCGGAGCTGCTCTGGCGACATCAATTCCATGAGCCCAATGAGCGCAGTATCCGGTACCAGGCGGACCTCGGCAGAACGGTCAAATGAATAACGTCCAGGGTCGGAAGGACCGGCAACCGCACTAGACGGACGGACGCGAGCAGACGGATCTGGACCGGGAGCAGAAGAAGGACGCGGAAGGCGCTCCAGCACATCCGATATTAGACTCCGCATTTCCGACATATCGGAGGTGAGAGTCGCAAGCTGCTTCCTCATATCGTCCGACGGGGGCGCGGGAGGAGGCGGGGGCGGTGGATATCTCGGAGTCGCGCCCTGCAACGACGCCGCCAGGGAACCTACGCCGTAGACGCGCCCTTTATTAAAGCCGCCGACAGACTCTACGAACACGTCGTCGTAGCGAGCGGCCATAGAAGAGGGCGTCTGGGTGGGCGTCGTTTCGCCGACAACCTCGGCAGGGGGCTCAATCTGACTAAGGGCCTCACGATATGCAGCCTATCCAATGAATGTGTTTATACTATAAGTTTTCTAAGTTATAATCTAAATCCTATGTTTCCCTAAGTTATAATTTGAATCCTACGTTCACCTAATTAAGTTAACAATAATTATATTTCTAATAAATCTCATAAACGTAATTACTTACATCAGTCGCCTGGGCCCTCGCGTCGACGAAGCTCCCGTCTGCCCGCCTCTTGTGTGTATGCAGGAATACATCGTAGGCGGTGACCGACTCCGGCTCTCTCCCCTCCTTTACCGCCCGTTGTGCCTACATACGAAATATACGTCGAATTTAATTAACTACGTATATTAATAGTACCGAATTTAATAGTGAAATGAATTTGCGGTATCTCACCAAATCTGCACGCGTCGCTGCGTGGGCCCTTGAACCTCCCGTATGCAGACCAGCGGCCTGTCTGCTCGCCTTCGCTTTCTCTGATTTCCCTGTACTGAGCAGTATTCATCTTATCCAACATCTGCTCGTAGTACTCCTCCCAGAGCCACTTCTTCCTCGAATGCGCCGTACGAACGTCGTACACCGCATCCCGTATCTTCCCGGCGGCGGCTTTGTAGGCCTTGCGAATCAACTCCTCGCGATGGGGGGGCCACCAGAACGTCGTCTGACATACAAATTAAATTATCACGTAATTAAAAAATTAGTGGATTAAAGAATAATTAATAATTAACCAAAAGATATATATACCTTCATCTCCTCGAGCCAGACGTACTGCATGTTCTGAGGCACCTCAGAAAAATTGAGGTAGGGGCCATGGTAGTTTTCCCGGATAATTTGCCCGAGTATCCGGGCAGCATCATACGGGAAAAACCTACAAAGAAGCAAAGACTGGATTATTAACTTGAATAAATGAAACAAATTTAATAAATTAACTTAAATTTACTTACGTATCACCCGCGGGCCATAGCTCTCGTCGGTTCTCGCCTATCGGCCTCTTGGAGGCGTCGGAGGATCCGCGGGTCCGCGGATGTACTCACCGGTAGCAGGATGAAGCTGAATCCGGGGGTACTCCGGAGCCCACCCTGCAGTAACTGATGGTGTACCCGCTGGTGCATCCGGGGGCGGAACGGATCCGCTAGCGGATGGAGTCTCAGGCCTCGATGAAGATGAAGGTAGCGTCGGCAGATCGACGGCGGGAAGAGTCTGTGGCCGGGCTCTCCAGGTCGGGATCGGAGGACTCTATATCCGGGGAATGTGGAAGGCGACCACGACCGCTACCACCACGACCGCTACCATCACGTCCACGGCCAGTGCCGCTACCACCACGACCGCTACCATCACGTCCACGGCCAGTGCCGCTACCACCACGCCCACCACGGCCAGTACCGCCACCACCAGCACCACTACCATCACGTCCACGGCCACTGCCAGCAGCACGAGTGGTAGTGACCATGACCTGTAAATAGAACACATAAATATAATTAACAATATAGAAGTATAAATGAATATAAAACTGAACTAAAATATATACCAGCAGGGCGGCGAGTGCCGTCAAGACAATGAGAACTAAGAGTGCCATCTGTAAAAAGAAAATCATACAATAAGTAGATGATCGAACGACAAAAACATAAACTGAAATAAGAATGTGTCCGTCTAAACTGAATTCACTAAGTTGTAAGTGCTTCTAATATATACCGATATTCTAATCATCGTTATCGTCCTCGTCCTCGTCCTCATCGTCATCGTTATCGTTCTCATCCTCATTCTCATCGTCGACTTCATCTATATCATCCTCATCGTCGACCATCTGTATCATCATCCTCATCCTCATCCTCATCCTCTCTTTCTTCTTCTTCTTCTTCTTTCTCTCTTCTTCTTCTTTACTTCTTCTTCAGGCTCAATACTTGGGACAAGACGCCTCTTCTCCCCTGGTTGACAGCTAAGTCTTGTATATCAACCTCTTCCTCCCTCTATTTTCCTCAGCATGAGGTATATCGACATCTTCCACATCCATGGTATCCGACTGTTGTCCCATGTATTGGGGCTTCTCGATCTGGTCCTCTTGGTATGCTGGGTCTCCAACGTTGAATGTATTTCTAGATTTAATCTTGCATACTGCCCACCAGTCAAATCGATCTCTACGACGCCTTGGGTAGCTTGTATAGTAGACTTGAACAGCCTGACTTGCTATCGCAAACGTGTCGGACCCTCTATACCTCCTGCGATGATTTATATCGACGAATCCAAATTGTTTATCGATTCTCCAACCGATATTTGGTCTCGTATCGAACCACTCATTTGAACATCACAATATGCATATCATATGGGGCACTATATTGTAAATCTACAATCTCCGAAGCACTCCATAATAGTCAAAGTCCGGCTCGTCGTCATAGATGGTACCTCTTATGCAAACACCAGAATTCTTGGTATCGAAGCCGTCATTGAGAATTCGGCTTTATAGCATGCTGAGTTGACTTAAACTTGAAGCCATTAACGACATAGCCTGACAAAGTCTTTGCATGCTTCTTCGGTCCCAATGCCAAATAACGAATGCTCTCATTTATGAGTGTTGTTTCAGGCAATAAAACCTGTAAACATGTATTGATAATTTAATATTTTAGCTGCATATTTTAATGGTAGCCGCATACATAATCTCAGTTACTTACGTATTTACGAAACCAGGACGGAAAGGTACAATCAACCTCTCTTTGAAGTCCCTCATCTGTAATATATGGTGTCCTCATTTTGACTTCACCTCTAACACTGTTAGAGAGAATAAAATAAGTGTAGTCACTTAATTCACCAAATTAGAGATATAACGAGGCATAGTCACTTACTTCTCCAAATCTCTCACTTCTTGTATGTCACAATTTAACAAGACATATCGGTGAGCGGTATCATACTCATCGTCGGTCAACCACCGTTTCTTACTAGCCCCAATAGGCTTGCCCTTAAATTGAATATACCTCCATCAACGTCTTCTTCATTCCTTTGAGGTCTATTTCGATTTGTCTCGACATGAGTATCGAAATAAATGGAGCAAAATTTGACACTCCTCGATAAGATATGATTCGCATATCGAAGCCTCTATATGAGCCTTGTTGCCAACTTTCTTCTTTAGATGGTGTAGGTACCTAAAGAGACAAATTATCTTGAGAATTAACAATGAATTGTAAAATCCACTTAAATTTCACTTAAATATATCGATTTTTATTTACCTTTCAAAGGGGTACATCCATCGATAATGAACAGATGCATCGACGGGCTTCGTATGCTAGATGATCGGTAGATGCTCCATGCTGTCGAAAAAGCCCGGTGGAAATATTTTCTCTAACTTGCAGATTGTTAAGACAATTTCCTCAAGTTGTACCATATGTTGCCGTCAGCTTAGTTGAACAGATATCCCTGAAGAATGTAGCAGCTCGGCCAAACGGAACCCTACAGCAGAAGGCAACAACTCTCTCAAAGCAATGGGCAGTAATCTTTCCATAAACACGTGGCAGTCGTGACTCTTCTTCCGTTAGCTTGCGTCATTTGAGATCAACGCATCTAGACCAACCTCACATTGAAGAATGACAAAATCTACTTACTACAAATCCTTCACTTGACATCATGACACCATCTATTCAATATGATGAAAGAATACCCAAATAAAGAACAAGATCACCCATGATGGAAGAGATGACACATAAATAACTCATCACTCAACAAATAACTACCCAGATCAAAGAAGTCCAAGATAACCCATACCTATCCTGGAATATCTTACTAGAAGCACACTGTTGTTACGGACACAAATACGACACGACATAATAGGGGGACACTGCGACGATTCGACACCAATTTTGGGTGTCTTAATGTATTTTCGAGTAACCATATTGTATTCAATACATGTCGTGTCTTAACGTATTCTGGAGTGTCGGTGTCATGTCCATAGGTGTCCCACAGGATGACCCCCCTGCCCTCTCAACCCCCACCCTACGCCCCCGACCCCCCCTTGCCCCCATTCGACCCCCCCCGACCCCCCCCCCCCCATCCTCCCTCTCCACCCCCCACCCCCCGACCCCC
>JANAVB010001609.1:0-348465 GCA_029216955.1 Iris pallida | reverse complement strand
TTTTCATCAAATGTGGCATTATCAAGAAGGATGTATTAGCAGCGGCCACAGTTCTTCGATGGTTTTCCTTGCCGAGGTTATCCGAGCACGCTCTTGTTTTGATTCCCAAGAACAAGCATCCATCATCTATATCGATATAGGCCGATTAGCCTTTGCAATTTTGTGAACAAGATTTTCTCTAAATTTCTTGCAAATAGGCTTCTCCTCTGATGTCAAGATCATTTCTCCGGAGCAAAGTAGATTCATTAAGGGTTTGGAAATAGTAGATAACATCATCCTTGCTCAGGAGATGTTCAGCATGTTGGGCCACGATAATTTGGGGCGTAATACAACTATTAAGCTCGATATGAGCAAGGCGTATGATCGGTGAATTGGAGATTCTTATTCTTACTCTCCGCAGGCTCGGCTTTAGTGAAACTTGGATCAATATGATCCTACATTTGGTGAACAATGTGTGGTTTTTGACATTGATCAATGGCAATATGTCAGGATATTTTCAGGCCTTCAGAGGACTGCGTCAAGGTGATCCCCTCTCTCCTATGTTGTTCGTTCTTGCGACGGAATCACTGAGTAGGAACCTACAAAGATTGGCATTACTCACTGGTTTTACACCATACTATTCTCCTAGTGGATGCCCAAGAGTAACACATCTCGCCTACGCAGATGATATCATAATCTTCTCCAGGGGAGACAGGCATTCTATTTATTTGCTTATGACGGTTTTTCAGCGTTATGAGAGAGCCTCTGGACAGCTTGTCAACTCCTCTAAATCTGCAATCTATGTCACAGTAGATTTCCCGGAGGACAGACCCAACTCTTTGAGCACGTTGACAGGATATCATATCAAAACCCCGTCTATAACATATCTCGGATGTCCACTTATGACTGGTAGAAGGAACTCGGCCATGTTCGAAGAACTCAAGGACAAAGCTCATAGTAAAATTGAGGGGTGGCACAACAAAATACTGTCTCCTGGGTGTAAGTTGATACTCATTAAGTCTGTGTCATCCTCTATTCCTATTTTATGTCTTGCTACGAGTAACCCTCCTATGAGTGTTCTTACTCAAATTGAAGCTATGTTTAGTGAATTCCTATGGGGTTCGAAGGATGGTAATAGAAAACATTCCTGGATCGGGTGGAATCATATTGCTAGACCCCATGAAGAGGGCGGCCTTGGAGTTAGGAGACTCAAGGATGTATTTGATGCTTTCACGGTTAAACTATGGTGGAAATTGAGATCTCAGGACCTCCTATGGACTCAATTCATGAGAAGGAAATATTTTCCTAATAGCCACCCGACTCAAGCTTCAGTCCAATCTAATTCCTCACATATTTGGCGTCGCATCCTTGCGGAAAGGGATCTCGATGTCAGATTCCAACTGATCGAGGAGGATGGAACTGGTCCACACAGGCGTCCCGATCCTTATTTCACTGTTTCTTCAGCATGGAAAGCTATCCGACCTACATTCCCTGTTGATAATCGGTTCAAGAATGTTTGGAGCACCTGCATTCCTTCAAAATGGTCGGTCCTCTTATGGCGTATACTCCATGTTCGTCTTCCTACTGATGACCATGTACAAAGGTTGGGATTTCAACTTGCCTCGAGTTGCCATTGTTGTTCGAGTCCTAAGTCCGAGTCTATCAACCACATTTTCTTTGAGGGAGAGTTGGCTAGACAAGCTTGGAATACTTCTCAATCTCTACTTCACATCCGTGGTCGGGTTTTAAGCCTTGAGGGTTGTCTATCTCTTTGGTAGAGAAGAAATAACCTTTATTACAAACAAATTACGGTCGGAGCGATCTGCTGGGTTTTATGGAAAAACTGTAACAAATGGAGGTACGAACAGTACAAATACAATGGGAGACAAGTCTGCCAGGAGATCCAGAGACAAATTGGCAAAGCCACTATTGCCTGCTTGCACGGGAAGAAGAAAACCTAAATTTTTGTATCGGGATTCTTATGAAATCCTTATTTTTTTTATCAATAAAGTTTCCGTATTGAAAAAAAAAATATATATATATCAACACACACACACACACACACACACGCATATAAACTCCAAAGAATAATAAAATCCTAATAATTTGTACAAAAATCTGAAATTATTTGTAAATAAAAACTAAATATTTTATATTCAATATTTATTAAATATATTAAAAGTTTTTCTAAATAAAAACTCAACTGCATATATTTATTTATCGATAAAAATAATTATTTAACAATCAAATAACGACACTAAATAATAAATTAAGTAAATATTTAGTAATAAAATAATGTAAATGTCCATAATAGTCCTACCTAGGATAGTGGGGGTGACAGAAAAAACGAACGAGCTACGGTGTAACTTCTTTTTCGAACATCAGTGATTGCTCTGAGCATCTCGTATATTCCCAACTTGTTTATACAATTATCCAACCAACCAATAACACAAAGAATGTTACAAATTTTAACTTGAGAAATTTTCCCACAGCCGATCCAAAATATTCCTAAAGTATTCCTTTCAAATTCATTGTCATTCATTCCAGCAAAGTTGATAAATCCTATTGCCATATTTCATTTCGATACCCCGATTCTCATCGATCGAATCTTGTACTCATCATCGTTCGCATCCATACACTTTGTTTGTGACTCATAAATTTTCTTGATTATGATCCATCCTTTAAATTGGACCCTTATTCCAATCTAATAACATTTCTCACTGTACTCAAAGTCCTGGAAGAAAGTATAGTTATATGCAAGTTTAGGCAAAGTTCTGGAAGGAAGTATTGTTATATGCAAGTTTGTAAGCCTAATAGAAATTAGAAATTAGAAGTCACAAGTAGAAGGTAAGAAGAGATTAGCAAGTCTATGCATATATATAAAAAGTATATAGAGTTAAGAAACACAAAGACCTTGTAAGTTGTTAGATAGGCATGACATTGATTCGAACTTATTTATTGACATTGCAATTGTATAATAGGTTACCGGGACCCTGATACGGATTTTGACCAGTATCATCAACTCAGGACACCAGGCGAATGTTTCCAATATTGTTAATTACTATATTTCATTGTTCAGTTATATGATACTTGATTTTCGACACGCTCGTTACACAGATATCACATCAAGGACTTTTTTTCAAATTTTGTCATACTTTTTACATGTCATGTTGGAGTGGGAAAGTACCAAGTAGATGTGTGATCAGACCAGTAGACCGTGCTTATTTTATTTCTTGCTATTTAGACCATGAGGATGTAAATCCTATGTAGACCGTACGGTGTAGTGTCCCAGCCGGTCACATATCGAAAGAAGTACTTCAACACACTTAGATAGCTATATTTTCTTGTTTCACTTTTTACATGTTTCCATATATTTCTTATTTATTGTTCATTATATTACTATTTTATAGTTGACTCTCTCTCTCATTATGTATTTTATGACTCACCTCTATTTTATAGTCGTTATCATATACTTGAAACTGTACTCAATGAATTGTACTCGTTCCATCCTGACTGGGTAAACATTTTAGGTGATTACGATGAGGACGGATGCCCTACGCAGTATGGTCCATATATGGAAAATATAGTTGAGCCTGACCTTACGTCATAGGAGGAGTTTACAGCACCTGACACACCTACCTTTGCTTAGTTAGAATTGATTTAGTTTAGAGGTCGGATTTATCTCCGAATTTAGTGACTTTTGCTATTTGACATTTGATTGGACATGTAGTTTTCTAGAGTTTATGTAGTTTATGGATTATATGACTTTTAATTCTCTTTATATTCTATCGTGCAATTTATGTTGGAGCTGTGATTGAGTATTGGACTTGGCTATATGTGTTTTTGTCCTCCCAAGTGGAGTATATATCTTGTGTGGGTTGTTCATCATATTGTGATTACACAGCGTTCTACTGCCGACTCTGTGGCGTAGGCTGGACGTGCCCATGACTCATACACAAATTCTGGGCGTGGGTCATGACATGTTCTTCACAACTCTCGACCACGGTCTTTATCTCCTCGTAGCCTTGGACCTTCCTACACAAGTCCTCAATCTTCGTAAGATTTTCCTTGAGCTCCTCCTCAAGTGCGGATCGGATCTCTTGGAATTGCTCTCGAAAGATTGCCATAGACAAAGTGATGTCACACTCAAGCCCATTGAAGTACTCTTCTAGCCTCGTGTTGCTTTGCTCTATGGGTGCCATGTGCATCTTTATATCCCTCGAACCCGTCTCTAAGACTCCAATGCGCTCACTAAGATCCACAAGACTAGGCTTCGCCATAGACTCCTTGCTCTTGCCCCTCTTGTTGGTCTTGGCGTGCCCCTCCCTAGGCAACGTGGGTCCCTCAGGGACGTTCTCGGATGTTGACTTGGCACCAACCAACCTGGCTTTGATACCACTTATCGTGGACTTAGTGTTTTAGCAACACTTTAACCTATGTGGCGCACAAGCTTCCTACCCGAAGACCCATACCAGCCTTCTCCACAAGCTTAGCTAGATCGTTAAGGCAAGAATGAGAAACTTATGGAGCAAAAGGAAGAGATTAGATGTACGAAAACATCAATATACTAGAAAGAGATTGCAACCTTGGGGTGGTGACGAACAAATGAGGCCTCCCACTTATTTATAATGCCCATGGGGCATACAAGAAACTTCTGAAAAAAGAATATTCCGGAGATTATTCTAGGAAACTCTCGAACCTAGATATTTATAAGAAGGCTTCTAAAATATCTAGAAAGTTCATAAGTCTTCATGAAAGATCTTGAGTCTTCCAGAGGATTCCACAATCTTTTAGAATATTCCTGAGTGTTTCAGAGGATTCCACCATCTTCTAGAACACTCTGAAAGCTTCCTGCATAACCCCAGTCCGTGGAGAGTTATACAAGTCCGTCTCGATGGGGCACAAACTTTTGTGCGTAACATGACGCCATAGACTATGCAAAAAATGTAAGGCATGTCAAATTCATAGCAACTTCATGCATCAACCTTCAAATATTCCGTATCTGACGGACGCATCCTGGCTATTTGAAGCTTGGGGAATGGACGTCGTTGGACCTATCAGACCTTCTTCATCCAGAGGACACCGGTTTATCCTAGCAATAACTGATTACTTCTCTATAGGGGCAGAAGCTATACCACTTGTTGAATTGAAGACTTCTAATGTGATTAGTTTTATCAGACACCACGTTATCTACAGTTTTGAATTACCTGGGAGGATGGTCCATGAAAACGGCCTATAATTTATGAACAATGAATTTTATTGATTTTGTGAGAAAATCGAATCCATAATATAGCTTCGATGGCTTATAATCTCGTAGCTAATGGGTTACTAGAAGCTTTCACAAGACTATATTAAGTTGCTCAAGAAGTTCGTCTCGTCTAATAAATGTGACTAGAATAAGAAACTTGCTGAATGTCTTTGGGCATATCGCATTACAATAGGGACCCCAGCGGGTACGACGTCATTTTCTTTGGTCTACAAAAGTGAAGCAGTTCTTCCTATGGAGATATAAAGTCCTTCTCTCTGAATCGCTCTATCCAATGAATTAACACTGAAGATAATGACCATCTGCGGTTACAAAATATTGGAGGCACTCGATGAGAAACAACTCATGGCCCAACAACGTATTAAGTTGTATCAAGCCTGCATTTCTAAATCTTTCAAGCAGAAGGTGAAGGGGCGAGTTTTTCAAGTCGGTGGCCTAGTTCTTTCAGTAAGAAGACATATGGTGATGACCTACAAAAGCAAAAGAAAATTATTAGTAAATAGGAAGGACCTTTTGTTGTCGAATCAGTGTATTCGAATGGAGCGTATACGCTAGCAAAGCCTAATGGAGATTTACTGATGATGCCTATTAATGAAAAATTCTTAAAGAAATGTTATGTCTAAACTACAATAGACATAGCTCTGTATTCCCCAGCAAGTTTATTAATGTACAGTGTCTATATTTTCTTTCTGGAGTAATAAATATTAGACTCCACATGTTAATATTAATATTTTTTTCTCTTCGAACCATTATTTTTATTCAGATGTTCTAGATGAGTTATCAATAATGTGTCCTCAAAAGTTTCCAGTGGATAATCTTCAATTCTTACGAAACCTTCTCATAGAAGATCACTAAATGCATTCTTCGACTTTATTAAAAGTCGTCACTAAAGCCAAGCTATTTTAAAGACATCATATTTCAATTCTCCAGCTAGAACAAAAATAATCTATTATCAAGAGAATATTCATGTTCATATTACCTCTGAATTATTCTACGACATCCACTCTTGTCACGCCCCAGAACCAGAATACTGGCAAGTAGGGACGGACAAGGCCAGCTACGTATAGCAAAGTACTCCAGTACTCCGAAACAACGTATAAGCTGTATAGATGGGGGTCACTGCTACAAACCAACAGTCAATCCTAGGTCACATGATCCTACATATCTCAGTCTCAGACAAGAAGTAAAGTACAAGAATATGATCATCATGCATATAAGACAGTAAAGCGTCCCAAACCATAATATATAGATGATCATGAAGCTAGTAATACAAAATGAAGAACTAGCAAGACTAAGTAATACATGATCAGCTCTAGCTACAGTCTAGAAATATAACATCATGTCTAAGCCCGTAGGCCACATGTCAAGTCCAAAACACGAGCTAAACACGTGCTCGGTGGCTAAACGCCTCAAAAGAATATGTACAGAAGAGAGTGGGTAAGAGAAAGAACACCTACTCAAGTCCCCTGGTGCTCCAGGTGGTCACCATCGAGAGAAAGGTCCGGAAGATCCTCGGGCTCCTCAACTAGATCTGGTCAATGCAAAACCAGTAGGGTCAGAACCCCAATAGCAAGTACCACAAAGGAAGCCAAACTTATGAACTAAAACCAGCATGCAATTCATAGCAACGGATAGAGACATAAATAAGTAAAAGCAAATCGAGACTCGTGTGCTACCAATGCACTTATCCCGAGAATAGGAAAGACAATGAGTAAAGCAACATGTAGCATAAGGTAAAGGACATGTGACAGAATGTAAACTGTGTACATGTAAGGAAAAGGAAACATGTGAACATGAAAGATAGACTAGACATGTGAGCATGTTAAGTAGTCGGGACATGTGAGCATGTTATGTAACTGGAGCATGTGAGCATGTGATGAAGCCGAGCATGTAGTGGAAAGAATAGCATGTGAGGAATGATAGGAAGCTAAGTACTATAATAAGATAAACTGGAGCAAGTCTAGACTAGACAAGAATGGACTCCATCCATCAATCACGGCCAAGCAATGATTACGGCTTGATACTTTAGCTAACTAGGGTTGTCACAATCCTAATTACTAACAAATGTAAGTCTGAGAATTCCAAGTCCAGCACCTGCCTGCTACTACCTGAGTGGTCCAAGCCAAAAGAAAAGAAGTATAGCAGACACACTGCAGTAAGATACATGTGTCCTAAAGAGGTGCCCTACTCGACGGTGTGCTGGAAGAGTGCTCATCATGACAGATAGCTCCAAATCCCATGTTTATATATATATATATATAATGCCAAGACCAAAGGGGCAACATGTAACTGGGAAATTCTCAATGATCTAAGTATTCAAGCTAGTTGTTTAGTCCTTAACATTTTCTTGTTGGATTCCGGGTGTGGCATTCCGCAGAATCCATCCTAGACATGAGACATGCAAGACTGGACAAGACAAACAAGATTGTGCACTACAACAAGCCACAACAAGACATGACAATATCAAGACAAGAGTGCGCTACGACGAGCTACTATCAAGAAGCTAGACATGTACTAGAATCAAGAGTGCGCCATGACAGGCCACTATCATGTAAGCAAGAAAAAGTCATGTTCAAGAGTGCACCACGATGGGTCACTATCAAGTAGGCAAGAAGGACATGGCAACAATTATCATAGCTTGTAAGAAAGAATCTATCAAAAGACATATCATGGCATGTGGGAAACAATAATTAAAGTTAAGTACATCTCATAGAAAATGATTGAAGGTGTGCTAGTATCAAGTCTATATAGGGTGTACAATCATTCTCTAACTAAGCAAGATCATTTTATCATGTTAAGAAATCATTATAGTCGAAGAAATTATCAAAAACGGACAAAAATGGACGAAAACGGGCAAAAAACGGACTAAAACAGCATAAAACGGCATACCGGCGGTATACTGCGGCATACCGACGGTATACCGGACTAAAGACAATAAGTTTCTGGTGCCAAAAACGGCATACCGGCGGTATACTGTGGCATACCGGCGGTATACCGTTTTTCTAAACAGCAACAAAATCCAGATTTTTGCTAAAACTTGTTTCGGCCATAAAAACTTCGTTTTAAATCGAAATTCGGACTTTCAAAAGTCAAAATTGAATAGAATTGAATTTCCTACAACATGGAACTATTAGATTTCACAAATTCAAAGATTTGATAGATCAATATCTCAAAATACTCCAAAATAGGGGTTCTCGAAACACCGAAACGAGTCCCGATTGCCACCAAACTCAAAATCCGTGTATACTAGCTAGGTAAGGACCTCATATATGTATATGTGACCAAGATCCATGATGGTAACATTAGTATCACTCTTGATACCAAATTTTCTACTAAGTCAATATCGGGTTTTCATAGAAAATCAAATCTTGTTTAAACAAATTTTGGAAACATGCATATATACGAGAATCATTAGGAAAACATATTTAATAAAATTAGTTTAGGAAGATTCTAAGAATTTAATACCAAGGAAAACAAAATGATGATGAAACACTATTGTTCAAGAATTTGGCAAGATGTACTTGCCTAGGTTAAGCTCCAAGCCTAATCTTCTACTCCACCACCAAGAGGGGTATGAAACCACACTCTAGGCCTCAAGGCCAAGCTCTTGGCAAGCTCCAAGGAGGAGAGAAGGGAAGAATAAATGAAAAGAGAGTAAAGCGAATGAAAAGAGAGAGGAGAGAGAAAGTGAAATGATATATATAGAAGGGGGAATTAATCTTAGCCGTTGGATCATGATCCATGTGAAAGTCTAGGTCAATCATGGCCATTCAAACAAAACCAATTGTCCATTGGATAATAGAGTGCATCTATACTATTCACGAAAATATCTAAGCACTATTCACGAAAATATCTAAATACTATTCACAAAAATATCCGAAATACTATTCATGAAAATATCTGAAATCGAAAATATCTAAAATATGGAAAATCTGTCTGGATGATATGCCGTCGGTATACTGGCGGTATGCCGGCCAAGAAGAAAATCTATAAGTTTAGGAAAAAAATTTAAGGCATTACGAAAATCAAGAAAATACAAAATACACTACAAAATACGTATCCGTATATAAATACCGATACTGTGAGACGAGTCTCACAACTCTCCACAACTTAAAAATAAATTCCGTCCTCGGAATTTCCTAAATCTAGTCAAGCATGAAAACAAAACCAAAGAGCTGAAAAGTCATGTCAATCAAAACAAAGCATGGCATGTTGGTAAGATAAAGACAACAGTAATATAAGTAAATGCGTAAGTAGTAACACAACCACAATCAGGAAGGGCTGGAGGCATATGAATAAATATGTCTCCTGAGTCAGTTGAGTAAGAGCAGGCCTACGCTGACTCCACAACTTAGATAAAAGTCAAGTCTCAAAATAAGCCGGTACCAATGACTTAATCCAAGACATGACTCTACCTAGGACGTATCTTCATAGTCGAGACATGCGATAAATATCATGTATCTCAAGATACGAAGACAGAAGAATGAGACGAGATACTCGCCAAATATGTATAACCCAAAGAAATAAATAAGTCTGGAAGAAGAATAGGATAGTACCTACCACATGACCATCCTCGGCCAAAACCTGCTCTAACATACTAAACTCTGCCTGCCCATGCCTCGAAACTGCTGCTCTAACTGGCTGCTGGCCCTGCTGCCTCTGGGCCTGGACCTGCACATACTGTTGAGGCCTCTGCTGTTGGAATATCCTGGACTGCGCTGGTAAATGCCTCTGAGTCTGCTGATGCTGAACCGGTACCTGAGCCTTATACTGCTGGACTACCGGGGTAGCCGATAGAATTGGATGTACTGAGGAAGAACTAGCCCTCCGTGGACAAGATCCCATCATATGGTCTGAAGCTCCACAGACCAAACATAACCCATGTGCCCTACGGCACTCAGAAAGAACGTGCCCAGGCTTCCCGCAATGAGAACATCCAATAGATGAAGACGACCTCTGCTGCTGAGGTTGCATCTGAGATGACTGCTGAAAGGAAGCTGCTGGAACTACTCCTCTAGGTGATCCAATCTCTAATGTCCTAACTGCTGGTGCTGGTGCTGACGACTGGGTAGAAGATCCCCTCTGAATGTGAGGCCTCTTCTGACCTCCGACTCTATCAACGATCCTCTGCGAGGTGTACTCATGCCTCCTCGCCGCCCTTATCACTGAATCAAAAGTCTGGAACTCATGCTGCTCAACTGCCAGTATGATCTCCAGATGAAGCCCCTGCTGGAACCTCCTCGCCCGGTCCAACTCGGTCGCCACTAAGGAAGGGGCAAACCGACTGAGCCTGCTAAACTCTGCCGCATAGCCGTCAATGGTCTTGCTCATCTGCCGCAAGCCAATGAACCTCTGCTGCAGATCATAACGCGATACCGCATCAAAATAGCGAGTCTGAAACCTCTCGCTAAAATCGGCCCAGGCTACTGGTGCCCTAAGAGACACCTCATGAGCCGTCCACCAGTCGCGGGCCAAATCCAAGAGCTGCAACCTGACAACTGCCACACGCTCCCTAGCCGGAATCCCTGCCGCCTCCAGAATGGCCTCAGTATCCTGAAGCCATGCATCAGACACAATAGCATCCTCTGTACCATAGAAGTACGGGGGATGGAGATGCCTGAAGCTGCTCGCAGAATTGTTGACCTGAGCACCACCTCTGTCCAAAGTCGTCTGGACAGAATGGGTGAGAACATCACTCTGACGCTGCTGCGATGCCATGAGATCTCTCAGAACATCCACTAGTGCTTGAACAACACCCTCTGGCTGCTCTGGCTGAACTGGTACTACTGGCTGAACAGGAGGAATTGGCGACTCTGCCCTTCGGTCCACTCTAGACTCTGCTCCCGAATGCTGAGGATGCTCCTCCTGAACTGAAAGAACTGGCGAAAGCTGACCCGCCATAGCTGGAATACGGATAATCTGATCGGAAGGACCAGGAATAGTGCCCCTGAAAGTTTAAGGACACAAGGATTAAGTCGAGGGAACAGGAAAGATCAACGATCAAAGCAGATACCAGATCAAATATCAAGGATAGAGAGTAATACAAAGGATATCAATGAAGAAAAAAATTGTGACTGAGATAACTACCAGCAACCCCCACATATCTGATAAATCAGACCTGCATGGGCCACCACTAAAACCTATGTCACGCCCCAGAACCAGAATACTGGCAAGTAGGGACGGACAAGGCCAGCTACGTATAGCAAAGTACTCCAGTACTCCGAAACACGTATAAGCTGTATAGATGGGGGTCACTTCTACAAACCAACAGTCAATCCTAGGTCACATGATCCTAGATATCTCAGTCTCAGACAAGAAGTAAAGTACAAGAATATGATCATCATGCATATAAGACAGTAAAGCGTCCCAAACCATAATATATAGATGATCATGAAGCTAGTAATACAAAATGAAGAACTAGCAAGACTAAGTAATACATGATCAGCTCTAGCTGCAGTCTAGAAATATAACATCATGTCTAAGCCCGTAGGCCACATGTCAAGTCCAAAACACGAGCTAAACACGTGCTCGGTGGCTAAACGCCTCAAAAGAATATGTACAGAAGAGAGTAGGTAAGAGAAAGAACATCCACTCAAGTGCCCTGGTGCTCCGGGTGGTCACCATCGAGAGGAAGGTCCGGAAGATCCTCGGGCTCCTCAACTAGATCTGGTCAATGCAAAACCAGTGGGGTCAGAACCCCAATAGCAAGTGCCACAAAGGAAGCCAAACTTATGAACTAAAACCAGCATGCAATTCATAGCAATGGATAGAGACATAAATAAGTAAAAGCAAATCGAGACTCGTGCGCTACCAATGCACTTATCCCGAGATTAGGAAAGACAATGAGTAAAGCAACATGTAGCATAAGGTAAAGGACATGTGACAGAATGTAAACTGTGTACATATAAGGAAAAGAAAACATGTGAACATAAAAAATAGACTAGACATGTGAGCATGTTAAGTAGTCGGGACATGTGAGCATGTTATGTAACTGGAGCATGTGAGCATGTGATGAAGCCGAGCATGTAGTGGAAAGAATAGCATGTGAGGAATGACAGGAAGCTAAGTACTACAATAAGATAAACTGGAGCAAGACAAGACTAGACAAGAATGGACTCCATCCATCAATCACGGCCAAGCAATGATTACGGCTTGATACTTTAGCTAACTAGGGTTATCACAATCCTAATTACTAACAAATACAAGTCTGAGAATTCCAAGTCCAGCACCTGCCTGCTACTACCTGAGTGGTCCAAGCTAAAAGAAAAAAAGTATAGCAGATACACTGCAGTAAGATACATGTGTCCTAAAGAGGTGCCCCACTCGACGGTTTGCTGGAAGAGTGCTCATCATGACAGATAGCTCCAAATCCCATGTATATATATATATATATAATGCCAAGACCAAAGGGGCAACAGGTAACTGGAAAATTCTCAATGATCTAAGTATTCAAGCTAGTTGTTTAGTCCTTAACATTTTCTTGTTGGATTTCGGGTGTGGCATTCCGCAGAATCCATCCTATACATGAGACATGCAAGACTGGACAAGACAAACAAGATTGTGCACTACAACAAGCCACAACAAGACATGACAATATCAAGGCAAGAGTGCGCTACAACGAGCCACTATCAAGAAGCTAGACATGTACTAGAATCAAGAGTGCGCCATGACAGGCCACTATCATGTAAGCAAGAAAAAGACATGTTCAAGAGTGCACCACGACGGGTCACTATCAAGTAGGCAAGAAGGACATGGCAACAATTATCATAGCTTGTAAGAAAGAATCTATCAAAAGACATATCATGGCATGTGGGAAACAATAATTAAAGTTAAGTACATCTCATAGAAAATGATTGAAGGTGTGCTAGTATCAAGTCTATATAGGGTGTACAATCATTCTTTAACTAAGCAAGATCATCTTATCATGTTAAGAAATCATTATAGTCGAAGAAATTATCAAAAACAGACAAAAACGGGCAAAAACGGGCAAAAACGGACTAAAACAGCATAAAACGGCATACCGGCGGTATACTACGGCATACCGGCGGTATACCAGACTAAAGACAGTAAGTTTCTGGTGCCAAAAACGGCATACCGGCGGTATACTGCGGCATACCGGCGGTATACCATTTTTCTAAACAGCAACAAAATCCAGATTTTTGCTAAAACTTGTTTCGGCCATAAAAACTTCGTTTTAAATCGAAATTCGGACTTTCAAAAGTTAAAATTGAATAGAATTAAATTTCCTACAAATGGAACTATTAGATTTCACAAATTCAAAGATTTGATAGATCAATATCTCAAAATACTCCAAAATAGGGGTTCTCGGAACACCGAAACGAGTCCTGATTGCCACCAAACTCAAAATCCATGTATACTAGCTAGGTAAGGACCTCAGATATGTATATGTGACCAAGATCCATGATGGTAACACTAGTATCACTCTTGATACCAAATTTTCTACTAAGTCAATATCGGGTTTTCATAGAAAATCAAATCTTGTTTAAACAAATTTTGAAAACATGCATATATACGAGAATCATTAGGAAAACATATTTAATAAAATTAGTTTAGGAAGATTCTAAGCATTTAATACCAAGGAAAACAAAATGATGATGAAACACTATTGTTCAAGAATTTGGCAAGATGTACTTGCCTAGGTTAAGCTCCAAGCCTAATCTTCTACTCCACCACCAAGAGGGGTACGAAACCACACTCTAGGCCTCAAGGCCAAGCTCTTGGCAAGCTCCAAGGAGGAAAGAAGGGAAGAAGAAATAAAAAGAAAGTAAAGAGAATGAAAAGAGAGAGGAGAGAGAAAGTGAAATGATATATATAGAAGGGGGAATTAATCTTAGCCGTTGGATCATGATCCATGTGAAAGTCTAGGTCAATCATGGCCATTCAAACAAAACCAATTGTCCATTGGATAATAGAGTGCATCTACACTATTCACGAAAATATCTAAGCACTATTCACGAAAATATCTAAATACTATTCATAAAAATATCCGAAACACTATTCATGAAAATATCTGAAATCGAAAATATCTAAAATGTGGAAAATCTGTCTGGATGATATGCCGTCGGTATACTCCGGTATACTGGCGGTATGCCGGCCAAGAAGAAAATCTATAAGTTTAGGAAAAAAATTTAAGGCATTACGAAAATCAAGAAAATACAAAATACACTACAAAATATGTATCCGTATATAAATACCGATACTGTGAGACGAGTCTCACAACTCTCTATAGAGTTTCATGAATTTGCCAAGTCCATATTACCTCTGAGTAAATTAACCCCAAAATAATATTCATGTCCATATTACCTCTGAAAAATTCCATAGCATCGACTCTTACTATAGAGTTTCATAAATTTGCCAAGTCCATATTACCTCTGAGCAAATTTATCCAGGTATGTCTATCAAGTCCATATTACCTCTGATATATAGTTCTTTGTCATATATTATTACTTGCACATAGTCGAGTGTGCCATAAGTAATAGGTCCACTAAAAACTACTTTTCACGTCCATAATACCTCTGACAAATTACCTTACTCTATTATCTGTACCTAATCTGGTATGCCAAGGATAATAGGTCCACTTAAATACGAATCATGTCCATTACCTCTCAAAGTGTTAATTTTATAACCTATTATCTACGCTCAGATTGAGTATGTTACATATAACAGGTCCACACAAATATGATATTTTTTATGTCCATATTACCTCTAGAGAAATATCAGACTTTAAATATCTCCAGCAAAATGTAAAGTATTCTTTATTTTCAAAATAAAACGAAGATATAAAATACTTTTATTTTCATTCAAAACAAAAGAGAAGAAATAAAGTTACAAAGCTTTAAAAATTGTCAGGCATTTTACAGAGCTCTGTAATTTTCTTCTTCAAAGCGTCTATTTCGGACTGCTTCTTGTCGATCGACCGACGTTCTGCTTCAGCTCGCCTTGAAACGTCATCTCGGAAGGGTGTCACCTCAACATATTTTCCTTCTAAAGTGACAAGTTCAAGGTCGAGTCTTTCAATAGTGTTTATACTCTCGTTAGATTAGGCAACAATGACTTTCTGCTTGTGAGTTATCTCAACCAAGGCAGACTCTTCTAAAGAATAGGCATCTTGAAGGGCTTTGATTTCTTCAATAATCTTAGTTATACGTTTAATTTGCTCGTCTTGCTGAGAAGCATGCTTGATTGAAGAGGTGGAGAGAAATTCATACTCATCACGTACTTTAGCAATCTATCTTTTAAGGGACCTTTCCTGGTTCACCAAGACAGCCTCTTCTTTGTGAATGGTGTCATTCAGTTTGTTAAGTTCATCAGACACAATCACCGTGAGGTCACGACAGTGGGCTAAACCAAGATTTATGACACAGTTATCAAGTGTGTCAAGCAGTATCTTCAAGTCCCCGACTACGGCCTCATGTCCAGGAAAGGCTTCAAGATCTTGGATCATACAAGTAGCCGGTGCCTTGACCTAGGCAAAATGAATGTTCCTCTCTATAATCTCTTGGATCCCATTCCCTAAGAGCGAATAAAAACTCTGTACACAAATTTTGGACATACCCTCTGTAGGACCGTTGAGCACCTCTAGAGGGGGGTGAATAGAGTGTGTGCGAGTGCAGCGGAAATAATCACCAATTAAAAATGAACACTTATAATCTATGGCAGAAAATAAGAGAGAGTAATTTAAATTACAGTAAGAGATAGAAGAAAGAACTCAGTGAACACCACGATATATATTGGTTTCCCTCTGAGAGGACTGATCCAGTCGCGAGTACACTTGCCCGCTGTTAATCCACTATTTGCAAGCTAAATGAGAGCTTGTCGTCTCTTTACAACACCATGCTTGGAGACAAGTGCACGACCGACTTTACAACACCGTGCTTGGTGACGTGCGTACGACCGACTCTGAAAACTGAGATGTTTTCTGACTTGCAACCTCTTTACAATAATGTAAACCAAAGACTCTAAATCGAACAAGACGTTATTGGCTTTGGCTAAGAGTTGTAACACACACTTTTCTAAAATAAGGGTAATTTTGAACTTTTGTATTTCAAATTATTAAAATATTAGATTTTAGTCATGATATAATTTTTGGTGATTTTTAGTTATTTTAAAACTATTTAATTGAGTGAAATGTGAAATTGGTGTTTTGCTAGTGTAACCTTAGTCATGCATGACCTAGAAGACTAATCATGACCAAGGAGACCTAATCATGTGTTTAGGATTTCAAATTTTTACTTTTAAGCCTAGGGGTATTTTGGTCATTTTGACACTTTTGTGAAATTGTAAATTATATAAATTAAATATGTGTTAGTTAAATTATTTGAGACTTGACCTAGAAGTTAGCCTAATCTCGATGTTAGTCATGACCCTAGAGACTAAGTTAGAGGGTTTCAATTAAATAATCAATTAGGGTAATATCTAGATATTTGCTAGAAAGATATTTTAGGCTAAAGGTTAAAGAAGGCTACTTTAGTTATGAGCCATTAGATTGGCTTGAAATTATTGGAGAAGCCTTAGCCACTCATCCTAAACCCTAACCATAACCTAATGGAAGCCATCACACATTCCCTCCCTCTATAAATACAACCCATTAATCATTAGCATTCTTTTTAATTCATTTTAATTGCCTCCTTTAGTGTTCTTCCCCAATTCCTCCCCAAATACCCAAATCAACTCCAAATTGAGCCAAATTTCTTGCATTGGAACCCCTACAACTGAGGATGCTAAGGGAAGCTAGCTAGCAAGGTTGCACAAGCATTTGGCATCACCAAGTGAAGAGGACACCCCCCTATTCTAGGCTTTTCATTGAGTTTTCACTCAATAGGTAAAATGCCTCAAAACCCTATTAATATTCTGTTTTCTCTTCGTGAATGCATGCATCTAGGTACCATGGACCTGTAGGCCAAGTTTGGTAGGAAGTAGGTTTGATTTGGTGTTCGTATCGGACACGTATCCATGTTTGAAAAACTGTGTTTGTTGAAATGCCACAAAGAAATGAATTTTGGTTAATTGCAAAACAAATGACATTTTTGGGTAGCCCTAGACTTATAGGTTACAACCTTAGTTGACTGAGCACAAATTAGACCCGTGTTCGTATCGAAAATCGACATAAACCCACTGCCAGGACACTACACTGAGGCATACAGCCTCCTCTGCTACTCGACCCTAATTCCGGACACGACACGCCATGAGGACACGTGCAAATTGGCACAGAAGAGGGGGCCATCACTGACAGACCCCCCCTCGAATTTCACGACACCTCGTGTCGTATCGAGGACACGAGGACACGTGCACTGGTCATGCACTGACAGTGCACACACGTACAGAGCCGACTTCGCGCGCATCATGTCGCACGGACACGATACTTGGACACATCGTGTTTACACGAGTGTGTAGCCCAATATATGGGCTACACGTGGGCATGACCACGAGATACAACGTGGCTCGTGTCGTATCCACGAGACGCGAGAACCACTGCACGACGCGGCACAGAACAGTGTGTATCAGTCGAGTTTTCTTGACTGATACGGTGTTCGTGCCATGTCGTAAGGACACGTGGGCTCGTGTCAGGGTCCTAGGTGTTTAGCCTGACCCTAGGCGAACCTGGACACGTGACCACGAGACACGTAGATGTGTGTGTCGTGTCCTACACACACGTGAACCTGTGCACGACGTTGTGACACTGCAGTGACTGAAACTTACCCGATTTGGGTTTTTGACTCTTGGACACATTGTGTCGTGTCGTGGTGGACTCCTAGGGACCCCTACGACACGTATACATGTGGGGCTAGGGTTACCAACCATTAGATTAGAGTATTATCTAGGTTATTAGGTTTGATTTAGGTTTTTCCCCAAACCCAGTTAACTGCACAGTATTTCCAAATTCTAGTATTTTCCAATTTTCAAAAATGGATTTTGAATTGATTTTATTATCTATATATGTGTGTATTTGCCTGTATATACACTGTATATGTATGTATATATGTATATGAGTGTGTGGGTATATGTGTATGTGTATGTGAGTGTATATATGTGTATATATAGGTATGTATAGGTGTGAGTATATATATGTAAAGTGTGTCCTGTTTTTGTGTGCCCCCTTCTCAGATTCTGAGAACAGAACCCCCTTGCTATCTTAACACTCTCACATTCCCTTCCCTCTATATTTGTATATATGTTATATTATATGTAGTATGTTATATACATATATAAGTATATGATATATATATATATATATATATATATATATATATATATATATATATATATATATATATATATATATATACTATGTATACACATTCATATATATATATATATATATATATATATATATATATATATATATATATATATATATATATATGAATGTGTATACATAGGGTATTATATATAGATGTATATGCCAGTGCCCTAGATATATTAGCCTATGGCCTATGGCTAGTGAGTCTAGATTTGACCAATAAGCCTACTAGACCTAGGTTGACCAAAATGTTGACCATAGTTGACCAAAGTCAACTATAGGTCAGACCTTGACCTAATTAACCTAGAAAGGACTTAGAAGGACTTATTGACTAAGGTTTGACTAAATCCTAGATTATTAACTAATTGGTTAGGTTTGACCTATATATGAGTGCCCTAAGTATATAAGGGTATTTGTGTGACTTGGGTTATATGGATAGTTACATGTCAATTAAGATATGTATGGGGTTAAGTGAGATACTTAGAGTTGAGTCATGACTTGAGATTGGAATATGGGATCAGCTTGAATATAGGATTAAGGTTGGTATTATATATATATGTATTTATATGTGGTATACTTGTATAGGTATTGGTTATACCTTGACCTTGTGGTATAGTAACTTAGATAGTCTAGATTGACCTAGACTTGACCTAGCTTGACCATATTGACTAGTAATTGACTAGTCTGACCATTGTTAACTAAACCCTAGATAACTTGACTAGTTTGACTAGAATGTTGACCAAAAGTTGACTTTAACCTAGATTTGACTAACCTTGACTTGTTTGACCTAGTGTGACTTGGTTTGACTTCCTATGACCTAATATAACTTAAGTTGACCTAGTTTGACTGTTAGAATTAACCAGAGTTGACCAAGTTTGACTTTTGCCCAGATTGACCTAGAATCATGTAGAATGCATCGTAATGTTCAATTACTTCAATTTAGACATGTTGTGACTTGTGCTGTTCTGATTAGGAGCCAGGCACCACTCCTTAGGCAGTATTTTCTTCTGGACATCCAGGGTATCAGGCGAGTACATTCTCTGATCGTTTCATACTTGTCACGACTTATATTCTCGCTCTAGATTACTTTTACTTGATGCTGTCACGTTATCATCACAGATTGGTACTATATGGATCTCTTCTTGGGATGTTATCCCCCTTAGCGGGCGCATTGGATACTTTATGACATATGTTTCATGTACATCATGTATTCCTTGCTTCTGCGTTATTCATGTACACTCATGTTCTTTCATGTACGTTCATGTACTTTCATGTTCTTTCATGTACGCTCATGTTTTCTCATGTGTTTCCTGTGTAACCAAAATATCATGTCCGTAACGTAACTGGACTGGATCCTTGTGTATTGATTGTGGGTAGGGGTGAGTATAAATGGTCATGTGATTTACCCATCATGTTCACTCTGTTACTTTTTATGTTTTATCATGTACAACACAGCCTTATTGACTGATGTCCCACATGTTCACTCATGTACATCATGTACAACCTAAGCCAATTACATGCCATCTCGTACTCTACATCACTAGTCACTTACAGTTCTTACTTATCATGTATATATTTCCAGTTATCAAATATCTCTCCTGTTTTCATATACATCTTCTTACAGCGTTTTATGTATCTTACTCTATTGTTTGCTTTATATTTTCTGCCATGATATGAACTGCATGAGATGTACTGTGCTCGCTCCCGTCCTGACTGGACCTGTTGAAAATATTACATATGATACCGAGGACTCCTACCCGACCTACTATGGAGCCCATCTAGACGATACTTGTGAGTTGGACCCACAGGAGGATCCAGCTCTAGCTGAGGACGTCGTCCATACTGCTTAGACTAGTTTAGTTAGGCTTTATTTCTGTCATTGAGATCTAGATTGTGTATATTCTTTGATACTCTGTAGTTGAGACCTTGTATTTTGGATGTTTGCTGAGATGTTATCTTAGACACTTAGACTCTTCTGATTATCTGTATTTTATTTTGAGTTCTATATCATATCATACTTCTTCTTCCTTAGTTGTGATTGAGTTTACATTCTGCTATGTCACCCCCATTCGGGGAGTATAAACTGCTTAGCATTATATTGTTAGATGTTGTGACCTAGGACAGCGTTCTACCGCCGATACTGCGGCGTAGGCTGGACGTAACCACTTCTCGTACCCTTACTCTAGGGTACGGGTCGTGACACGTTTTTAGTGACGGCCCATGCAGGTCGAGTTTATGTAGTGGTATTCGAACTAGAGTATCATTACAGCCTGCAGTAGGAGTAGAATATTTTGAGGTACTCAATTACAGTTAGAATTCCTTGAGAGATTCCTAGGATGCCCCTTGAGAATCTCATTCTGAACTTCAAATTTGAAATCCTTTTCTCTTGTTTTGATTTACCCTTACTCCTTGATATTTGAATTTGATTTTGATAGATCGTTGTTGATTTGATTTTCTTATCGAGATGAATTTTATGACCCGAGTTACGGTATCTTCTGATAACATAAGTTGACTGAAATAACAGGGATGGTAAAACGTCTACTTTATTATGGAACCTAGAGTTTACCGCAGCTATATTAGCCGGCGTGGCAAAAACATAGGGACCTGACTTCGGATGTACATATCTTGATCAAGAGATTAGAATTTCTCGCAGCTATACTAGTCGGCATAGCGAGGATTCCAGACGACATAATCATAGAGATGCATACCCCAGTTATGGACTCTACCGTTCATTGCAGCCTTGCTTACTGGCGAGGCGAGGATTCTGGATATCATAATTTTGGACAGACGTATGTGATTATTAGATTATATCTTAAAGGTTTTTAAAGTATCACCTCTTTCATTTCTCTTCTGTTAAAAAAAAATTTGTTTTCCATCATCAAATAACTTAGGAGTAGGGATAACTTTAGTTAACTAGTCTAATTCCTTGTAGAAATTCATTAGTTATAACTCTTTCTTGGTATGATGATTTGAAGAGTTGTGATTAGGCCTTTATCTTAGGAATGATAGTATAGCCCTGGCTTTAGAGTAGTGACCCTTGTAGCTGACATTCAGGAGGGGAGCCTAGTTCTAAGAGGACGAAGAGCAGTGTATACCCAGAGCCCCATGAGCATCCAGACTATCAGCCTAGACCAGCCTATCCAGTCCAGACTCCGATCCGACAGAGGCCAGTTGAGAGAGTGCCTACTTGTACCTTCTGTAGGAAGCTTGGACAAATATGGGACCACTGTAGGAAGAGAAGAGGGGAGTACCTGTTTTATGGGTCAGCTGCACACCTGGTACGAGACTGTCCTTCTATACTTATCCCAGCCAAGGCTCCGCCTTCGGGAGGGAGTTCCAGCCACCAGGCCTAGTTGGAGGTGAGTCCTTGACCTATATCTTAGCCAGTCTTTGATAATTGATGCACCCCAGATTGCTTGTATGTTTGATACCCGATGACCGTTTTGGTTTAGCATGACTAGTATACCTAGATGAGAATTTCAACTGCCACCATATGCCATGACCCTGTATGCCATTCTTTTAAATTATATAATTTAGGTAAGTTCTGAGACCATGATTGTTGGGGACGAGACTCTAGGAGGAGTACGACCATCTTAATTTCGAGGACAAAATTCTTTAAGGGGGGTAGACTTGTAACACCCACTTTTCTAAAATAAGGATAATTTTGGACTTTTGTATTTTAAATCATTAAAATATTAGATTTTAGTCATGATATGATTTTTGGTGATTTTTAGTTATTTTAAAACTATTTAATTGAGTGAAATGTGAAATTGGTGTTTTGCAAGTGTAACCTTAGTCATGCATGACCTAGAAGACTAATCATGACCAAGGAGACCTAATCATGTCTTTAGGATTTCAAATTTCTACTTTTAAGCCTAGGAGTATTTTGGCCATTTTGACACTTTTGTGAAATTGTAAATTATATAAATTAAATATGTGTTAGTTAAATTATTTGAGACTTGACCTAGAAGTTAGCCTAATCTAGATGTTAGTCATGACCCTAGAGACTAAGTTAGAGGGTTTCAATTAAGTAATCAATTAGGGTAATATCTAGATATTTGCTAGAGAGATATTTTAGGCTAAAGGTTAAAGAAGGCTACTTTAGTTATGAGCCATTAGATTGGCTTGAAATTGTTGGAGAAGCCTTAGCCACTCATCCTAAACCCTAACCCTAACCTAATGGCAGCCATCACACATTCCCTCCCTCTATAAATACAACCCATTAATCATTAGCATTCTTTTAATTCATTTTAATTGCCTCCTTTAGTGTTCTTCCCCAATTTCTCACCAAATATCCAAATCAACGCCAAATTGAGTCAAATTTCTTGCATTGGAACCCCCTACAATTGAGGATGCTAAGGGAAGCTAGCTAGCAAGGTTGCACAAGCATTTGGTATCACCAAGTGAAGAGGACACCCCCCCATTCTAGGCTTTTCTTTGAGTTTTCACTCAATAGGTAAAATGCCTCAAAACCCTATTAATATTCTGTTTTCTCTTCATGAATGCATGCATCTAGGTACCATGGACCTGTAGGCCAAGTTTGGTAGGAAGTAGGTTTGATTTGGTGTCCGTATCGGACACGTATCTATGTTTGAAAAACTGTGTTTGTTGAAATGCCACAAAGAAATGAATTTTGGTTAATTACAAAACAAATTACATTTTTGGGTCGCCCTAGACTTGTAGGTTACAACCCTAGTTGACTGAGCAAAAATTATACCTGTGTCCGTGTCGAAAATTGATACGAACCCACTGCCAGGACACTACACTGAGGCATACAGCCTCCCCTGCTACTCGACCCCAATTCCGGACACGACACGCCATGAGGACACGTGCAAATTGACACAAAGGAGGGGGCCATCACTGACAAACCCCTCCTCGAATTTCACGACACCTCGTGTCGTATCGAGGACACGAGGACACGTGCACTGGTCATGCACTGACAGTGCACACACGCACAAAGCCGACTTCGCGCACGTCGTGTCGCACGGACACGACACTTGGACACCTCGTGTTTGTACGAGTGTGTAGCCCAATATATGGGCTACACGTGGGCATGACCACGAGATACCACGTGGCTCGTGTCGTGTCCACGAGACGCGAGAACCACTGCACGACGCGACATAGAACAGTGTGTATCAGTCGAGTTTTCTTGACTGATACGGTATTCGTGCCGTGTCCTGAGGACACGTGGGCTCGTGTCAGGGTCCTAGGTGTGTAGCCTGACCCTAGGCGAACCTGGACACGTGACCACGAGACACGTGGATGTGTGTGTCGTGTCCTACACACACGTGAACCTGTGCACGACGCTGTGACACTGCAGTGACTGAAACTTACCCGATTTGGGTTTTTGACTCTTGGAAACGTTGTGTCGTGTCGTGGTGGACTCCTAGCGACCCCTACGACACGTATACATGTGGGGCTAGGGTTACCAACCATTAGATTAGAGTATTAGCTAGGTTATTGGGTTTGATTTAGGTTTTTCCCCAAACCCAGTTAACTGCACAGTATTTCCAAATTCCAGTATTTTCCAGTTTTCAAAAATGGATTTTGAATTGATTTTATTATCTATATATGTGTGTATTTGTATGTATATACACTGTATATGTATGTATATATGTATATGAGTGTGTGGGTATATGTGTATGTGTATGTGAGTGTATATATGTGTATATATAGGTATGTATAGGTGTGTGTATATATATATATGTAAAGTGTGTCCTGTTTTTGTGTGCCCCCTTCTCAGATTCTGAGAACAGAACCCCCTTGCTGTCTTGACACTCTCACATTCCCTTCCCTCTATATTTGTATATATGTTATATTATATATATATATATATATATATATATATATATATATATATATATATATATATATATATATATATATGACTGTGTATACATAGGGTATTATATATAGATGTATATGCCAGTGCCCTAGATATATTAGCCTATGGCCTATGGCTAGTGAGTCTAGATTTGACCAATAAGCCTACTAGACCTAGGTTGACCAAAATGTTGACCATAGTTGACCAAAGTCAACTATAGGTCAGACCTTGACCTATTTAACCTAGAAAGGACTTAGAAGGACTTAATGACTAAGGTTTGACTAAACCCTAGATTATTAACTAATTGGTTAGGTTTGACCTATATGTGAGTGCCCTAAGTATATAAGGGTATTTGTGTGACTTGGGTGATATGGATAGTTACATGTCAATTAAGATATGTATGGGGTTAAGTGAGATACTTAGAGTTGAGTCATGACTTGAGATTGGAATATGGGATTAGCTTGAATATAGGATTAAGGTTGGTATTATATATATAAGTACTTATATGTGGTATACTTGTATAGGTATTGGTTATACCGTAACCTTGTGGTGTAGTACCTTAGATAGTCTAGATTGACCTAGACTTGACCTAGCTTGACCATATTGACTAGTAATTGACTGGTCTGACCATTGTTAACTAAACCCTAGATAACTTGACTAGTTTGACTAGAATGTTGACCAAAAGTTGACTTTAACCTAGATTTGACTAACCTTGACTTGTTTGACCTAGTGTGACTTGGTTTGACTTCCTGTGACCAAATATGACTTAAGTTGACCTAGTTTGACTGTTAGAATTGACCAGAGTTGACCAAGTTTGACTTTTACCCAGATTGACCTAGAATTATGTAGAATGCATCGTAATGTTCAATTACTTCAATTTAGACATGTTGTGACTTGTGCTGTTCTGATTATGAGCCAGACACCACTCCTCAGGCAGTATTTTCTTCTGGACATCCAGGGTATCAGGCGAATACATTCTCTGATCGTTTCATACTTGTCACGACTTATATTCTCGCTCTAGATTACTTTTACTTGATGCTGTCACGTTATTATCACGGATTGGTACTATATGGATCTCTTCTTGGGATGTTATCCCCCTTAGAGGGCGCATCGGATACTTTATGAAATGTGTTTCATGTACATCATGTATTCCTTGCTTCTGCGTTATTCATGTACACTCATGTTCTCTCATGTTCTTTCATGTACGTTCATGTACTTTCATGTTCTTTAATGTACGCTCATGTTTCCTCATGTGTTTCCTGTGTAACCAAAACATCATGTCCGTAACGTAACTGGACTGGATCCTTGTGTATTGATTGTGGGTAGGGGTGAGTATAAATGGTCATGTGATTTACCCATCATGTTCACTCTGTTACTTTTCATGTTTTATCAAGTACAACACAGCCTTATTGGCTGATGTCCCACATGTTCACTCATGTACATCATGTACAACCTAAGCCAATTATATGCCATCTCGTACTCTACATCACTAGTCACTCATAGTTCTTACTTATCATGTATATATTTCTAGTTATTAAATATCTCTCCTGTTTTCATGTACATCTTCTTATAGCGTTTCATGTATCTTACTCTATTGCTTGCTTTATATTTCCTACCATGATATAAACTGCATGAGATGTACTGTGCTCGCTCCCGTCCAGACTGGACCTGTTAAAAATATTACAGATGATACCGAGGACTCCTACCCGACCTACTATGGAGCCCATCTAGACGATACTTGTGAGTTGGACCCACAGGAGGATCCAGCTCTAGCTGAGGACGTCGTCCATACTGCTTAGACTAGTTTAGTTAGGCTTTATTTCTGTCATTGAGATCTAGATTGTATATATTCTTTCACACTCTGTAGTTGAGACCTTGTATTTTGGATGTTTGCTGAGATGTTATCTTAGACACTTAGACTCTTCTGATTATCTGTATTTTATTTTGAGTTCTATATCATATCGTACTTCTTCTTCCTTAGTTGTGATTGAGTTTACATTCTGCTATGTTATCCCCATTCGGGGAGTATAAATTGCTTAGCATTATATTGTTAGATGTTGTGACCTAGGACAGCGTTCTACCGCCGAAACTGCGGCGTAGGCTGGACGTGCCCACTTCTCATGCCCTTACTCTAGGGTGCGGGTCGTGACAAGAGTAGTATAGGTAAAATATGAAAACATTAGATCACTGAAAAAATACTTTAGGAATAGATAGGGAGAAGAGTGAATGAGTGATTAGAAATGTGAAAATCCTTCTCTATTTATAGTATTTTTCTTGTCACGCCCAGAACCAGAATACTGGAGAGCGGGGGCAGACACAGCCAGCTACGTATATTGAAATGGAAACCACCTCGATATACGGTCACGGCTGTCTAAAAATATGAGGGTTTACTACAAGCCAACGGTCTCTTATTGTCAAGCCTATTGTCTCAATCTCAAGCAAGTAATATAATTACAAGATGTTTGACCACCAAATATACAATAAAAGGAGTCCCAAATATTACATATCAGCTGATCATGAAGCTAGTCGTACAAAATGTTGGGACTAGCAAGAGTTAAGTCATACATGATCAACCCTAGGATTTGTTAATAATGTTTACAGCCCGTAGGTAGACAGTAAGTAAAGTGCATCGAGCTAACAGGTGCTCGTCGGCTAAACGCCTCAAAAGAATAGTTTTACAATAGAGTGAGCGAAACAAAATAGAAAACCCACTCGTAGCCCGGGTTCCTTCTAGTCGCCACCATTGGACTGGAAGCTTGGTAGATCCTCGGGAGCTGCTCCGAAATCTGGCCACACAAAACCAGCTGGGTCAACCCCAGAAAGAGCAAGTGCCACAAGGGGGCCACGAAATAAGAACAAAAGCCAGCATTAACACAAGAAGATATAATATTTAAAACTAGAATTTATGAAAAATATGGCAGGGTGATATACGACGAGATAACCATGGGACTATTCCGATAGCTAGGTTACAACCCGTAAACCAGAGAAGGACCGGGGTTGTAACCCTTCATCTGAACAGAACTTGGTTTTCCACCATTTATCGGCAAGATAATAATACAAGAAATCAAGACAGGAAGCAATCTTGTACTGGATCAAGACCTGGCTAAACTGGTTATACCTCATTCAATCAATCACGGCCAAGCAGATACTACGGCTTACTACTTTAACTAACTAGGGTTATCACGGGCCTAATTACTAACAAGATGCAGTGAGATTTGTTCCACAGCCACAAGCCCTGCAGACCATCCAGGTTACCCAGGTCGAAAATTAGGGGTTGAATTCAGGTGGGTACATCGCCCAGAAGACAAATGTACCCTTAGGTGACTTAGAGGGTGCAACACGCGACGGTGTGCTAGAAATGTGTCCTACTCGACGGCAGGCTACAGATCCCAAGAGCGCCCAGGTAACGGGATTGCCTGTAGCTGTGTCATCTCTTCATGACTACTGTGTTATTCTAGTTATTAACCTTAATCCATCTTAGTAGGAACTCCTGACCGTGGTACTCAGGAGTCTCATCCTAGACATGATGCAAGACAGGACAAGTGGATTTAACAAGCAAGCAAGAAAAACTACCACGGTGTCAAGGCAGGTCAAGTTAAGCTAGCCGTCGCAACAGCATTAAGATAAATCATGTCAGGGTACTTGTCAGGAGTGCGCCACGACGGGCCACTATCATGTCAGGTTGGTCATGTCAGGAGTGCACCACTACGGGTCACTGTCGTGTTATGCTAGTTCCTAGTCATATCATGCCATGTACAATAGTCATTCCAAACATATTAAGTAAAATCAAGTTCACGACAAAAGGCGTAAGGATATAAAATGGGCATAAAATATCTAATAAAATATCAATATACAGGGCTATAGAAAATCCAAGCTTAAAGAAATAAGACCAAAACTCCAAGAGCCAATGGGTTAAGCAAGGGGTCAGGGGAGCAGCGTACGAAAAGTCACGCATGCTGAGAGCAGCGTAGGTGAAAAGTCACGCACGCTGAGAGAGCAGCATAGGTAAAAAGTCACGTACGCTACAGGGAGCAGCGTAGGTGAAAAGTCACGCACGCTGAGAGAGAAGCATAGGTGAAAAGTCACGCACGCTACAGGGAGCAGCGTAGGTGAAAAGTCACGCACGCTGAAAGAGCAGCATAGGTAAAAAGTCACGCACGCTACAGGGAGCAGCGTAGGTAAAAAGTCACGCACGCTACCGGGAGCAGCATAGGTGAAAAGTCACGCATGCTACAGGGAGCAGCGTAGGTGAAAAGTCACACACGCTGAAAGAGCAGCATAGGTGAAAAGTCACGCACGCTACAGGGAGCAGCGTAGGTGAAAAGTCACGCACGCTGAAGGGAGCAGTGTTCGTGAAAAGTCACGCACACTCAAGGAGACACGCTTCCAACAGGAAGCGTACTCAAGCCTGCGTACGCAGCGCTAAAGAGCGCGCGTAGCTCAGGGTGCGTAAGCTAAATGGCTCTGCACACTGCTCACAGTCTTCTCCAAACAGCAAGAACACCATGGCTGAACCCAAGCTACACAGCATCATAACTTGGCCATCCGAACTCCAAATCTGGATTTCCAAAGCTCCAACTGGAGTGAAACTGAATGCTCTTCCACATGGAAACATCAAAAACCCATAAAATCCAACTTAAGTAGCTCAAACCATGCAAAATTCGAAAATAGAAATAACTTAGATCTATAACAATGGAGGCTCCAAATCACAAAAACCTAAGTTCTAATGTTGATCACCATGTCCTAATCTAGCAAATGGACAAGGAAAAGAGGGTTCTCATGTGGTGTCAAGATGCACTTGCCTAGGGTTGGGAGAGTTGTGGAGGAAGGAGAAGAAGAAGAAGAAGGAAAATTAATGGTGGAAGTTATGAGGAGAGAGAGTGGTAGGTGGGGGTTATAAAAAGGGTGAGTTGTGGTGGGTTGAGGGGTAGCATAGGTTAAGGTGATCCAACTCACATAAAATCGAACCAATCCAAATAAAACCGAGCCATGCCAAAACCCAAAATACGGGAAATACTGAAATCTCACAAGTTGAGAAAAATAAAAATACATGCCAAAATCCAGATACGAGTATAAATACGAAATATGGGAAATACGGAAAATGAGGGTGATAACTCTACCCACCTTAAAAGAATTCCGTCCTCGGAATTTAATCAAGGAGCTAGAGATTGTCACGACAAGCTACATTAAGCACAGGCAAGCTACACTAAGCAGTCCAATCATACAATCATACAATACAAACAAGGAAGGGAAAATGTAAGGCATAAGAAAGACATTATACCTCATGAGTCAAACAGGTAGGGATATCACGATCGGATGTCGTCCTCACGCTCCTACGTTGACTCACCCAGAGAGTGATGACCCCAAGCAACACGGACTAATTTAATAGTCTTGTTCTTGAGTATCTTTTCCCTCTGGTCCAAAATAGACACGGGCCTCTCCTCATAAGAAAGGTTGGTACCAACAACCAATTCCGAATGGTCTAGGATGTGGCTCGGGTCCGAAATATACCGTCGTAATTGGGACACATGGAATACATCATGTACCTCACTTAGCGACGGCGGAAGAGCGAGACGATAGGATACATCTCCTACTCGCTCTAGAATATCGAACGGCCCTATATACCTAGGACTAAGCTTTCCCCGCACGCCAAAGCGAATGACGCCGCGGTTAGGCGAGATCCTAAGGAATACATGGTCACTGACAACAAATTCTAAGGGACGCCGATGAGCATCGGCCCAATGGCGCTGGCGGTCCTGGGCAACTCGGAGGTGATCTCTGACCTTCCTGACCACTTCAACCGTCTGGGAAATCAACTCGGGTCCGAGCATCTGCCTCTCTCCGACATCGTCCCATGCTAGCGAGGATCTGCACTTCCTGCCATAGACAGCCTCGAAGGGTGCCATCTGGATACTGGCCTGATAACTGTTATTGTACGAGAATTCCACCAGGTACAGATGATCCTCCCATGAACCACCGAAGTCAAGGGTACAGGATCTCAACATATCTTCAAGGGTCTGGATTGTGCGCTCTGATTAACCATCCGTCTGCGGGTGATAAGCTGAGCTGAATTGAAGACGAGTCCCCAAACTCTTCTGTAAGCTGCGCCAAAAGTGTGAGGTGAATCTTGAATCCCTGTCCGAGGTGATGCTGACTGGCACGCCGTGAAGCCTGACGATCTGCCTGAGATATATCTCTGCTAACTGTGCCGTCGACTGTCCAACTCTAAATGGAAGAAAGTCTGCCACCTTGGTAAGCCTGTCCATAATTACCCAAATAGCATCTCTGCCGGCCGGAGATCTGGGCGATCCGGTCACGAAATCCATGGTTATATGTTCCCATTTCCATTCTGGGATCGGTAAAGGTTGAAGAAGTCCAGCAGGCCTCTGATGTTCAGCTTTAACCTGTTGGCAAACCAAACACCGAGAGACAAACCGGGCTATCTCCCTCTTCATGCCATTCCACTAAAAATGCTGACGAATATCACGGTACATCTTCGTACCACTCGGATGAATAGAATATTGTGAACTATGGGCTTCTGCCATGACTTCCTGTCTGATATCTCCACTGGATACACAAAGACGAGTGCCGTGCCGAAGTGTACCGTCTTCATGGATACATAACTCTGGCCTTCTTCCTGCTTCACACTCTGTTCTGAGTCGCTGGATCTTGGAATCTGTTGACTGCGCCACCCGGATTCTCTCAACTATGCTGGACTGAACCTGTAGGCTGGCCATCAATGCCATGCTGGTTGGAAGAACCACTTCAATTCCCATCTTCTGAAGATCTGCCAATAACTCTGGTTGCGCCGTCAAAAAATAAACTCCGGCTCTCCTGCTCAATGCATTTGCTACAACGTTGGCCTTCCCGGGATGATACTGCAAATCAATATCATAGTCCACTAGTAGCTCGAGCCATCTTCTCTGTCGTATATTAAGGTCCTTCTGGGTGAAAACTTACTTCAGGCTCTTATGATCAGTAAAGATCTCTACTTTATCTCCGTACAAGTAGTGTCTCCACAACTTCAAAGCAAACACTACCGCCGCCAATTCCAGGTCGTGGGTCAGGTAATTCTTCTCATGATCACGTAGTTGACGTGACGCATAAGATATTACCTTTCTATGCTGCATCAAGACATACCCTAATCCTCTGTCTGAAGCGTCGCAATAAACTGTGAATCCTCCGGTCCTATCTGGAAGGGTGAGAATGGGAGCCGTTATCAAACCTCGCTTCAACTTCTCAAATGATTCCTGACACTCTTCTGTCCAAACAAACGGCACATCCTTGCGGGTCAACTGGGTCATCGGCGCTGAAATTCTTGCAAAATCTGAAACGAACCGCCGGTAGTAGCCGGCCAATCCAAGGAAGCTGCAAACCTCTGCCACTGAGCTGGGTACCGGCCATGACTCGATAGCCACAATCTTCTGGGGATCTATTTCCACTCCTTCTCGGGTAATGATGTGACCCAAGTATGATATGCGATCGAGCCAGAACTCGTATTTACTGAATTTGGCATACAACTGATGCTCCCTAAGCGTCTGGAGGATGACTCTGAGATGCTGCTCATGCTCTGCTTCACTCTTGCTGTAGACCAGGATGTCATCTAGGAACACGATCACAAATTAATCCAAGTAAGGCATAAAAATACGATTCATGAGGTCCATGAATACGGCCGGCGCATTGGTCGCTCCAAAGGGCATAACAAGGAACTTCCAATGTCCATACCTCGATCTGAATGCTGTCTTCGGGATGTCCTGCTCTCTGACTCTGATCTTGTGGTATCCCGACCGTAAGTCGATCTTCGAAAACACTGAAGCCCCTCTGAGCTGATCAAACAAGTCATCTATCCTCGGAAGAGGGTATCTGTTCTTGATTGTCACCGAATTCAAGGTACGATAATCAACACATAGCCTGGACGTACCATCCTTATTTTTCACAAGAAGCATCGGGGCTCTCCAAGGCGATCCACTTGCACGGATGAATCCCTTGGTCCTCAGTTCTTCAATCATCTTGTACAAAATCTCCAACTCTGAAGGCGCCATTCTGTAACTCGCTCTGATACTGGTGCTGTCCCGGGAATCAAGTCTATAGTGAACTCAATCTCCCGCTCTGGCGGCATCCCTGGAAGCTCCTCTGGAAAGACATCTGGAAACTCTTCAACTATTCGGGGTAACTGCACTGCTGCTACTGCCATCCGCAATGCTGGGGAAGATGGCTCCACTGTGCCTCTGAAAAACGAAAACTCTGGCTCGCCGGGGATACTAAAGACAACTCTGCCAATATGGCAGTCTATCCTAGCATACTGGTTCCTCAACCAATCCATGCCTAGGACTACATCATAGTCTGCCATAGGAAACTCTATGAATCTAGCGGGGAACTCCCTACCGCTAACTACGATCCGGCACGAGGAAAACACTCGATCTACTCCCATAAGGCCATTACCAGTAAGTATATTGAGCCTCACTGATAATGACTCGGGCTCCAATCCTATCCGTGTCGCGAATCGTGCAAACATGAATGAATGTGATGCACCAGAATTAAATAATACAGACGCTGGAGAGGAGTTCACGAGAATAGTACCTGCCACAACCTCACCTGGTGCAATTTCTTCTTCCATAGCCATCAGCATGGCCTGACCTCTAGCTGCGGATCCCCTCTGCTGGAAACCTCTTTGTCTATTCTGGGTCTGAGCTTGGGCTTGTGCATACTGCTGGGGGTGCTGTTGCTGGAATGCCTGAGACTGAGGCGGCAAGGGCCTCGAAGACTGATACTACTGCTGCTGAACTGGTGCTGGGGCCGGTCCTCTCACCGAAGAGCTAGAAGGGTTGGATGCTGATGAACCACCCCTATTCGGGCAAGCCCCTATCCTATGATCTGCTGCTCCACAAGCCAGGCACAATCCTTGTACCCTGCAACAGTCTGCCACCACATGTCCTGGCTTCCCGTAATAAGAACATCCCATCGCGGAAGTCTACTTCTGCTGTTGCGGGTACGTCGGGGTCGAATGCTGAACCGACGTTACTGAGGTCGCCCGCCTCGGAGTTCCAATGGTCAATCCCCTAGCTGCCGGGGCTGGAGCTGATAATTGGTGCATCTGGCTGTGGGACCGCTTCCTACCTCCGGTCCTATCCACGATCCTCTGGGAGGTGTACTCATGCCTCCTAGCTGCTCTCAAGACTGTATCGAACGTATGGTGCTCGAACTGCTCAACCGCCAACAGGATCTCCAAAAGCAGCCCCTGCTGGAATCGCTGGACCCTATCAAACTCGGTCGCCACCAAGGTGGGGGCAAACCTACCGAGCCTAGAAAACTTCGATGCATAACTGTCGACTGTTCTGCCTCCTTGCTTCAAGTTGGTAAATCTGGTCTGCAGGTCGTACCGAGCCACAGCATCGAAATACTTCGTCTGGAATCTCTCCCTAAATACTGCCCAAGCAATGGGTGCCACTAATCCCATGGCCTGCGTCGCCCACCAATTGCGAGCTAAATCCAACAACTGCAGGCGTACCACCGCCACCTTCTCATTCTCAGGTGTCCTGGCTGCTTCCAGAATTACCTCGGTATCCTGAAGCCATGCATCCGCAGCAATCGCATCCTCGCTGCCGTCGAAGAAAGGAGGGTTCAATCACTTGAAACTGTTGGCCGCCTGGTTCCCTGGATGTCCGCCTCGGGTCAAAGCATCTTGAACTGTCTGGTGCAGGGCGTCGCTTCGACGATCCTGGGAAGCTATTAAGGTTCTGATGAGGCCTACTAAGGTACCATCATCGGGCTCTGCGGGCCGAACGGGCCGAACTGGTGACTCTCCTCCAGTGGGCACAACTCTGGAGGCGACTCCGAAATGCTGGGCTTGATCCCCAGGTTGCTGCTGGTCCACGGAAGGTGCTCTTCCTTGCTGATCTGCAGGGTCAGGTACAGTACCGCTGAAGGAGACGACACAGGAAAATAATAAGGAAGGACCAGGACAGATCAACGATACAAGCATGTAATCAGGGCAAGAATTTTAGGGATTTGAAAATACAGGCGGAGATCAAGGGCGAATACTGATTGAGACATCTATTCGGTAAACCCTCACATTTCTTGATTGACAAGACCTGCATGGGCCACCACTTTTTTTTTGTCATGCCCCAGAACCAGAATACTGGAGAGCGGGGGCAGACACAGCCAGCTACGTATATTGAAATGGAAACCACCTCGATATACGGTCACGGCTGTTTAAAAATATAAGGGTTTACTACAAGCCAACGGTCTCCTATGGTCAAGCCTATTGTCTCAATCTCAAGCAAGTAATATAATTACAAGATGTTTGACCACCAAATATACAATAAAAGGCATCCCAAATATTACATATCAGCTGATCATGAAGCTAGTCGTACAAAATGCTGGGACTAGCAAGAGTTAAGTCGTACATGATCAACCCTAGTATTTGTTAATCATGTTTACAGCCCGTAGGCAGACAGTAAGTAAAGTGCATCGAGCTAACAGGTGCTCGTCGGCTAAACGCCTCAAAAGAATAGTTTTACAATAGAGTGAGCGAAACAAAATAGAAAACCCAGTCGTAGCCCGGGTTCCTTCTAGTCGCCACAATTGAACGGGAAGCTTGGTAGATCCTCGGGAGCTGCTCCAAAATCTGGCCACACAAAACCAGCTGGGTCAACCCCAGAAAGAGCAAGTGCCACAAGGGGGCCACGAAATAAGAACAAAAGCCAGCATTAACACAAGAAATAATATTTAAAACTAGAATTTATGAAAAACATGACAGGGTGATATACGACGAGATAACCATGGGACTATTCCGATAGCCAGGTTACAACCCGTAAACCAGACAAGGACCGGGGTTGTAACCCTTCATCTGAACAGAACTTGGTTTTCCACCATTTATCGGCAAGATAATAATACAAGAAATCAAGACAGGGAGCAATCTTGTACTGGATCAAGACCTGGCTAGACTGGTTATACCTCATTCAATCAATCACGGCCAAGCAAATACTACGGCTTACTACTTTAACTAACTAGGGTTATCACGGGCCTAATTACTAACAAGATGCAGTGAGATTTGTTCCACAGCCACAAGCCCTGCAGACCATCCAGGTTACCCAGGTCGAAAATTAGGGGTTGAATTCAGGTGGGTACATCGCCCAGAAGACAAATATACCCTTAGGTGACTTAGAGGGTGCAACACGCGACGGTGTGCTGGAAATGTGCCCTACTCGACGGCAGGCTACAGATCCCAAGAGCGCCCAGGTAACGGGATTGCCTGTAGCTGTGTCATCTCTTCATGACTACTGTGTTATTCTAGTTATTAACCTTAATCCATCTTAGTAGGAACTCCTGACCGTGGTACTCAGGAGTCTCATCCTAGACATGATGCAAGACAGGACAAGTGGATTTAACAAGCAAGCAAGAAAAACTACCACGGTGTCAAGGCAGGTCAAGTTAAGCTAGCCGTCGCAACAGCATTAAGATAAATCATGTCAGGGTACTTGTCAGGAGTGCGCCACGACGGGCCACCATCATGTCAGGTTGGTCATGTCAGGAGTGCACCACTACGGGTCACTGTCGTGTTATGCTAGTTCCTAGTCATATCATGCCATGTACAATAGTCATTCCAAACATATTAAGTAAAATCAAGTTCACGACAAAAGGCGTAAGGATATAAAATGGGCATAAAATATCTAATAAAATATCAATATACAGGGCTATAGAAAAGCCAAGCTTAAAGAAATAAGACCAAAACTCCAAGAGCCAATGGGTTAAGCAAGGGGTCAGGGGAGCAGCGTACGAAAAGTCACGCATGCTGAGAGCAGCGTAGGTGAAAAGTCACGCACGTTGAGAGAGCAGCATAGGTGAAAAGTCACGCACGCTATAGGGAGCAGCGTAGGTGAAAAGTCACGCACGCTGAGAGAGCAGCATAGGTGAAAAGTCACGCACGCTACAGGGAGCAGCGTAGGTGAAAAGTCACGGACGCTGAAAGAGCAGCATAGGTGAAAAGTTACGTACGCTACAGGGAGCAGCGTAGGTGAAAAGTCACACACGCTACCGGGAGCAGCGTAGGTGAAAAGTCACGCACGCTACAGGGAGCAGCGTAGGTAAAAAGTCACGCACGCTGAAAGAGCAGCATAGGTGAAAAGTCACGCACGCTACAGGGAGCAGCGTAGGTGAAAAGTCACGCACGCTGAAGGGAGCAGTGTTCGTGAAAACTTACGCACACTCAAGGAGACATGCTTCCAACAGGAAGCGTACTCAAGCCTGCGTACGCAGTTCTAAAGAGCGTGCGTAGCTCAGGGTGCGTAAGCTAAATGGCTCTGCACACTGCTCACAGTCTTCTCCAAACAAAAGAACACCATGGCTGAACCCAAGCTACACAGCATCATAACTTGGCCATCCGAACTCCAAATCCGGATTTCCAAAGCTCCAACTGGAGTGAAACTGAATGCTCTTCCACATGGAAACATCAAAAATCCATAAAATCCAACTTAAGTAGCTCAAACCATACAAAATCCGAAAATAGAAATAACTTAGATCTATAACAATGGAGGCTCCAAATCACAAAAACCCAAGTTCTAATGTTGATCACCATGTCCTAATCTAGCAAATGGACAAGGAAAAGAGGGTTCTCATGTGGTGGCAAGATGCACTTGCCTAGGGTTGGGAGAGTTGTGGAGGAAGGAGAAGAAGAAGAAGAAGGAAAATTAATGGTGGAAGTTATGAGGAGAGAGAGTGGTAGGTGGGGGTTATAAAGAGGGTGAGTTGTGGTGGGTTGAGGGGTAGCATAGGTTAAGGTGATCCAACTCACATAAAACCGAACCAATCCAAATAAAACCGAGCCATGCCAAAACCCAAAATACGGAAAATACCGAAATCCTACAAGTTGAGAAAAATAAAAATATATGCCAAAATCCAGATACGAGTATAAATACGAAATACGGGAAATACGGGAAATGAGGGTGACATTTCTTGACCGTACTCGGGCTGAGTTCAGGTAGAGTTCGGATGCTAAAATCTCGTATACGAACGTTGGATGCATATTTGGAGGGAACTGTTTTTCAAAAATCTCGGACCGAACTCGGTCAGAGTTTTATTCGAATTCTGTCAAACCAAAATTGGATTTTTGGGGTCCTAATTGTATAGGGTTTGTGGGTTGTTTTGATATGTAGTTTGAGATTTAGGTAGGCTTTTTGGATAGGTAGACTGGGAGATATCCTAAGCCTGTAATATCCAGATCGATTTTACATTTATATTTTCTAGAATCAAATAAAAGTGAAATACAGAAAAAATGTAAAAATGACTTGATTTGGATTCCGATACAATTGCTTTTGGATGATGACTCAAATGCTTGTTGTAGATGTAGTACGTTCTTTGATATTGATTTCAGCAACCTAAAACATTAGTAGCAGTTCGTATATTTTGTGTATCGACTTAAGTCGTCGTTGATTATCAAAATCAAGTGTAACCATTTAGTCAATGGGCCAACAATCTCCTCCATTTTGATAATTGACAAACTCGAGTCTATACCAAAATATAACTAAAATGTAACTTTAAAATAATATACCTGACTTGTAGTTGTTATCGCTTGAAATTTTGATTTTGGTATTGCTTTTCTCCTCCTTTTTTATGTACGCAAAATGAGTAGCTTCCCCACAATGCGTGAAGCCAACGATTTAACACAGACAAGAAAAGAGAAAGAGTAATATCCATAATACACAAGTCATAAGATAGTAAAACTAGTAGCATCAATGGAATAAACTGATAAACTCATATAGCATGAACTAAAACTGAAGAAAGTACATAATAAGTGCATAAAAGTCATAGCTAAGAGAGTTTATGACTACAAAAAAAACTACTAATAAAAATTCCAACTGTAAAAGTTTGGACTGCTACAAGTGCAACTACATAGATCATTACTAAGCAAAAAATCTCAAAACCTCTAAACTAAATGCTTGTATCACAACTGAGCATCATCATCATCGACTGGAGTAGGTGGCTGAGGATCGAAGTAGGCAGTGGTCGGATCAAAATATCCAAAAGTTGTTGGATCATTAAACCTCAGTCCATCAAAGCCAGGATGATGGATCATCGGAACAGGAGCAGTAGGGTGATGCGTCAGACTCCAATGTAGATCAGCAATGTTGTTCCTCAATACCTGAGCCTGTGAGGTATGATGGAACTCAACAGAAACATAAGTTTGATGACGTTGTCCAGAGAGGGTGACAAAATTATTAAAGTGCTGATAGAACTGTGGGTCGAATCCAGGAGCATGAGCAGCAGGTATAGAAGGACGAACATCTAGATCGGCTTGAGCCTCAACAGGAGCAGCACCAGGAGGATGTGGAGGCAGAGGATATTTTCTAGATCTAGTCAGCTCAGAAGATGACGAAGAAATAGGACACAATGTAAGGTCGATATAAAATCTCCTGAAGATAGCTGCGAGATACATGGGGGTACAAAAGGTTACGCCCCACCCTCCTGCAATTGATCATCCAAGCCATAAAGGTTTTAGGGACAGAAAAAGGAACGCCAAAATAAAGGTGGTACATGACGGACATCTCATAAAATATTATCTCGTCAGAAGATCCCGTCTTGGGAAGCAAAACAGAGAAAATAAAATGATGTAACTCATAAAAGTTCTAATTATGGTGCTTTGCAAAAATCCTACTACTGCGAGGGACAGGGTTAGGATGACACATAACAACCTTAAGAGAGTCAAGGGTCACATCTTCGGGAAATTGGACACGGTGAATGTCAACTAACACTTCGTCGAGATCCGACATATGAAACTCACTGAGGTCAGTTGAGTTGAATTCAATTTCATGTCCGGCGACACAAGAATATATATTATTGTCGAGTTTTACTTGCATGTTGCAATAAAACATTCGAACGACATTATCATAAATGTTGTCAGCAGTTGCAAATAAATCCCGAAGACTAAGTCTATCGAAAGTGGAGGCGTACTCCGAAAAAATAGTAAAATGAACAGATCGTCCGGGACATATTTCTCAAGACGAGAAAGAATTAAACCACGAATCAAAAAATTCCAAAGATGGAAATAATCCAGAGTCATAATCCTCTTCGTCGGAAGGACGAGTGGGATTAAATATGTTCGTCGGTTCATATTCAGAGGTCGAAAATGAACCAGCCGTAGAATCAACTTTCTTTCTCTTATGAAGTTGTTTAGGAGACATATATAAGAAAGAGTAAGGAATACCTTAATAGAATGGAAAAATAGATGGAGGGAGTCACCTCTGAGCTTTGTAGATCTAAGGAGGAAGGAGGAAGGGATCTTGAAGGAGTTGAAAACTAGGTTTTTAGTAGAGTTTTTCGGAGGTTGGATGGAGGAGAAAGGAGAAGAAGGAGGGGTTTAAATAGAAGCTAGGGTCGGCTGTTGCTGTTTTGGAAATTAAACCGACGTCAACCGAACTAGGCCCAAACTCGGCCTGAGTCCTGTCAGAGTTCGGCTACTTGTATTCCCAATTCATTTATGTATAATGAATGATAAATAACTTTAATAACTTTAAACCTTCTCCATTTAGTAACATTCATTACTTTGGGTTAGCTGTAGGGGCCGGATCCCAGCTAGCGGTAGTCTGAAGACACTTGACACCGTGTCGCTTAGACTTTTATGTCTTTTTGACAGAAGGACCCTTTCGGCTTGTACCCAAAATAACTTCAATTAATAAATGTCAAAATCTTAATTTATCAGAATTTTTATTAATCATAATGCATCATGAACCTGAAAATTCTAGTAAGCCTAGTTCACATCGCAGATAATTGAAACGGCCTTCAGCCAGCTACTTTGTGAAAATATCTGCTAGTTGATGATCTGTGACAATAAATTCTAAGCAAATATCCCCTGTTATTGGTGATCACGTAAAAAGTGATAACATATCTCTATGTGCTTTGTACGTGAGTGACAAATAGGGTTCTTAGTCAAATTAATCGCACTAGTGTTATCACAAAATATGGGAATCTTCATGTAGTGCAGATTATAGTCTTCTAATGTTTGCTTCATCCACAAAACTTGAGCACAAAAATGTCCTACGGCGATATACTCAGCCTCAGTTATTGATAGCGCTATAGAAATTTGCTTCTTGCTAAACCAGGAGACTAAAGCTTTTCCTAGAAAATGACACGTACTGCTGGTACTTTTACGATCTACTTTGCATCCTACAAAATCAGCATCTGAATAACCGATTAGGTCAAAAGATGTGGTTTTGGGATACCACAAGCCAACTGTAGAAGTTCTCTTAAGCTATCGGAAGATACGCTTAACGACACACAAGTGTGATTCCTTAGGTTAGCTTGATATCTAGCACAGATGCAAACGCTAAACATGATATCAGGGCGACTAAAAGTTAAATATAATAAACTACCAATCACACCTCGATACTTATGCTGGTCGACTGGTTTGCCACTTTTATCAATATCAAGCCGGGTTGATGTAGCCATTGGAGTTCCGATAGGCTTTACGTTGTCGAAGTCATACTTCTTCAGTAAATCCTTCGTATACTTAGCTTGGTTGATGAATGTTTCCTGTGAGTGATGTTTGCTCTAGAGTCCTAGAAAGTAGTTCAGTTCTTCCATCATACTCATCTCAAACTCACTCTTCATACACTTAGAAAATTCTTGACAAAGTTTTTCATTAGTAGAACCGAATATTATGTCATCTACATAAATTTGCACAAGAAGAATAGCATCATCTAAAGACTTGTAAATAAGGTAGTATCAACTCTTCCTTTTTAAAATCTATTTTCAAGTAGAAAGGCACTTAGGCATCTATACCAAGCACGAGGTGCTTGTTTGAGTCTATAGAGTGCTTCCCTAAGTTTGAATACGTGATCGAGTTTTTGAAAATCTTCAAAACCAAGGGTTGTTTCACAAAAGCTTCTTCTTTCAAAAATCTATTTAAAATGCACTCTTCACGTCCATTTGAAATAGTTTGAAATCATAAAAACATGCGAATAGCTTCTAGTCTAGCAATAGGAGCATATGTCTCGTCATAATCAATACCTTCCTCTTGATTATAACCTTGTGGCACTCGACGTGCTTTGTTGCGTAGAACTTGCCCATCCTCACTAAATTTATTACGGAACACCCATTTGATACCAATTATTGATTGACCAATAGGTTCAAGAACAAGTTTCCAAACTTGGTTTCTCTCAAATTGATTAAGTTCCTCTTGCATGGCATCAATCCAAAATTCATCATTAAAAGCATTTACTACTGTCTTAGGTTCTACTTACAATATAAAAGCTATATTAGCTGCTATATCAATATCTTTATTAGAAGAATGTGTACTTACACCTTTTGATACATCACCTATGATGAGCGTCTCTAGATGATCTGGCAAGAATTTTCAAGATTTGAATCGTTTTGTTAGATCTTCTACAGGGCTCTCTTTCTTAGCAATATCTTTGGATGACTTGGATTTAACATGTGCATCTTCATTATCGATGTCGCTAGATCTGTGACTATGGAGCTCATCAAAAGTAACATTAATAGATTCTTCAACAATCATAGATCTTTTATTAAATACTCTATATCCCTTACTCTTAGTAGCATATCCGAGAAATATTCCTTCATCTGCTTTAGAGTCAAACTTTTCTAAGTTGTCCTTCGTGTTCAGGATAAAACAACGACATCCAAAACCATTAAATTATGAAATGTTTGGAATCCTTCCAAACCACAGCTCATATGGTGTTTTCTTCGAAATAGGTCGAATTAACACCCTATTTAAAATATAACAGGCTGTACTGACAGCTTCTGCCCAAAAATATTTAGGATGATTATGCTGATTCAGTATGACTCTAGCCATCTCGCTTAGAGTACGCTTCTTCTACTCCACAACAATATTTTGTTGGGGAGTTCTAGGATAAGAAAACTCATGGTAATATCCACTACCATCATAAAACTTTTTAAAACCAGCATTTACAAATTCGCCACCAAGATCACTTCGGATATGAGTAATCATGAAGCCTTTTTCGTTTTGTACCTTTTTACAAATTATTTAAAATTCAAAAATTGTATCACTTTTATTTGATAAAAAGTAAACCCATGTAAAATGAGAGAAATCATCAACAATCACAAAGGCATAAAGCTTACCGCCAAGACTAGCGAGTCTACTAGGACCAAATAAATCCATATGAATTAACTGTAAGGGACGAGAAGTACTTACATCGTTGATGGATTTAAAAGTTGACCTTGTTGTCTTATTTTTTTTATAGTCAGCACATACCATATCTCTCTTGAATGTGATTTCAGGGAGTCCTTTTACCAACTTTTTGGTGCATAGTTGTGAGATAGTATCCATATTTGCATGTCCTAGCCTCATATGCCATAGCCAGCTTTCATCTTGATTTGCTACTAGGCACCTTCCTGCATTGTTAGTACTCTCTAAAAAGAAAACATAAATGTTGTCTTCCCTAATCCCTTCATATACGGGATTACCAGATGCTATTTCATATATAGTACATTTGTCTTTTATAAAGTTGATGCCATAACCATTGTCTACCAAATGACTTATGCTTAGTAGATTATGTTTCAACTCCGTAACTAGACAAAAATCTTTTATTGCTGATGTAAACCCCCTATATTTTATGTTTATTTTTTAATATTTTATAAATGTTTAATTGTATTTTTATTATTAAATAGCTAATGAATTATTAATATTTACTAGTTTTGAATTTTGAAAATATGTAATTTTTTTATTTAAATTAGGATTAACATAGTATTATGTACTAATGTATAATGTGTGCTTTTATATATATATATATATATATATATAATATATATATATATATATATATATATATATATATATATATATATATATATATATATATATATATATTTTTATATATATATTATAGTTATATATATATATATTATAGTTATATATATATATATATATATATATATATATATATATATATATATATAGGAAATATATATATATATATATATATATATATATATATATATATATATATATATATATATATATATATATATATATATATAGGAAATATATATATATATATATATATATATATATATATATATATAATATATATATATATATATTTCCTATATATAATATATATATATATATATATATATATATATATATATATATATATATATATATATGTAAGGAATCATATATACAAGTATATATATCTAAAGATATACACCCCTGTTTAAGTAAAAAATAATAATAAACAAAACCGCGGCACTGTTCACGTGAACAATGCCATCACCAACCTGAACCCCCTTCCTCTTTCAGAACCCACACAAGTCCGAGAGCCCATGAATGGGAACTCTCCAAAAACTGGGCTAAATCTTTCGAAAATTATTACGATCTATCCCAGATCAGATTCTCCTCAATCTGATCGAACCTAGACCTCGAGTAATCCATATGTTCTACAGAAAACAAATCAAAATAGGATTTAAACCTATATATCAACCCCATGGCCGAACCTTAGAGAAATCTTCAAAATTCTTCTTCAATACACCACGCAACCCGCACGCATCGACTCTCGAAGAATCTCCGACACTTCGTGCCCTACTCTGACTGCCTGCATAGGCCAGGCATCATCGAAGAGCCATCGGTGTGACCGAACCGATCCAGAACAGAGACAGACTCTGTTCTCAAGAACACAACAAGGTATCGCCTTCGCGATCCCCTTTCTCTTTGTGTAATCTATCGTTCTCAATTCCGCAACTTGTTCTAGAAAGCCCATATAACCCTCTTCGAATCCCTCTAAGGAGATTTGAAATTAACCCACTGTATCGTCGCAGAAATCGACGCAAAGTCGAGCGTTCGCTGCTTGAAAAATAGAGTAAAAAGGTTGTCCCAAACCCTAACTTGGAAGCTAAATTCTGGTATGCTTACTAGGGTTTTAGATAAACTAATTACAGATAGTTGTAGACAACCTAAACACAAGTAAAACCTAATTTATGGATTTTGATTTCATTAAGTTTCCAGAAGGTTATTCGTTGTTAAAGTTCCAAGAAAAACTATTTGAAAACTGTGAAAACTTTAGAAATCCAACCGATACGGCGTGCGCCCTGACAAATAGGGCGACGTGGTCGCACACTATATGCATCGAAAGGTGCATATGGATGTTTCCAACATGTGGAAACTGACGAAATCCGATTTCGTTGTGCGTGCGCGACAAAATCAGTACGTACCCGTCAAGATACTCCCGTATCGACCTTTTTACAAACTTGGCCATAACTTTGTGTATGTTCGTCGTATCGAGACAAAACTAGCGCCAACAAGACTGTATCAAAATTTTGGTCATGTGTGCCAAGTTTGGTCCGATTCTGAGAAGGTCGACCGGAACGCCTATTTGGCTGGCGTACGACCCGATCCAACGGGCGAATTTGTGTACGGCCCACAGGAATCCAACTTTGGACATACGATTGGGTTCATCTCATTAAACCAGACCTGTAGACATGTAGTTTGATGACTTTAGAGATCGTACATATTGGCACGCATTTCGATGCAAAATGGATCCAACGGCGGACATTTTTTTGACCCAAAATTACGATTTTATCCCTATTCCAGAATTAGACTTTTGGAAAGTCATTTCCCAGATATATCTTTTACACCGGGAATGTTTTTGATATTTTTTTCAGCATTCGGAGTCGTTCGTGGATATTGAGATTTATTGCTGATGTGATTAATTGCTTGGAGTTGCTATTTTCGCACTGCCAGACAAGATACCTTGCCACCTTACTCTGTAATTTACTTATTCTTATTTTTAGTTATTTATATTCAGCATTACTTATCTATTATTAGTATTATATCACTGTGCGTCCAAGTCATACTTGGGTGCAAGCGACTCCATCAGTCGTTTTACTACTTTTGGTTTTATTCTCTTGCATTGACTTAGCCTAGTGACCACCCAGTTATGATGAGGTATTGGTATACCTCATACGACCTTGACACATGATCATAACGAGTTGTGAGTCACATGTAGGACACGTACTCGCGTAGTCGGCTGGTCACCGATACGTGTGAGGCGTGCGACGGTTACGAGTAACTGCCAATAGAATTGCATGCTAGTAGACTTGACAGTTACTGGCTAGAGGTTCCTATGAGTTTTGGATATGACCCTACTAGGCATTGGGTGGAGAGAATAGTTCTTTAACGTATGGGCCACGTATGCACTTTCTTATTCCTGATCATGTTGGCCTCTGACATTCGATGAATGTTATACTTTGAGGTCCCTGGTATCCTGGTGGGACCATACCTGAGTTTCCTGCAGCCATAGTGCCCATGCATTGAAGGTTTATTCTTAACTGCATTATCACTGTAGAACTGGTAGGCACCCTATTGTATACATTCCTTTCTTTTCTATTATATATCACATTTTATATGGCATGGTATTTTCTAGTTTCTTGTTACGTCCATCTGAGGACCTGGCTATCTCTCCAGGGTTAGAAGATTTTCTGCAGGAGTATGGCACGACACTGGATCCTTCATACATTGATGACGAGACATCTTTTGCTGATTTCTAGTTTATTTATTTATTGAGACATTTAGTGGACATTTTTATATCTCTTTTCTTTCTATTTTGTGGCTGTTGGACTCCGATCAATTGAGAATATTTTTCATAGCTGTTTGGAGTAGGTATGTCCACCCGGCTATCTCTTGATATACTTATTTATTTTGGGCTCTTATATCTTCTGTGTTGAGCAGTGATGAGATTAGATTATTATATTCTGGCCTGTGATTATATATATATATTTTAATACATATATATATATATATATATATATATATATATATATATATATATATATATATATATACAGCTTATGTATGTATACGAAAATTCCATATATTGGAGTATTCTTCGTATATGTGCAGCTGGCATGTCTACGTACTTGGTCCTAAGAATTTTGGGACTGGGGCGTTACATATTTTTGTGGTGGTCCATACAGGTCAGAAAATATTGTTGGATTACATGACTGCCCAACAAGCCTGCATATTGGAATATGAATAGTATCTCATCCGAAACTACTACCTCCTATGACCTCCAAGCTTTTCAAATTTCCTTTGACTACTTGAATTACCTCATATCTAACCTTTCCTAATATCATCCTACTTTCTTCATGCCAACAGTATGAATCTAAGAAGCGGACGCACTTCTGCCTTGGCTCTCACATCTGGCAAAAAGGCTACCTCGGAGGGACAGAATCCTCCGATGACTCCGGTGATACTGTACCAGCTAGGACAGTCGTAGCCTACTATGACTCCAACAACGGTGCACCCAGAGATCGCAGCACCCCCAGTCAGCCAAGCTAGACAGACCACTACCGTGTCACCGGATGGAAATGTACCACTGCCTCCACCACCAACATTCCCTCATCAGTCTCCACCATAGTCGGGACCTCAAATGCCTCCACCATCGACTGATGGGAGCCCTACTTCCTACTTTATGTATGCCATGATGCAGGCTCAGTGGCAGCAGACTGAGCTAATGAGACAGACTATGATGACAACATTGGCTAGACCTCCCCTCTACCACCGGTATCGGTACTGCACCAGCACCGGCTCTGCATCCTTATGAAGGCTCTAACAAGAACTTCACAGATATGAACCCCAAGGCCTTCAGAGGAACGGATAAGCCACTAGAGGTGTCACAATGGCTTATTAGTACAGAGAAGCTACTGAAGGCATCCCAGTAGCCCGCTTGAGATTGGATGACAATAGTGGACTTACTATTAGAAGATAATGCTCACTAATGGTAGAAGGCAGAATAGAGACAATTAGGCGCTGGAAGCAGTTCTATGATTCATTTTATGAGAGATTCTTCCCTATTCATGTTCGAGATGGTCTATACGACCAGTTCCTTTACATGAAGCAAGAGAATATGACAGTTGATGAGTACGACTCAGAGTTCAATCGCCTGAGTAGATTTGGTGCAGGATTGATCCCGACAAAGTTAGAGAAGGCGAGGAGAATCCATTAGGGGCTTGCACCAGAGCTCAAGTCTTATACGACTATACAGTCTCGTGTCTCCTATTCAGCTGTCTTGGAAGAAGCTCGTGCTCAGGAGATTCTTCGCAAAGAGCAGCAGCAGACATCGAGATGCTATACACCAGCAGTTGTACGGCTAGAGGTACTCAGGGTGGACCTATCAGGAGACCTACATGACAGTTCCAGTAGAGACCCACACCTTATCAGAAGCCTACCTACAACTATTGCGGGAAGCAGGGACACCTCTTGAAGGACTGTCAAACTCGCTTGGAGCATGCTTGAGATGCGCGTCAGGGCAACACAAGGTGAAGGATTATCCGGAGCCGCAGTCCTTAGTATACCCAGCAGAACCCGAGACCGACAGCCCCAGCACTTTCAGCACCTCGGCCAGCAGCAGGAGCACCTCGTCCACCATTACCACCCTAGTCAGCACAGTTCAATAAGGCCAGAGCTCAGGGCCCAGGAAAGAATTATGGGCAGGCATTCTCACTTGTTGTTGAGGATATAGAGACAGAGGCAGAGGTCATAGCAAGTATTGTTTTAGTTCCTTCATTTCCTACCATTACGATATTTGACATAGGAGCCACTCATTCATTCATAGCCACTAGTTTTACCACTAGATACAGCATTCCTATCACACCCTTATCTAAGAATATTAAAATCCTTACTAGAGAAGGAGTTGCACCTGTTAGTGGTATTTTTAGACTTTGTCCTGTAGTGATATGTGGTAAAGAGATGAAAGCACGACTTCTTGTATTCCCTATGTCGACATTCGACGTGGTTCTCAGCATGGACTGGTTAAGCCAACATTTTGCCCTTATAGACTGCCATAGGGTTAGTATCGTCTTTAGACCACCGAATGCGACGGAGTTCAAGTTCACCAAGGAGGAAGGAGAGAGTTGTGATGCACCCATATTGGGGACTCATATGATGATGCAGGACACCCCTCAGTACGATGTCATCTATGAGTTCGAAGATGTATTCCTCGAGGATTTGTCGGGACTGCTACCCGACCGAGACATCGAGTTTTTTATTAAGCTTGTTCCGGAAGCCGAGCCTATTTCATCTCGAGTTTATCGACTAGCACCCAAGGAGTTGGTAGAGATGAAGATGCAGATAGATGACTTATTAGAGAAAGGCTTTATTCGTGCTAGTGTGTCATCATGGGGAGCACCAGTTCTTTTTGTGCCTAAGAAAGATGGGACAGTGTGCGTGTGTATCGACTATAGAGCTTTGAATACAGTAACGGTGAAGAACAAGCACTCCTTGCCGTGTATAGATCATCTATTCGATCAACTGAGTGGAGCAAAAGCATTCTCCAAGATTTACTTACGATCGGGCTATCACCAACTGAAGGTTCGGAAGGAAGATATTTTGAAGACGGCATTTCGATCGAGGTATGGACACTACGAGTTATTGGTCATGCCTTTCGGTTTGACCAACGCTCCTGCAGTCTTCATCAACTTAATGAACAAGATCTTTCACCAGTACTTGGACAAATTTACAGTCGTCATCATAGATGATATCTTGATTTATTCGAAAAGCCAAGAGGAGCATGAGCAGCATCTACGAATTGTTTTGGAGACCTTGAGGAATGAGCGACTTTTTACGAAGCTTAGCAAGTGTGAATTCTTTCTCAAGGAGGTATCATTTCTTGGGTATATTGTTACGGGTGATGGCATATCAGTAGATCCGAAGAAGATTACAGCAGTCAAAGCATGAACCGCTCCCACATCAGCTTCCGGGATGAGAAGTTTTCTTGGACTTGCGAGTTATTACCAAAGGTTCTTCAAAGATTTCTCTCGAATAGCGAAGCCTATGACTCGACTAACTTGCAAGGATCAGGATTTTGTATGGACAAATGAGTGTTGAGCCGCTTCCGACGAGTTAAAGAAGCGCTTGACTACGGTACCTATCTTGACACTACCATCGGGCCCGGAAGGCTTCGTGATCTACAACGATGCATCCGGGAAGGGATTAGGATATGTATTGATGCAGCACGATCATGTAGTAGCATATGCATCAAGACAGTTGAGGGTACACGAGAATAATTACCGAACCCACGATCTAGAGCTCGCAGCGGTTATCTTTGCTTTGAAGTTATGGAGACACTACTTGTACGGCGAGAAGGTAGATATCTACAGTGATCTTAAGAGCCTCAAAAAAGAGAGTTGAATATGTTACAACAATGTTGGTTGGAGTTGATAAAAGATTTCGAGATCGAGCTATATTATCATTCGGGCAAGGCTAATATTGTGGCAGACGCATTAAGTCGTAAGCCCATAGCTCACTTCTTGACCATACAGCGATAGTTGCTTGGAGACTTATAGCAGCTTGGTATTGAAGTAGTATTGCTTGGAGCGGATGGCGTATTAGCCAATCTCCAAGTGCAATCATCGCTAGTAGAGAGGATCAAAACAGTATTACCCACGGATGCTAGATTTCGACAGCTTCGAGAGAGGACTGAAGAAGAAGAGCAGATGGGATTGAGGATTCATCCCGATGGGATATTACAATGTGGTGATCGTATTTATGTTCCTAATGGAGAGCTACGACAGGAGTTGATGGCGGAAGCATACAGTTCGACTTACTCTATTCATCCCGGAGGAACTAAGATGTACCGGGACTTACGACAGTATTATTGGTGGCACGAAATGAAGCGAGAGATAGCTCGTTTCGTGGCCAAGTGTTTGGTATGCCAACAAGTGAAGGCCGAGCACCAGAGGGCAGCCAAATTATTGTAGCTGCTACCAATTCCCGAGTGGAAGTAGGAGCATATCACGATGGACTTCGTCACAGGATTTTCTCGGAGATCTAGGGGACGAGATACGGTATGGGTGATTGTTGATAGGCTTACCAAATCAACCCATTTCTTACCTTTTAGAGTGGGACCGTCCACAAAAGTTTTGGCGGATATGTACATGAAGCAAATAGTGAAGCTACATGGTGTACAAGTTAGCATCGTGTCGGACTGTGACTCGAGGTTCACCTCGTACTTTTGGAAGAGTATGCAGGACAATTTGGGTACGCGTTTGAAGTTTAGCACGACATACCATCCGCAGACAGACGGCCAGTCAGAGCGTACTATTCAGACACTAGAGGATATGTTGTGTCATGACCCACACCCGCTTTTCGGATACAAGACGTGTCCAAGCCCAGCCTTCACCACAGTGTCGACGGTAGTACGCTGTCTATACACAAGTCATGGTAATCTAGAATCTCATGGTAAACTATATCTCATCCATAGAATAATAACGAATCAACCAAGATCAATGAAATACCAAAGAAACTGAATAATATAACTGAATGTATCCAAGATTCAATGTCACGTCCGGTGGACACAAATCCACTACCAATAGACGAAAAGAGAAATAATACATGAAATACACTAACTAAATACAACCTGCTTATCAAGGCAGCCTCAACTGCAAAGCTCCGCGGTCTGGTGCTGACTCAACCTGCTCAACTGCTCCTGACTCAAACTCGGCTAAACCTGAAGAGATCATCAGGTCCTCAGAGGACTAGCAAGATACATAAAAATGAGACTTTCTAATAGTTTATTATGCATGAAGAAAAATACAAAATAAACATGTAAAACTGAGCAATGAATAAATACGAATCTGTACACTGTCTACACATAAAATGAACTGCTGGAGAGGAACAAGAGAACACGATATCACGATGTCAACGGATAGCCAAATCGAATACACAAACTCTCGCCCCTAATGTGGACTCACAGGTTTGATCAAACTACTAACCCTCGTCCCTAGTGTGGACTCGCAGGTTAGCATCACCCTCGCTCCTAGTGTGGACTCGCAGGTGTGAACCTATACTACTAACCCTCGTACCTAGTGTGGACTCGCAGGCTAGCATCACCCTTGCCCCTAGTGTGGACTCGCAGGTGTGAACCTATACTACTAACCCTCGTCCCTAGTGTAGACTCGCAGGCTAGCATCACCCTCGCTCCTATTGTGGACTCGCAGGTGTGACTCGATATCTACTAACTCTCGCCCCTAATGTTGGCTCGCAGGTTAGCTTAAAACACAGATAACTACTAACCCTCGTCCCTATTGTGGACTCGCAGGTTAGCTTTAAGATTTCAAGACAAATAGGTAAAGCAGTTCAGTTTATGAGTTCTCGACCATGACATAACTCAATCAAGCACAAGTGAACACGATCAATAAGACACGAGACTAGCTGTAAACAAGGGCTGTGTATCAATGAAATAAAATACTAACATGATATGAAAAGTATATGTCAACAATAATGAGAAAACTTAATAACTGAAATGAAAGACTGTGCATGTAAATAAAGCTGTGTAGAAAGGCAAGGTATACTTGCCTTAGGTCCTGAGCTGCTGGTATGGTTATGATCAGTATCGATGTCCAGGTAACCTGTTTTATTCCATATATATAATGTCAATAAGCAATTTGATTCAAGGATGGCAGGCTACTTAAATATTAGTCTTCTTGGCCCATTATCAACCTCTTTGGTTTAGGTCCTATATACCACAGCTTGGTTCCTACTGCTCACATACTTCTAGATCCATTGGACTCATGTTTGGGGTACATTCCTAACCATTCTATAGGAGAGAATTCTCTATACAAGATCCTATATATAAATATATATATTGCTCTAATTCATTCTTTTTACAGATATGGGATGTACTAATTTCATTCTTGATGTTTACAAACAACAAGAAGCAAAAAGAGGACAACAACATACTAGATCCAAGATATAGAAGTATACTTACTTGGGATCATATATACATTTATGTTCTTTTCAATTAACAAGACAACAATAGGGAAACTGTCACGACTCGCACCCACCGTGAGGGTACGAGAACGTAACAACGCCCAGCCTACGCCACAGTGTCAGCGGTAGAATGCTGTTCTAGGTCATGAACTATAACTACATAACATGAAATATACTCTCCAGAAGGAGGCCAACACCGAGGTACAACTCAATCACAATCTAAGATAGAATGTAGCATGATGGAAATAGATAAGAAATCCTCAACTGAGGTATAGCAGAAATGGAATACAAGTCTCATCATCTCTAAAATATACAACTATGAAAATAAAGACAACAACTAAGCATGACAAGAAGGAACAGTCTAAGCTATCTACACTATACAAGGTATCATCCTGAGCAGCTGTCTGAACCTCCCCAGGGGTCCAGGTCGCGAGTGTCAACTAGGCAAACTCCAAGTAAGGGTGCAGGGTTTCTCAACATCCACTGTAAAATTTTCAACAGGTCCAGTCAGGACGGGAGCGAGCACAATACATCTCATGCAGTTCATATCATGTCAGGAAATATAAAGCAGATAATAGAGTAAGGTATGAAAAGCTGTAAGAAGATGTACATGAAAACAGGAGAGATATTTGATAACTGGAAATATATACATGATAAGTAAGAACTGTAAGTGACTAGTGATTTAGAGTACGAGATGGAATGTAATTGGCTTAGATTGTACATGAAAAAAATATGGAAGTAACAGAGTGTACATGATGGGTAAATCACATGACCATTTATACTCACCTCTATCCACAATCAATACACAAGGATCTATTCAAGTTACGTTACGGACATGATGTTTTAGTTATACAAGAAACACATGAGGAAACATGAGCGTACATGAAAGAACATGAGAGTACATGAACGTACATAAAAGAACATGAGAGAACATGAGTGTACATGAATAACGCAGAAGCAAGGAATACATGATGTACATGAAACACATGTCATAAAGTATCCGATGCGCCCGCTAAGGGGGATAACATCCCAAGAAGAGATCCGTATAGTACCAATTCGTGATGATAACGTGACAGCATCAAGTAAAAGTAATCTTGAGCGAGAATATAATTCGTGACAAGTATGAAACGATCAGAGAATGTACTCGCCTCGTATCTAAATGTCTGAAGTAAATGTACTGCCTGAGGAGAGGTGTATGTCTCCTAATCAGAGCAACACAAGTTACAACATGTCTAAAATAAGGAAAAATAGACTGCTACAATGCATCTACATGCTGTCTAGGTCAAACTAGGCGAAAGTCAACACTTGGTCAACTCTAGTCAACTATCTAGTCAAAGCTAGGTCAACTGGGTCAACATAGACTAAATGAAGTCTCACTAGGCCTAACCAGTCTACCCTAGCTAGTACACACCATACAAATACAAGGCTATACAAGCCAACACAAGTCACATATCAAGATACATCACATTCATGCATATTCAACATTATATATATATATATATATATATATATATATATATATATATATATATATATATATATATGAGAAAAGAACTAACATGTAAAGCTATGTGTGTGTGTGTGAACATGGAGGTGTACATGAAAAGAGAAATCAACACTAGTTATGAGTTTACACTACACATGGCACAAAGCTAACCCATCTACATTACACATGTATTATACTTAACATGCATGGCTACACGTATAGATCTATATACATTAGAGTAGAGACTATTTAAGTTATAACTAACATGTATCTATACTTTACATAAATCTATATATATTATAGCAATCATTTAGAGAAGGGTTACATGGCATGGTGGTTGATATAGAGTGGGGTGTCCTTGTGCAGAGGGTGAAGTTCAATCTCAGTTTAGTTCCACATTTACATATAAACTAAAGTGAGCTATCCCATAAACTGGTGTAACTAACCACATAAAATGAACCATGTTATCTGAAATCTGCCATTAAGCCAATATCCCATATGCATACAGCTCATGCATTGTCTAATACTTAAATTAACTAACATTTCGAATTAAGGGGTTGAAGGTTAACATTACATTCATAGACAGTCCACTATATTGAAAACTAAAATTGGCTTGGCAATAGGAAAAGGAAGGTATATATGCTTACATGGACAGTTCAGTGTTCGAACAACCTAAAATGAACTAACATTCAATCTAAATATCAGCTATGCATTGATTCTATGTCTACATATGAAATCTGATATTGCATTTACAATATTTATACATTATGCATTCATATCCATCATTACATATATACCTTGCATTTATATCTAGCATTCATTATATACTTTCATGCATGCATTGTATATCATTCTTTCATTCATGCATTTATGCATTGCTTACATATATTATATTAATTGCATTCCTACATGCTTGCATTCAACCATATATATACATTAATGTAAATAGGATATATATCATATATATATCATTTCATTCATCTAACATATCATGCATTACATACTCTATATTCATTTAATATCCATACTACATAGGCTCATAGGTTACACAAAATGCATATATCGTATAGTCACTCTTTTACTTAAAATCAACACTGTACCAATTAGGCATTCACTAAATTCTAGGATTAAAGTATGTTGTAGTACTTCATGTTATCTTTCCGAAACTTCAAACGAATCGCATTTTCGTGTCCGGAAGCTCCCGGAATCGCAAAAATACTGAAACGCGTTCGTCTTTCATACAGCTGACACTCAAATAATACTACAGAAAGTTACAGAAAGAATTTGGCTTATTAAAATATATATTTGGAAAGCTAACTTCGATACGGTTCTTTTAAAAAAACGGAAGATAAATTGGAGTTATGAACTAAAAGTTATGGCATTTCTAAGTTTCTATTACTACTAAAAACGTGGATAAAAATTATGACGAATTTGGGTAGTTTGAGACAAAAGAACGCAAGTATATAACATAATATATCAAGAACTCACTCTCTACACTAATATATATATATGAGACACTATAGAACACATCTCCAATACAAAAATATGAGATTAAACATGTAATAATTCATTCAAACATAACAACACATAGTGTGTCCAAATTTGGGGTTTTCCCACATGGACACAACCACAACACAAAGGACACTCCTATGACCTCCAAATGGACACGAAATGGACACAAATGGAGATACAACCATGGGGGTCATTCCTATGGGTTCAGAATAGACCTATATGCATGAGAAAATAAAAAAGAGAAAGGATTTATACCTTCCGGTAGATCGAATCGAAGAAAAGCCTTCCCGTAGCGACACCAACACGTAGAGATTTCAAAAGAACACGAACGAGCTCCGAATCCTCCCAAACTTGGGTAGCTTTCTCCTTGGCTAGAATGAAGAAGGAAAGAAGAAGATTTGGTGGCAAAATGGAAGGATTTGGTGGAGAAATTGCTAGGGATTGCTCTCTAGAAATTTGGGGAAGAACAAGAGAGAGAGTGTGGATGAGAATAATGAAATGAACTTGAGCCTATCCTCTCCCAAAATGGCTGGCCATATGGGGCTATTTGTCCTATTATGGTAAGGTCCAAAATGCCTCCACTAACCTATTCTATTAGTATTAGGAAAGGGCTAATTGGTTGGGGCTAAATTAGTCATTCTAAAGTCTCTAATCACACTAACCTTATCCATAATAATTAGTCTAACCTCTAACTAAAATATTTCTATTATGTGGGCCATGGCTAACTAATGTGTGGGTCCACTAAAGTCAACACTACCCCCGGGTCCCCGTTTCAAGTCGGATTGAGCTGAATTCGAACCCGACTCAAATAACCCTAAAACAATATCATAAATAATAAAATAAATTTCAACCCCAAAATAATATCATAAATAATAAAATAAATTTTAAAAATATTCAAAAATATAAAATGACAAAAATACCCATGTTTCTGAAAACTGGGGATGACAAATTCCTCGAAATTAAAACCAAACAATAGTAAAATATGAAAATCACAAGTCATAATTTTAAATAGTTTTAAAATGATTAAAAATTACCAAAAATCATAATATGAAATAATTATCAATAAATAATAATTATAATTACAAAATTTCAAAATTACCCTCATCTGAAAAACTGGGTGTTACAATCCTACCCACCTTATAAAAATTTCGTCCTCGAAATTAAGATGATCGTACCCCCTTCTAGGTCAAACATAGTCAAGGGTCAATCACTAGTCAATTTCTCAACATCCAAGTACTTGGTTATCAACTGGTCAACTTCTTAGGGTTTTACCTATGCTAGCTATTTAGGTGTTGGCAACTAGAATCTAGCAAAAAAGAAACTCTATAATAGACTAGCTCTTAACTTCCCAATCCTATCAAGTCACCTATAACTAAATATCTATAAGCTAAGCACATGAATACCAAATACCACATATATATATATGCTCAAGAACAACAACCTATCACATATATCCTAAGTATATCATCTATATATATACATGACTGATCAACCAAGGGTTAAGGCAGACTAAACTTATAAGGGTCTAAAACAATGCTTAGAACTAGGCTAAGGATGAATGGTCTGAATCAAGGGGACATGGTATCTAGTGAAGGGTCTGCACACTGCCTATAAAGGTGATCAACACAAAGGAACTCAACACGAAGGAAACTTAACTAAAATGGAAAACTGAACCAAGTATAGGCTAAACAACATGTTTATAACCCTATACAACAATGGCCTATAGATACCAACTAACCTATATCCCATATGCCAATATCATCTGCAATCTATCTATGCAAATAGACCTCTCGGTCTTAGGTGAAACTACAACTATACTCAAAGGCAGGCTCTGGTCATGGGTGCCTCACTGGAAAAGGTAAGGGAAAGTAGTAATAATCATCAAGGATGTAAGGCATACTAACATCCTATGTGTAACTGGTTGGTATTATAGATAACAGGAGAATTATCTGCAATGGGTTACTATTCTAACACCAATGCTAACTATCACCTCTAGGGTACAGACACTCTACAAGTTATCATACCATTATACTATGAAGGAACTACCTATGAATAAGCTCTACAAAACTAAATATCCCTACTCCTAAGTCATTTATAACAATCAAAAGGGTATGATGTTTAAACCTTCTCAAGATACAATCTGTTAATCATATGCGTCTGTCCAAACTCATGTTGTCCAGAGTCTTCATCATGCTAGTGAGCAAGGCTACGATAATCACAGAGTCCTTGACTAAGGTACGTACCTCTAGGTTGATGGTATTTAAAATTTTTGCACTGCCGCATGCGACGGCAAAAACCTTAAATTCCCATACCCGAGAATACATCCAAAATCTGACTACATGTCCTCACTATGCCAACTAACACGACTATCGAGGATTCTAGATCCCATGATTTAGGCGACCTAGTCCATATGATTTTCTCAGAAGAAAAAACAAACACAACAAAAGAGTAACATGACAAAATTAATCAATCAACAAGGAACAGATGGAATCGGATTTCAAGGTAATTATAAAAGACAATTGCGGGAATGGAATTGAGAAGAACGGAACTTGCAGCAAGATCTCCAATGGTCTGTGCATCCTTGACTGTCCTGACGATAGCTCGCCCTGCTAGTTTTCCCTGGTCTGCTGCTGATGCTGCATGAATCACCGCTGCTGAAAGAAATCAGAAATGACGGGAGAAAATCTCTGTACAGATAAAGGTGTACCTCCAATGTAGCAGAAACGCCAACCTGAGTCGGCACAACAGAAGCTGCGGTCTCGAGGCCCTGATGAACAGGACGAGAGGTGGCCAGCCTCTCGATAGTATCCTCCGAACCGAAGCAATGAGATCGTGTCTTCATAACCATCTTGAAAACTGATCAAACAAGAAGCAATTTCTGAGAATGAAGCAAAAAATTCAAAGGAGGATAGTTTATATTCAAGGGAAGTCAATAAGCAATAATTTTTGACAAAAAGGAATCTAATTAAGAGTTTTTCCTAATGTGATTGAGTACCTCCAAAATATCCTAATCCTACTGCAGGTTGTAGTGATACTCTAGTTCGAATACCACTACATAAACTCGACCTGCATGGGCCACCACTAAAAACGTGTCACGACCCGCACCCACCGTGAGGGTACGAGAACGTAACAACGCCCAGCCTACGCCGCAGTGTCGACGGTAGAACGCTGTTCTAGGTCATGAACTATAACTACATAACATGAAATATACTCTCCAGAAGGAGGCCAACACCGAGGTACAACTCAATCACAATCTAAGGTAGAATGTAGCACGATGAAAATAGATAAGAAATCCTCAACTGAGGTACAGCAGAAATGGAATACAAGTCTCATCATCTCTAAAATATACAACTCTGAAAATAAAGACAACAGCTAAGCATGACAAGAAGGAACAGTCTAAGCTATCTACACTATATAAGGTATCATCCTGAGCAGCTGCCTGAACCTCCCCAGGGGTCCAGGTCGCGAGTGTCAACTAGGCAAACTCCAAGTAAGGGTGCAGGGTTCTTCATCATCCACTGTAAAATTTTTAACAAGTCCAGTCAGGACGGGAGCGAGCACAATACATCTCATGCAGTTCATATCATGTCAGGAAATATAAATCAGGCAACAGAGTAAGATACATGAAACGCTGTAAGAAGATGTACATGAAAACAGGAAAGATATTTGATAACTGGAAATATATACATGATAAGTAAGAACTGTAAGTGACTAGTGATTTAGAGTACGAGATGGCATGTAATTGGCTTAGGTTGTACATGAAAAAAATATGGAAGTAACAGAGTGTACATGATAGGTAAATCACATAACCATTTATACTCACCCCTACCCACAATCAATACACAAGGATCTATTCAAGTTACGTTACGGACATGATGTTTTGGTTATACAAGAAACACATGAGAAAACATGAGCGTACATGAAAGAACATGAGAGTACATGAACGTACATGAAAGAACATGAGAGAACATGAGTGTACATGAATAACGCAGAAGCAAAGAATACATGATGTACATGAAACACATGTCATAAAATATCCGATGCGCCCGCTAAGGGGGATAACATCCCAAAAAGAGATCCGTATAGTACCAATCCGTGATGATAACGTGACAGCATCAAGTAAAAGTAATCTAGAGCGAGAATATAATTCGTGACAAGTATGAAACGATCAGACAATGTACTCGCCTCGTATCTGAATGTCTGAAGTAAATGTACTGCCTGAGGAGAGGTGTCTGTCTCCTAATCAGAGCAACACAAGTTACAACATGTCTAAAATAAAAAAATAGACTGCTATAATGCATCTACATGCTGTCTAGGTCAAACTAGGCTAAAGTCAACACTTGGTCAACTCTAGTCAACTATCTAGTCAAAGCTAGGTCAACTGGGTCAACATAGACTCAATGAAGTCTCACTAGGCCTAACAGTCTACCCTAGCTAGTACACACCATACAAATCCAAGGCTATACAAGCCAACACAAGTCACATATCAAGATACATCACATTCATGCATATTCAACATCATATATATATATATATATATATATATATATATATATAAGAGAAAAAGAACTAACATGTAAAGCTATGTGTGTGTGTGAATATGGAGGTGTACATGAAAAGAGAAATCAATACTAGTTATGAGTTTACACTACACATGGCACAAAGCTAACCCATCTACATTACACACGTATTATACTTAACATGCATGGCTACAAGTATACATCTATATACATTAGAGTAGAGACTATTTAAGTTATAACTAACATGCATCTATACTTTACATAAATCTATATATATTATAGCAATCATTTAGAGAAGGGTTACATGGCATGGTGGTTAATATAGAGTGGGGTGTCCTTGTGCAGAGGGTGAAGTTCATTCTCAGTTTAGTTCCATATTTACATATAAACTAAAGTGAGCTATCCCATAAACTGGTGTAAATAGCCACATAAAATGAACCATGTTATCTGAAATCTGCCATTAAGCCAACATCCCATATGCATACAGCTCATGCATTGTCTAATACTGAAATTAACTAACATTTCGAATTAAGGGGTTGAAGGTTAACATTACATTCATAGATATTCCACTATATAGAAAACTAAAATTGGCTTGGCAATAGAAAAAAGAAGGTATATATGCTTACATGGACAGTTCAGTGTTCGAACAGCCTAAAATGAACTAACATTCAATCTAAATATCAGCTATGCATTGGTTCTATGTCTACATATGAAATCTGCTATTGCATTTACAATATTTGTACATTATGCATTCATATCTATCATTACATATATACCTTGCATTTATATCTAGCATTCATTATATACTTTCATGCATGCATTGTATATCATTCTTTCATTCATACATTTATGCATTGCTTACATATATTACATTAATTGCATTCCTACATGCTTGCATTCAACCATATATATACATTAATGTAAATAGGATATATATCATATATATATCATTTCATTCATCTAACATATCATGCATTACATACTCTATATTCATTTAATATCCATACTACATAGCCTCATAGGTTACACAAAATGCATATATCGTATAGTCACTCTTTTACTTAAAATCAATACTGTACCAATTGGGCATTCACTAAATTCTAGGATTAAAGTATGTTGTAGTACTTCATGTTAGCTTTCCGAAACTTCAAACGAATCGCATTTTCGTGTCCGAAAGCTCCCGAAATCGCGAAAATACTGAAACGCGTTCGTCTTTCATACAGCTCACACTCAAATAATTTTGCAGAAAGTTACAGAAAGAATTTGGCTTATTAAAATATATATTTGGAAAGCTAACTTCGATACGGTTCTTTTAAAAAAAACGGGAGATAAATCGGAGTTATGAGCTAAACGTTATGGCATTTCTAAGTTGCTATTACTACTAAAAATGTGGATAAAAATTATGACGAATTTGGGTAGTTTGAGACAAAAGAACACAAGTATCTAACATAATATATCAAGAACTCACTCTCTACACTAATATATATATATGAGACACTATAGAACACATCTCCAATACAAAAATATGAGATTAAACATGTAATAATTCATTCAAACATAACAACACATAGTGTGTCCAAATTTGGGGTTTTCCCACATGGACACAACCACAACACAAAGGACACTCCTATGACCTCCAAATGGACACGAAATGGACACAAATGGAGATACAACCATGGGGGTCATTCCTATGGGTTCAAAATTGACCTATATGCATGAGAAAATGAAAAAAAGAAAGGATTTATACCTTCCGGTAGATCGAATCGAAGAAAAGCCTTCCCGTAGCGACACCGACACGTAGAGATTCCAAAAGGACACGAACGAGCTCCGAATCCTCCCAAACTTGAGTAGCTTCCTCCTTGGCTAGAATGGAGAAGGAAAGATGAAGATTTGGTGGCGAAATGGAAGGATTTGGTGGAGAAATTGCTAGGGATTGCTCTCAAGAAATTTGGGGAAGAACAAGAGAGAGAGTGTAGATGAGAATAATGAAATGAACTTGAGCCTATCCTCTTCCAAAGTGGCTGGCCATATGGGGCTATTTGTCCTGTTATGGTAAGGTCCAAAATGCCCCCACTAACATATTCTATTAGTATTAGGAAATGGCTAATTGGTTGGGGCTAAATTAGTCATTCTAAAGTCTCTAATCACACTAACCTTATCCATAATAATTAGTCTAACCTCTAACTAAAATATTTCTATCATGTGGGCCATGGCTAACTAATGTGTGGGTCCACTAAAGTCAACACTACCCCCGGGTCCCCGTTTTAAGTCGGATTGAGCTGAATTCGAACCCGACTCAAATAACCCCTAAACAATATCATAAATAATAAAATAAATTTCAACCCCAAAATAATATCATAAATAATAAAATAAATTTTAAAAATATTCAAAAATATAAAATGACAAAAATACCCATGTTTCTGAAAACTGGGGATGACAAATTCCTCGAAATTAAAACCAAACAATAGTAAAATATGAAAATCACAAGTCATAATTTTAAATAGTTTTAAAATGATTAAAAATTACCAAAAATCATAATATGAAATAATTATCAATAAATAATAATTATAATTACAAAATTTCAAAATTATCCTCATCTGGAAAACTGGGTGTTACAGAAACCAAACACTTATAGCTGCTACCAAGCCCATTTCTCTACTGATACCTGGTAAAAAAACCATCCCCTTATGGCAACTGATACTCTATAACCTGTACATACTTAGGTATAGTATGTAATGCATCCCCAATACTAACGATTGGTCACACAGGCAATAATGTTGATAATTTATGAAACTCTTATACTATTCCCTGCTAAGAGACCCAATCTCCCTTACCATAACTCTCGAGCCTTAGTTGCACAACCCAGCATTTACATTAGATACATGGCCTTCATAAAAATCGTACAAAATTAGTACATTCCCCTGTTACCTGGTTTCACGACAATAACCCTTGGTTTGAAATGTTACACCTGAAGTGCTCTTACTGTACTCTCAGTTTAATAGTCCAAACCTTAACTGTTGCTCTATTTGACCAAACAATTACACCTTAGGCATAGTTCCTTCGTCTACTTGCTACATGTCTGGCCCTTTGCATCTGTTTGTACTGACCCAGACATGGTCAGTTGTGTAATCAGGTGTGTCCCTGATCTTACCTACTCGATTATCCTTTTTCTCCCTCCACTGATACCATATGGAATGAAACCTAGTATCCTAAACAAAAGAAGGAGGTGGACTGATATACAGTGGACTGAACATAAAGTGTTAGGGATCAAAGAAAAAGATGAATGTACAATACTGAAACTGAAACATTAGATGGGGGCTGAGCTTTGATATTTGTTATATTTATGCTCATGACAGCTCTGTCAACTATATTTAGGCAGTTAAATATCATCCTTGAGCTATATCATCCTTTCCCTACAACCAATTCAGTTTCAACTTCATAATACACGTGTTCAACAAGATAAATTGTGGTCCTATGGTCTTGTTGGAAGATTCACTATGTACTCTCTTACCTGAACCCCTCTATTACTATGCCCTTGTTTACTAACTGATACATTATTGGCTTGGTATAATAAAGTATCATCCTGATACATACAGTATCTGACACAAGATGGTCTGCTACATTGATACTTCTTATAGCATTCCCTATTTGTTCCTGGAACATTTGCCTAGTCATAGCATCAGCAGTCAAATGACTGCTATCCCCATATTACTCGTACTTCATGACCTGTCTTGGCTATAGGACCCTTCATGAGGATGCAACTCATCTCTTCTCTATATAGAATCCACTTCCCTAACAATTCCCATATTATAGTTTAGAAAATCTCAAGCAACCCAAAAGCTCTAAAGAGTACAAATCCTGTATCTATCTGGTGATATTATTAGGACAACAGCAGGCATAAAAGACAAACAAGAATCCCTTGGAATAACTAAAACCTGGAATCTGACAATCCTAACACTGACTTGCTGAACTTAGGATATCAAAGTTATTTCATAATCAACATCCAAATTATCTTCTTCCTGATTTAGCCAGGTCACTAATAATGTAAAATCTAGCACCTTAGTGTGTGGAGGAACCCTGATCATACTATATTCAGATGGGGCATGTTTAAAAGAGTTGTGACATCAGGATTGTCTATGGCCTAAACTGGACTTGCAGTTTTCGCCTGCCAAAACCAAAACGTTTCAATATAATCCTCAAACAGCACTTTATGTCAAGTTCATATCCCACATAGAAGTAAATCAGATCGAAAGGGCTACAACGCGTATAAGGAAGGATCAACTAAGAATAGGACTAATCCCAATAGAAACTGAATGTGCACAATTGTTATGATTGAATAAGTTTCCTAATATAAATCAAGCTTATCCCAAACAATATTTTCTAACTGGGTTGCATTTACTTATTTAAGACTCCCCCTGCTCTGTTGTACATAGGGTAACCAGGGCCTGGCTTATGCCCAAACTGGGCCTAAATTCCTATTTTAAGGCTTCCCCTGCTGCTATTACCTTGGTTGCTGCTGTTATAGCTACTATAAATTTATTTGCAATGCAGCAATGTAACTGCTGCTGTTGTGGCTTGCAAAGCAAAGCAACAGTAAGGCTCACGATTTATACAACCTATATGATAGACTTTATACTTGTCACCTGTTATCTGAATACCTTAAATTGTACGTATACCTACTCATTGGGCATGACACATTCTTGTTATGGGTACTTCTCCTCCCTTGGTTCATCATTCTCATTATAGATTGGTAACCTGGTACTCGAGACAATACAAAAATGCATTCTTCCTACCTAGGTTCTCCTAGGCATATTCTCAAACACCAATACTACTATTGTACGCATGACACAACCAATTAATTGAGGAAAACAATGACACGATTGCATATAGGGAAGAGGATTACCTGCTGATAGCTTCGGTCCTACAGGAAGTTGTCTCGACTTCGAGAGGGAAGGCTGGAAAGAACTCGGCCAGGAATTCTAGGGTTTAAGGGGAAGAGAATTAACATGGATATATATAGAGGCCGATCGAATCCTCTTGAGATAGAGAGGAAAAGAATTTGATCATATCTAAACTCTCCTCGGCTTCAGCCGTTGGGAGTTTGAATGCAGAGTTTTAAATCCCTGCTTATAATCTGTTTTGAATTGAATTAGGCTTTTGCACAAAACCCCTTAAGGAACTTCCTATTTGCATAACCCAATATCCACTTTTCACTTCCTAATTACATTCATTTGCCAAAAAGGGAATATTAGAGGAGAGATTAAATAAATAAAAAATAATAGGAAAATTTGGGCTAAGGGCCCACATGTTGAGAGCATGTATGCTTGACTTTGGCAGATTTTGGGAAGACCATCTTCATCTTATAGAGTTTTTCTACAATAATAGCTATCAAGCGAGCATACAGATGGCTCCGTTTCAAGCGTTGTATGGTAGGAAGTGTCGATCTTCTGTTTGTTGGAGCTACATAGGAGAGCGACAGATATTGGATTCCGAGTTGGTTTTGAGCACAGTGGAGAAGGTGAAGAAGATACAAGACTACCTGCGAGCAGCGCAAGATCGACAGAAGCAGCGGGCCGATAACCGTCGTTGACCTTTGGAGTTCAAGGAAGGCGACCATATTTTCTTGAAGTATCCCCCACTAGAGGCATGATTCGATTCGGAGGACATGGCAAGTTGAGTCCAAGATACATCGGCCCTTTCGATGTCTTGGAACGTGTTGGAGAGGTTGCCTACAGATTGGCATTGCCACCGTCGTTAGAGGGAGTGCATGACGTATTTCATGTGTCGCAGTTAAGGCGATACATGGCAGACAGCAGCTATATGCTTGATCACTCTGAAATCACAGTTGGACCGAGCTTGTCGTACCAAGAGCAACCGGTAGGTATCCTTGATCGCCGAGTAAAAGTGTTACGGAATCAATGCATTCTATTTGTTCGTATAGTATGGAAGCATCACTCGCCAGGAGAGTCTACTTGGGAGCGCGAGGATGACATTCGGAATTGCTACCCTCATTTGTTCAAAAACCAAGGTACGTCTTGCATATGTTAGTTCCTTTAATTCCGTATTGCATTGCATACCCCCCTATCGATGAATTTAATTTCGAGGACGAAATTTCTTTAAGTTGGGTTGGATGTAAACCCCCTATATTTTATGTTTAATTTTTAATATTTTATAAATGTTTAACTGTATTTTTATCATTAAATAGCTAATGAATTATTAATATTTACTTGTTTTGAATTTTGAAAATATTTAAATTCTTGATTTCAATTAGGATTAACATAGTATTATGTACTAATATATAATGTATGCTTATATATATATATATATATATATATATATATATATATATATATATATATATACTAATGGATAAAGTCAGCATGTCCCGCTCCTGCTCTCCCCTGCTCCAGGTCTACTCTCATGCCGCGCTCTCACCGTCCGGCCTCGCCTAGGACGGCCGCGCCCGCCCGGTTTCCTCCTTTCCGCTCTCCCCCGCATGGTGGGCCCCTTTCCGGATCGTCCCAGCATCCCGTCGGACCTCCTGGCCGTCCTCGGCCCGCGCCTTGTTCCAGCTCCTACCCCCTTCTCCCGGCCCCTCCATCGCGGCGTGGTCTCTTCCGACGCCGTCGGCCACCCTTGCAGCTGTTGTCGGCGTCCTGGCGCCATCGATCACCTTCTAGGCGTCGTCCGGGTTCCCACTACCCCCAATCCTCCCCCTCCACCCTCCTCTCTCTTCGCCACCGCCGACACATCCCTCCCGCCGCCGGCCGCCTCTTCCCTCCCTCGGCCCCCCTCGCAATCCTCCTCGGGTTCTATGTTCGGCCGGATTTTTCAAAATTCGCATTCGAATTTCGAAAATCCTGCCTTCCCTCCTAGTGGTGCCATCTTGCTGCCTAGAGGTCCGCTCCCATGCGCCCCTTGCGTCGGGGCGCTATCTACTGTGCGGGCGCATACGGCAGCTCTCCTGCCGCGGGCGCATACGCCACGCCTCCGCCATTGGGCGCATACTCCTCTCCTCCGCCCTTGGGCGCATGCGGATGCCCCTCATCCGCCAATGCTATTGCGCCTTCGGCCATGTGCTCTCTCGGCCCCCCGGCCCCTATTGCCGTATCTTGCGGTTTTGTCCCCGCAGTTCTGTCCGTGGACACATACGGCACTCTCCGCATAGCAGGTGTATGCAGCTCCGTTCCGTCCGTGGGCGCATATGCGCCTACGCCTCCGCTCCCTCTTTCCTATGCGCCTACCTGCACCTCCAACATCCATGTCCTAGGGGCATATAGTCCACAGCCCCCCTTCGTTGTTGTATCCGTCGGTCCCGTCCTCGCAGCCCCGGGTCGTCCTTTGGCTGCTCGGGCACTCTTGGGCTTCGGACCCCTTCCATCGTCTCTAGTTCCTCTTCGGGCGGCGATGGACCCACCATTTCTTCCTCTGCGTGTGCGCGAGCCACCCAGCTTGGTGGCTTTGTCTGTGCTCCCCCCTCTCTAGGAGCACTCGGCCCTTCTTCGTCGGGTGCTTTCGACGTCTGCCCTCCTGGCCCCCCCCAGTGGAACCCCCTATCTGGTAGTCGGCTCCTCCTCAAGATTCCCTCCCGGCCTTCCCCCCCGTGGTTCCTCCCCCAACCCGCTCTCTTTCAGACGACCTCATCGTTCGTATCCCCAACTTCACCGCTGCCCCCTGGCCAGCCAATGTCTCCCCTCCTCCTTCTTCCCCGTACGGCCTACCTCCTGTCCGGTACGGGGCCTACCACCTTCGTCGCATGCTCTGAGGCCGTCCTTCATCGACAAGCTTCGTCCTGACAGGGCATCCATGCTGGGCCACCATATCCCGGACGTCCCCCTACCCGACGTTGCGTATTCGTCAGCTTCTGCCATGCCTACGGTACCCTTCTCCGACCAGAAGCTAACCTCCCTGGCATCCTCCTTTCCCTACTCCTTAGTCCTCAAGTTCTCCACAGGCTGCCCTAAAATCTCTCGCGTCCAGGAGGTCATCGCCAGTTGGCGGCTCTCGACTGACTACAGGGTGGCACCTCTCGACCCGAGGCATATTCTTCTACACCTATCCTCCGACCACGACCACAGGTATGTGTGGTCCAAAGGCACCAGTAGGGTGAATTCCCATCAGATGAAGATGATCAAGTGGTCAGCCAACTTTTGCACTAAGAAAGACTCCGCGACGGTAGCCGCCTAGGTGACCCTTCCCAATCTTCCACTCATTTGCTTCGTGCCAGCAGCTCTTAAACATATTGCTAACTCTTTTAGGACATACATGGCCACTGCTGCAGAAACCAGCAACCTGACCAAAGCCCACTATGCCAAGATTTGTGTAGAAATTGACCTCACCTCCGAACCCCCCAATCATATCCTCCTGGAACTGGGCAACCAGACTCTCACCCAGCAAATCATCTACGACAACCACATAATATTCTGCTTCCACTGCCATCTGCGCGGCCACCTCTCAAAACATTGCTTCCGACTACATCCTGAGCTTAAGAAGAAACCTGTGCAAAAAGAATCCTATACCAATGAGGACAAACATCATGCTGTCGCCCAATCCCCACTGCTCCCACTACCGAACTTCTATACTAGGTTTAACTCCAGCGAAAGCAAAGGCACATCTGGCAAAAGCGCCTACCTGGACAAGGTGGTTAGCCCCCCACCCACCAAATCTCCTTATTTCCAATCAGTTCAACGACCTTGAATCAGAAGCGAGCGCCAACGACCAGAAGAGTCCCACAGACTTGGTCGTGATCCCCAGACTGGCCACCGAGGACCCCAGCGGAACTCCATCTGAGGACGCAGCGGAGGCTCTCCTTGAACCTCCGAGCACCCCGGACCACAACGGGGCTGCCGTCAGAGATGCCCTCGCTATTCTTGGGCCTGAGCAAGCCCGTAGAGGACTTCAGGTCCTTGCTGCAGGCTTCCCGCTCCAGTTGGAAGGTGACCAGATGGACATCTCCGACGATACCATCTTCATCCCTCCGGAGGAACCCGATCTCGACACCGCTGGAGAATCAGTACAACACCACGAAGATTCCCTCCAAATCTCGCCGGAGGAACACAACCTCGACTCCGTCAAAAAATCTGTAGAACACCACAAAGACACCCCCCACAATCAGTACGAGGACTCCATCGTCGGCACATCCACCTCGTCGGAGGGAGAGACTTCCACCACTACCAGGAAATAGGATAAAAAAGGCCCACTAAATTAACGACCATGCACACCAGGTCCGCAACCATGCGGTCCAACCAACCCTCCAAGCCTAATTAATGCTGATCATTCTTTTCTAGAATGTCCGCGGTCTGGCGAACAAACCTACTATGAAAAAAATCACCAGCCTTAAGAAGACTCACAAGATCGACATCTTAATCATCATTGAACCCAAAATCCCCTACAAAAAACTCAAATCCATTCAACTGCAGTTAGGCTTTCAGTCAGCCATCGCTGGAAGATACGATATTTGGATCCTCTACTCAAAGGACGTCAGGATCAGAGTCATCCAGGACTCTAGGCAATCCTTGTCCTGCTGGATGGAGCACCCTATGATCCCCAAGCGTGCCATCCTTTCTGCCGTCCATGGTAGCTACGATATCGCACCTCTGGAACGATCTCATGAACATCCACCAGCACCACCATAACCTCTCGTGGCTCTACATAGGGGACTTCATTGCCATCTCTTACAGAAAAGAAAAAACTGGAGGCCGCCCCCCCACCACTGCGTCCATGCATGATTTCAACAACTTCATTTTCAACTCCTACCTCTCCCCTCTTCCGTACATCGGTAACGCCTTCACCTGGTGCAACATGCAAGAAGGTGACCGACGACAATACTCCCGCCTTGACATAGCCCTCACAAATGCCCACTGGCACGGCATGGGGACGACGTCCAATCTTTCCCACCTCAACGCCACCGAATTCGACCCCTCCCTGCTTCTTGGCATCACTAGCACATCCAGCCAGTCCCCCAAGAGTTTCAGATTCCTCGACTTTTGGAGCAAGCACCCACAATTCTTAGGCGTTGTCAAGGAAGCATGGGACAGAGCAGACTCCCCTGAGCCTCTTACCCGGATCTCCAACAAGCTCAAGGATACGAGGAAAGCCCTCACGGCCTGGAGCTATTTGCCATTGATTATAAAAGAACAGAACAATTTTATGGGAGGACTGGACTTTTACTTCACAATACAAACTCGCTCATACAAAGAAAGCCTAGGAATGAAAACCTAGGTACAGCAATCTAAGTACAATTATTTAGTTTTGATTCTGGGGGTGACGATAGAGGCTCGGGAAAGCGACGGCAGCTCTGCCTTACTCCTTGGACGATCGGACATAGCCTCGGCTTTGATGAAGAAATGCTCTTGGAGCGTGTGGGAAGACTCTTCTGTGCGTGCCTTTGTCTCTCTGTGTATCCAGTCGGGGGTCCTCAGGTGCTTTGCAAGGGAATGACACCTTACTATTTATAGAGGTGGGGGTGTCATCATTAGGGTTTGTAATAATTTCCTCCTTAAAAAGTCGGCGGCCAATCATCTGGACCATTAATTTTGATTGTAACGCATCTGGGCAATTAATGTGGATTGTACCAAATCTTATGGGCAATTAATGTTGATTGCCATAAATTTTGATAAGCTCGGATCTCCTGCCACGTGTTCGATTTGTCTGATCTGATTTGATTTGGGGTAATTATGATGATGGTAACAAATCTGAGTTTGTTATGATTTGCTAGCAGCCATAATTCCTAGGGAGATAAGAATGCCATGTGTCTCAACTGTTGTGAGGACCGCCACGTGTCTAAACTGTCTTGAGTGGAATGTACTGACAGAGCCGCATGAGTGCGGTTTCTAAGTGAACCGCATACAGGTGCCCCCTACGATCCTAGCCGCATGAAGGTAGCAGCCGCATGAGGGTAGCAGCCGCATGAAGGAGATAGCCGCATGAAGGATACAACCGTATGAAAAGGACAGCCGCATAAAGGATGTAGCCGTATGAAGAGGACAGCCGCATGAAGAGGACTGCCGCATGAAGGATGCAGCCGCATGAAGAGGACAGCCGCATGGGGAGATGGCAACCGCATAGGGAGCTTTGGAGTTGGTAGATCGTGCCAGCTGTATAGGATATTTTCTTCGTTTCCCGAAGAACGCGTCGTCATGTCAGAGTTCATCATCATTTTAGTCTTTAATGTCAGAGTCTTCACTTTACGTCAGAGCATTTAATGGGAGCAGTCACTTTATGGCCAGCTGTAAAAAAGTAAGCTGCATAGGGCCACGTGATTCTTTCCTGAGCCGTATGAGGCTATTGGAGAGTTTCTCAGCCGCATGAGGCTCCGATAAATTCCTGAGCCGCATGAGGCTCCTTCTGTTTTGAGTCGTATGGGCTTCTTCTGTTTTGAGCCACATGGGCTTCTTCTTGTTCTTTTCCATGCTTCTACAAGACCCCCTTCAAAGTTTTTAATTTAAAAAATTGAAATACTTTGAATAAAAAATATGGTTATATGAGCTCCGCTGGCCGCATAGGATGTTCTGGCTGCATGGACTTCTTAGCCGCATGGCCTGTCTGCCCGCATAGACTTCCTAGCCGCATGGGCTCCCTGTCACGCGTACGTCTCATTAATTGCCCTTAATTCATTTTAGTGCCATCTTTTGGGGGAATCCCAAGAGTTAGTTCATTAAATATTTAGATTTTATGCCCTGGATGAATCTCCTTTATGAGAGGGGGCGAAATCGGAGGAGTCAGTTTTGCCTACATCACACAATCTGAAGCGGTTATCGGTCTACGTGCCCCCCTATGTCTGCCTATAAATATGGGTGTTTTTAGGACAAAGAAACTTCTTTGCTTTCTTTCGTCTTCCTCTTTTCTTGCCCTAAGCTACTGTCTTTGTTTTCCTTCTCGAATCATCAATCGACGATGGCCCCCAAAGCTTCCAAAGCTTCCAAAGCTCCCAAGGCCTCTGCTGCGACGAAAGGTAAGAAGGCGGCGGCCTTATCTGAGGAGGCCCATCTGCTCTATCATCACATCCTTCGGGTTAGACTGATTGATGGTTGCTCTAGACATACAGGTCCTGCCCCTTCAGTGTTTATGACGGACATTGTTGAGGTAGGCTTTGCCAGCGGGGATCTGGTGGAGGGGAGCATGCCCCCTCCTCTTTCGACTTATATTGAAGGGCCTTCCGCTGAATCGAGTTTGAAAGGTCAGGTGGCGGCACAGCCGGGACAGAGTGTAATGTCTGTGGTTCGTATTACATATTTCTAGAATACGTGTACGTATTTATTCTTGTATCGCATGATTTCCTTGCTTAATTTCCTCCCTGGGCTTGGTTTATTCTTGGTTTGGGTTGGCTTGGTTCGGTTTGGGATTGCTCTTGGTTCATCATGAACCAAGGGGTGAACCCCCTACCTACCACCACTACTACCATTTATTAACCCTTCTTGTTTCTCTCTCTTCATTTATCATCTTCTCCACCATTACTTCCTTACCTACCAGAGAGAGGGAGAGAGAGGTCTAGGCAAGTGCAACTTGCTTCATGGAGGAACTCTAATTTTATTGCTTCATTCTCTTCCTTACAGCATTTTAACTTACTTTAGAACTTGGCATTTTCACTTTCCATGGCTAGATTCTTCTAGATCTAAGTTTACTTTATTTTTAGATTTCTTGGGTTTTGATCTACTTAATCCTGTTATTTCTGAGTTTTGAGGGTTCTATGTTGTAGAGAATCTCGTTCTACCCCATTTTGACCTATGGAAGTTCGGATTTGGGCTCCGGATGAAGATTTCATGGAGCTTGGAAGCATGGATTCTTGGCGTTCTTCTTCTCGGAAGCTTGGAGAAGAAGAACAGTGCTAGACTTGACCGCATGAATACTTCATACGGCAAGTGATTCCAAGCCGCATGAGCCTTCATACGACAGTTCTGGCCGCATGAGCCCTTGAACTGATCTGGCCGCATAAGGCCTTGCTCCCGAGCCGCATATGCATCAGCACCCTTGGCCGCATGACAATTAATACGATAGGTGACTCAGCCGCATGGGACTCTCAGCCGCATAGGCTGAATCCCTTTCCTGGCCGCATGGACTTCTCTCCTAATTGAATCGCATATGCGCCCATCATTCCCTAGCCGCATGAACTTGCTTCCTCCCAGCTGCATGAAGCCCACTCTTCCGTTGGCCGCATGAGGCCCAACATCTTGGAGCCGCATGCGCCTTCGTCTCCCTGGCTGCATGCCCTTCCCTTCCCACTGGCCGTATGGGGATTGGCTTCCTGGCCGCATATGCGCCCTTGCACTTCCAGCCGCATGCGCCCCCCTTGTCTTGGCCTCATGGGATCCAGTGACCCTGACCGCATGCGCTCTCCTAATTGGGCCGCATGTGTCTTACCCCTTTCCTGACCGCATATGCCTGAGCCGCATGACTTCCAATAGCCCTGTGTACTAGTATTTATCCTTATTTGCTCGTGTTTTGTAACTCCTTTATGGTATATTTTACGTCAATTTTATATCCTTACGCCTTTTGTCATGAACTTGATAATCACGAATTTACTTGATATGTTTGGACCTGATAATTGAGCCTGACATGATAGTGACCCGTAGTGGTGCACTCCTGACAAGTAAACCTGACATGACCTGATAGTGGCCCGTCGTGGCGCACTCTTGACCAGTACACTTGACATGATAACCTGACATGATTTTCTTGATCAGCTGTTGCGATGGCTACCTGATATGACATGACTTGTATAATTAATCTGGACACCGTGGGCGATTGTGCTTGTACAAATAATCTAGTCCTGTCTTGTATCATGTCTAGGAGGGAACTCCTGAGTACCACGGTCAGGAGTACCTACTGAAATGGACTAAGGCTAATAACTAGATTAATACATTAGTCATAACGAGATTTCCCAGCTACAGGCAATCCCGTTACCTGGGCACGCCTTGGGATCTGTAGCCTGCCGTCGAGTAGGGCACATTTCCAGCACACTGTCATGTGTTGCACCCTTCAAGCTACCTAAGGGTACATTCGTTTCCTGGACGATGTACCCATCTGAATTCAACTCTAATTCTTTCAACCCGGGTAACCTGGATGGACTGCAGGGCTTGTAGCTGTGGAAGATTCTCACTGCATCTTGCTAGTAACTAGGCTTGTGATAACCCTAGTTAGTTAAAGTATCAAGCCGTAGTTCTTATTTGGCCGTAAATTGATTGGATGGAGTCTAACGAGTCTAGTCTTGCCCTGATCCTGATTACTACATGACCAAGATGCTTGTATTTATTTTATCGATAAATGGTGAGAATTCTAAGTTCTGTTTAGACGAAGGGTTACAACCCCGGTCCTTGTTTGGTTTACGGGTTGTAACATGGTTATCTGAATAGTTCCATGGTTATCTCGTTGTATATCATCCTGATATATTTTCTTTATTTCCAATTCTTACTTTTATTTATACTCTTGTGCTGATTGCTGGTTTTAGTTCCTAAGTGAAGCTTCCTTTGTGGCACTTGCTCTTTCTGGGATCTGACCCAGCTGGTTTTGTGTGTCCAGATTTCGGAGCAGCTCCAGAGGATCTACCGACCTTCCAGCCAGATGGTGGCCACTAGACGGAACCCTAGCAACGAGTAGGTTTATTTTTGATCTCCCACCTTATTGTAAAAATATTCTTTTGAGGCGTTTAGCCGGCGAGCACCTGTTTAGCTCGATTGCACCTTTATTTACTTTTTGCCTACGGGCTGTAACATGATTAACAGATCCTAGGGTTGATCATGTATGACTAAACTCTTGCTAGTCCTAACATTTTGTAACGACTAGCTTCATGATCAGCTGAATATGTAATGTTTGGGATACCTTACTATTGTATATTTAATGATCATACTTCTTGTAACCTTTTACTTACTTGCTTGTGATTGAGACACTAGGCTTGTTCATGACCTTAAGAGACTGTTGGCTGGTAGATAAACCCTCATGTATCCTAGACAGCCGTGACCGTATAGCGAGGTTGGTTGCACTTCTATATACGTAGCTGGCTATGTCTGCCCCCGCTCTCCAGTATTTTGGTTCTGGTGCGTGACATAGGGAGCGATGGTCCCTGCGTCCTCCTCTACTCAAGTGGCTCCGAGGGTCGACCATTCTGCCTTGTCGAGTATCCAGGTTCTGCGGGCCGTGGAGGAGGAGTTAGCCACTATCCACGTATCTTTCCGCTCGAAATTTGTTTCCTTGGTGGCAGGGGTGGCGAGTCCTAGGGCGCCTCCTTCGACACTGCAGCCACACTTCCTTTGACGCCGTCTTCTACGGAAGTTCTGGATGAAGCGTCACAGGACGTGGTTGACAGTTTCTACCGCCACTTAAAAAGAGGGGTCGAGGCTGCCGTAGAACGGGGAACCCCTTTCTCCTTGGCCCCATAATGCGCCCAAGGCCAAATTGACATTCTCAAAACCCTTCCCGGTGGAGCGGGAATAGTCGCGCTTCTGGAGCCAAAATTGCTAGAGGCTGATCAGCTGGTGGCCCAGTTTCAGGTGCTGCGGCAAGCTGATTTGTCTGCTGCGATAGATCAAGAGCGCGGTTTCCTCATAACTGCCGTAAACAAGGTAAGGTTCGCTCGGGATACGGTCAAGCCGGTCATACTGAAGGATCTTTGCGATTTGTCTCATCTATATGATCGGTTGAGCCGCGAGAGTGAAGATTGCACGGTTCTGGAAGCGACTGCCTTCCGTGGGGTAATTGACACCCAGGAGCAGATCCTCGCACTTCAGAGGAAGCTGGATTTCTTGGAGTCTGAACTCGAAGCTTCCCGTACAGAAAAGGGGATGATTATCCAGGAGGCCGACAAACTTACTCGAGCTTCTGCTGGCCTGGAGCTCGCTCTGAAGAAGCTTGAGGATGGCTGGCGGGCTCACATGCACTTGGATGATACTGAGCGGTTGTCTCAGGAGGTCGAGCGTCGAGCCAAGCAGCGTTTCGAACGGGGGACTGCCTTGCTGAGGAGCCGTCTCTTGGAATTATGTACCGCCGAGCCATAGTCTGCTTTTTTGCTTTTTTTTATGTTCATGTTCTTTCTTTTTTTTTATCTTGTAATAGAGACATAGTCCCAGATAATGTAGTACCTTGGATTCTGAATAAATGAGCATGTTTTGACTCATCCTTTATTTCTTGTACTTGTTGTGTTTGTGACGTTTTTGTCTCACTGGGGGACTATTTGTGGACCTGTTACCCTGGGCATACCTTGGTTTTAGGTATGGATAACAAGTTTGAGAGGGATACCTAGAACAACTTTACGATGAGGTGGCTGTGGAAGTTCTTGGTATTTAAAAGAATGCCAGGGAGCAGCTGGGCTCCCAAGACATGATGAGGAAAGAGTGGCATGTACTAGAAAACTTAGTACAACATTTGTGGTCGACTGCAGACATTTGTGGTCAACAGAGGACATTTGTGGGCCTATTATCCTTGGCATACTCCGGTTCAGAATACGGATAATAAGACGAGAGAAAACCAATATACTTACTCAGAGGTAATGAGGACGTGGCAAGTATGGGGGTTTTACCGCAGGGTCTTCCTACTCAGAGGTAATGAGGACGTGGCAGGAGTGGACTCAGCGGGGGATATTTGTGGTCAACTGTGGACATTTGTGGGCCTATTATCCTTAGCGTGCTCCAATTTTGGGTACGGATATTAAGTCGAAAGGGAACCAACATACTTACTCAGAGGTAATGAAGACGTAGTAAGCATGAGGGTTTCTTCGATGGAGCCTTCCTACTCATATGTAATGAGGACGTGGAAGGAGTGGGCTCCATGAAGCGGTACATAGAACGACTCAGAGGTAGTGAGGACGTGGAAGTTCTATGTAAGGGGGTGATTTGTTTTTGGCGGAAGTGAAACAACTCAGAGGTAACATCGACGTAGTTGTTTTGGGAAATTTGTGGATCTGTTACCCTTTTTTGTGCACTGAAAGTGCGGGTAGTGGATCATGAGGAGGGAGCTCTTTTAGGAAGAAAGTTCAGAGGTACGATCATACATGACTTACTACCTAAAAGATGCGATATAGATTCATCTGGAGTGACCGAAGTTGTAAGTTCAGCGGTACCTGCGGGTACATAACTCGACAATCTGGGGAATATGGAGTCAGAATATAAGTTCAGCGGTACCAGCGGGTACATAAGTCAACAATCTGGGATTTGGAGGATGTATGTAGGTGGGTTCAGTGGTACCAAGGGGTACATGACCCGATAATCTAAGATGTTTGGAAGCCGAATGTGAGTTCAGCGGTACCAAAGGGTACATAACTCAATAATCTGAGATATTTAGAAGCAGACTATGGGTTTAGCGGTACCGGAGGGTACATAACTCAACAGTCTGAGATATTCGTGGTATGTCGTTTCAGACATAATACTTCTTCAGGAACTTGCCGTTAATAGGCAACATGAGCAAGTCTCCATTTTGTTTTGCGAGGCGGTAAGCACCGTTCGAGAAGACAGCCTCAATGACAAATGGACCTTCCCACTTTGGCTGGAATTTGCCGACGGTTTTGTGAGTCATAACCATCGGCCTCCGAACTGCCAAAATCACCTACTTGGAATGTTCTGATTTTAACCTTCTTGTTGAAGGCTCCCGAGATGCGTGCTTGGTATAGCTGGATTCGTTGTTGAGCTAGTAGGTACTTTTCATCCAAGGCCTCCAACTCTTGTAGCCGGCGACGGTAATTATCGTCCGTCGTTAATCGATAGGTAAGGGCGACGCGGAGCGAGGGGATTTGAGTCTCTAGTGGAAGAACTGCCTCACTCCCGTATACCAGAAAGAATGGTGTGTTCCCAGTGGCCATTCAGACTGTAGTACGGTATGCCCATAAGCACTCACCAAGCTTCTTATTCCAGTCGCATTTGTTGGAAGACACGAACTTCTTGAGCAGCTTGATGATGGTTTTGTTGAATGCTTCTGCCAACCCATTTGCTGCTGGATTGTATGGCGTTGAAGAAACATTCTGGATTCAATATTTGTCGCAGAACCGATAGAAGGCGTGGCTCGCGAACTACGGACCATTGTCGTGGATGATCCTTCGGGGCAGTCCAAAGCAGTAGATTACGTGATGCTTGAGGAAGCTGATCACGTTTGATGTCTTCACTTCTGTAAGTGGAACATCTTCCGTACATTTGGAGAAGTAATTTGTGATTGCGAGTATGAAGCGGTGTCCTTGGGACGAAGGTGGAGTAATTGGACCGATGATGTCCATTCCCCATGCTTCGAATGGCCAGGATGCCACCGTCGGATGTAGAAACTCGGATGTTTGGTAAATGAAATCTGCATGGACTTGACAGGCTTTGCATTTTCATGCATAGTCTATTGCATCCGCAACCATCGTGGGCCAGTAGTAGCCCATTCGGCGAAGGCGATCTTGTAGTTTAGGACCAGGCTGATGGGCCCTGCAGACACCGTCATGAGCTTCGCGTATGGCTTCTTTGGCTTCTGTATTTGATAGACATCGAAGCAGTAATCCATCGTAGGATCGTCGATACAACATTTTTGTTTCTGTATCGTAGAAGAATCTGAGGGAACGTCTTCTGATAGAGGTGGCCTCTTTTGGGTCTTCGGGCAATATGCCATAGACTACAAAGTCTATGAATGGCTGTCTCCAGTCTGGTGTTTCATCAACCGTCTGAGCAGAATGACTCGCCGTAAACTGAACGTTATTCTTGGGACAGACTAGTTCGTAGCCTATCACATCCACCGAGTGATGAGCATAGTTCGGAACTGCTAGGGAAGCGGCAAGGTGAGCTAAGGCATCAGCTTCGATATTTTGGAGTCTGGGAACGTGTTCTATGAAGAACCCTTCGAACGACGAAATGATGCTGATCGCCATTTGTTGATAGGGGATCATGTCTTCATGGCGGACTTTATATGAACCCCGGATCTGATTGACGATTAACTGCGAGTCGCCGTATGCTTCAAGGTATTCTACCCCCAGTTCCTTCGCAAGACGGAGGCCAATGACCAAAGTATTGTACTCGGCCACATTGTTTGAACAGAGCTCCGTGAGGGAATAGGCCCGATTGATCACCAACTCGGAGAGAGAAATCAGTACCACTCCGACTCCAACGACGATGTTGCCCTTGGGCCCAGTTCTGAAAGCGCCGTCGAAGAACATTCGCCATATGGTATCATGAGAGGCCACATTTGAATCGGCAACCTCATCTGGAATCTCTTCGAATATCCGGGTTGACTCCAAACCTGGATGGGCTGCTAAAAAGTCTGCCAGAGCTTGACCTTTAGTATCCTTTTGTGGGACGAAGATCATGTGGTAGGGAGACAACAATATCGCCTATGTAGCGAGGCAAGAGCTGAGTGCCCCTGGCTTGGTCATGAGGACCCTGAGGGGGTTGACTCGTGAGATCACATGTATGGTTTGTCCCGTGATATAGTGTCGTGTCTTCTGAATGGCGAACACCAGGGCGAGGCATTCTTTCTCCACGACGGTATATCGGTATTCCGGCCCCATCATTATTCGACTGAAGTAATATATGGCCTGCTCATGGCCTGTATCATTATTTTGTGCTAGCAGAGCGCCGAGAGAATGCTCCATCGCTCGTACATAGAGCAGAAATAGTTTTCCAGCAACCGGGGCCACTAGGACTGGAGGGTTTGACATATATTCTTTGATCTTCATCCCATACGAATGAGAGGCCCTTCTTCATGAGGTGAGTGAATGGCTGACATCGTCCGGAGAGGTTGGAAATGAACCTCCTGATGTAAGCTAGCCTCCCTTGAAGGCCTCAGAGTTCACGGAGATTTCTTGGGGGACCCATCTCCATGATTGCCTTCGTCTTTTCAGGGTCTATGTGGATACCCTGGGAGGTAATGATGAAACCCAAGAACTTCCTGCTGGATACGTCCAAGAACGATTTCATGGGATTCATTTTCAAGTTGTGCGCTCGCATCAGGTCGAATACCGTCCTTAGATCCTGTAAATGGTCTTCCTTATAGCGACTTTTGACAGCAATGTCGTCAACATAGCACTCCACGGTCTTGCACTGGTGGTCTCTAAAGATGATGCTCATAGCTCTTTGATAGGTGGCGCCAGTATTTTTTAAACCGAAAGGCATGACTGTGTAGCAGTATGTGCCAATCGGTGTTCGGGATGATGTGTGCTTCTCGTCGTCGGGAGACATCTTGATTTGGTTGTATCCCGAGAAACCATCCATAAATGACATGCGCTCGAAGCCGCATGTGTTGTCAATCATGATGTCCTTGATAGGGAGGGGGAACTCATCCTTAGGACACGCCTCATTCAGATTGTGAAAGTCGATGCAGATTCGAATCTTTCTATTCTTTTTGAGGACTGGTACTATGTTGGCGACCCAGTCTAGATGCTATTTCTCACGAATGAAGCCGCTGACTATCAGTTTATTGACTTCGGCTTCGATCATATTCATAATGTCCGGGCAGAAGCGTCGCTGTTGTTGCTTGACCGGTTTTGCGTCCGGCCGAATGTTGAGCTTGTGAAGTGAAACCTCAGGATTCAGTCTTGGCATATCTTTGTAACTCCAAGCGAACACGTCAATGTATTTTCTGACGAGTTATAGTAGTGATTCTCGCTCTTCGTCCGTCAGATTCTTGCTGACGAAGATGGGCTTTGGAGAGGACTCATTACCGAGATCGACTTGTACAACATCATCATCGGTGGGAGGCTCTCTTTGTTCAAACCGATTCTTCCATTGCGTATCTAGTTGTTGGGCCCATGGCTCTAATTCAAGGAGTTCGGGAATGTCTTCTTCTTCTTCATAAGCGTCGGCGAATGCCATATTGATAGACAAGACTCGCCTGAATACGTCACCGATGCTGATATCTGAATCAGAAGTTGGTGATCCGGTTGAGTGTGAATGCCAGTCGCATTCCTCATCTGAGCTTTCAGGGGTCGTTACAGGCGTAACATACCCCAGTCCATATCGGGTCTTGTTGTAGCAATCCCGTGGTATCCCGGCAGGGACTGGCAACTGTAAAGGTAACCGTCGACCAGTGTCGTAGTTCAAACCTGGTGTAGTCTCCATATCTTACCCTTGTTTTTGCATGAGGAACTTGGATTGGGAGCTATACAGATAGAGGGGCAGTCTCTCGGCGTCCGATTCGAGATCGACTTCCTCTATTACGAAGGGCTATGGATCATTCTTCCGGCCGAAGATAATTGGATGGTCTTCTTCCTCGACTGTGAAGTAGGCGCCTTCCACAGGAGTAAGTTGATTTGCGGTGTAAACATTCGTCACTTGCGTGTGTAGGTGAGTGCATCATCTGTGGATGGAACATCAGTATGAGCAGCCACATACTTGGCCAATTTTGGTTCTTGTTCGGCCACCCCCTGTATAGATGAAGACTGAGAGGATGACTTGGGCAGCTTAATTATCAGGGGTTCCACTCGTAGGGCAGAACGTGGAGCTGTTGGCGAACTAGCGACCCCTGTTTGGTGCTTGATGCTAGGCGGGGAGTTATTGGCTCGCTAGGAGTCCCCGACTTCGCATTGGGCTGACGATTCATCTTGGGAAGACGTATCATTATTGGCTTGTCAGAGGGTTTGAGCTTTTCTGTTTGTGGCTGGCCGGCTCTTGGCAGCCTGATTGTCAGTGGCTCCGTTGTGGGTTTTGGCGCTTGGCCAGACCTTGGCAGTCGGATTATCATTTGCCCCTCTTGTGCCGAGAGATTGATTGCATCCTTACGCAGAGCGGCCATAAGTGGTACGGTCTTGCTAGGTTTGCGAGCTTGAAGGAGGATTGTCACAGGTTCTTCTGATCCCGTTGCTATTTCAATTTAAGCTTGCATATCTCCTTCGACAAGGTGCCTCTTCGACTTCTCGTACAAGCAGGAGTCCGAGTAATAAGACTCAACCCCTTTGAAGGGATCGATGTCGGCAAATTCTGTCCTCACGAAGTCGTGCTTGTCGACATACTTGAAGCATTGGTGCCGCGTAGAAGGCACGATCATGTAATCGTGTATCCAAAGACGCTCCGGAGAATATTATAGGAAGTGTCCGCATCTATGACATAACAAGTCACATCTGACTGCAGATCACCGATTTGGCACTTCAAGCGAATCTTTCCGATCGGGTAGCTCCTGCCCGAATTGAAACCGTTGATGGTGGTGCTTGTCGGCGTCAGGCGATGTATGGGGATACCAAGATGGTGCAACAGACTCTTTGGGATGATACTTATGGAAGAACCGGGATCAATGTACATTCGATCCATCTTTACGTCACCGATGTATCCTGTGTAATACAACGGACGATCGTGCAGGTTGGTTTTAATGAACATATCCTGCGGAGTGAAGACGATGTTGGGTATTGCACCTGTGCAAGCACTGTTCTGGAGATTTGTAGGCGGGCTATCTCCCGTGAGGTTGACCTGAGCCAGCTATGCGTCGGCATTCTGGAGTGGATCACTCAGTGCCACTCGAACATCTTTGGAGAGTCCCAAGAGCTCGTATAATGATAATTTGGCTGGTGTGTTGGCCAATTGTGCCAAGATGTCAAAGTTGTAGGGCCTCTCCAGCCCATGAGGTGCCTCTTTTCGGAGGGTTTTGTCAAAGCGAGTTTCCTTCGGCCTAGGCTTGTTGGTCGTCGGAGTTTGAGAAGGTCCTGGAGCGTCAGCAGTAGCCGACTGATGATCTTCAGCCGAGTTATCCGGTGTAGGTTGGGATTGCGCACCCGACCGGGTGACAACAGCTGTGGCTTCTTCGACATCTGCCGAGATTCTACGGCAGGATCTGACCTTTCCACCCTTCTTTCTGCCAGTGGAAGGTGGTGTGGGTTGAGTCACTTCAAGTACCAGGTCCGAATGGACCCACATGACCTCCCTTCGTGATGTGGTGAGGGGCACTAGACCAGTAGCCTGATCTCGAGGAGGTAGAAGATTAGCAATCTCCATTGTTGCCCGAGGGACGGGTACTATGCCGTCTTGAGTCTCTGTCGGAGGAAAGCTGTCGAACTGTACTGACACCATGTTGGCTGCCATGGTTACCTCCTCAAAATCGATGGCCAGAGCCTTCGAATCGATGAGATGCTGAATATATCTCTTTAATTGGAAGCAGTCCTGTGTGGCGTGGTGGACGTAACGATGATAATGGCAATACTTGGGGCTTTCCATCTCGGCCGGCTGAGGTTCCCATCTAGGTGGAGGGAGCTGGATTCTATCTCCTTGTATGAGCATGTCCAAGATGGGCTTGACATGGCCGTCCTCGAAGGAGTAAGTCATCTGCGGCCACTGCTTTTCAGCTGGCTTTGATTCAGGTTTCTGGGTTGCGTTGGCCACTATAGCCTATTTGCCCTTGTTGTCTCGATTATTGGAGGAATTACCCCCATTGTTGGTATTGGCATTAGGGCGTTTGTCCTTGTCCTCTCCCTCCGAGATGTGTAATCCCAGTTGGCAAGCCTTCTTCAACTTATCTTCGGCGCTAGTGGCACTGATGATGAACGTCTTCCAGTCCTTAAATTGACTTTCACCCATACAGAGGCTGATTGTTGGGAGCAGTCTCTTTTGGCAAATCTCAATTAAGGAGGAATCCGGATTTCCAGACGGCAACTTCATTACGGTTTGGCGAAACCGCTCAACATAGTTCCTAGTCAGCTCCTTCTCCCCTTGAACAAAATCCATGAGGGTGGACATCGTCACGTCTTGTCCTACTTCGTAGAACCTCTCCAAGAACATACGCTTGAAGCCGGCAAAGGAATGGATGCAGTTGTCTGGCAGGTTGCGGTACCAGTCGAAGACGACCCCTTCTAATGCCCCGATGAATAATTGTGTAACGATGGCGTCGTCATGGGACAGATGGTCGGTTGTGACCTCGAAGTAAGTAATGTACCGACTTGCGGAAGTCTTGCCATCATAGGGATTGATGTTGAACGGCTTATATCTTGGTAGGAAAGGGACATCCCTCCATGCAGTAGGGTATGGTTGCCGTATTCTGAGGTCTTGAGAGGTTTCCCTGGTGTGAAACATGGCCCGGAGCTCCTGGACCTCTCTTCTTGCCTTTCTGGCCTCATCCGCAGCGGTGGAAGCCAATATTTCATGAGGGTTGTCGTCCGGGTTTGGTGCCGCTGAGTTCGAGTCCGCATTGACCGCGGAACCCAAGCTTGTTTGGCCAGGCGTCCTTCCTTGCAGAGTTGAAAGAGCTGCTTTGATTTCGTCTACAAATTTGACCAAGGTACGCAATATGGCCTCCAGAGTGTCGATGCGTTAGCGATCACTGGAACCGTCTTGATCGTCGTTTGTCATGAATGTCGTCTTTACACGAGCCGAAGTAGAAGGAACGGTGGACGACGTGCCCTCTGAATCATATCCCTGTACAGAGAAGTCGTCGGGATATGTGGGAATATTTTCCTCTGGTTCGGACTTAGAAGGAATAGCACCCCCAGCTTCAGAGCTTGTCTCGTCTTGAGAGTCGCAAACATCCCCGAGGACGTCGGTACCGGCTGTATCTGTTGGGAGAGTTGTTTCCCCGGGCTCATCTTCTTGGAATATCGGATTGTCGTAGATGTTCGGAGGAATGCTACCCCCGGTTCCAGCGATCCCCAGTGATGTGGATGATGAATCTCCCAATGCAGTAGATTTCGTCTTCGAACGGGTACCTTGGAAAGCTCTGGTGGTAGGCAACCACTTAGATGATAGTTTCTTGGTCACAGTAGTTGAAATCTTCGGGTTGGAGATATTTGTTTTCTTTCCTTTCCCGCTGGCGAGGATTCTTTGAGCAGAGTTGCAGGAGACAACGGGAAGCGCCTCATCCTCTGAACTTGGTTGTTGCAGTCTTTGGAAGACGGACCGCCGGTCTTCTTGTACTGCCGCGTTGTTGCAGCAGCAGTTGACAATGACTTGGGTGTAGTGATGTCCGTGGGAGGACTCTTTGCTTACCGAGTCCCTTTCTCTTTCCTTGCGTTTATGAAAGATCACGTCACGCAAGTCAGATGGGTCTCGAGCAACCATGTTTGCTCCCTGGTTGCGGGGAGACTTTTGGGAACCACTCTGTCCGTTTGCCGCCGGGGGCTGGACTCGAGTGGTTCTGTATAACTTTCCATCAGAGGCCCGCATAATAGTAAGCGGAGCACTCGGACGGTCAGAGGTTGGGACAGCCGACTGAGCTTACCGAGCTCGTGCTGCCCCAGACTTCTTCACTCTAGCGCCTGAGGGCACATAGTAGGAAGAGTCTAAGTGGTGCTGCAGAGAGTCAGACATATTTTCTTGGGAGCATGAGAGATCAGGGCCATAAGAGAGGCGGTCAAAGACAGAGCCCGAGCTGCGTGGAGTGGATAATATGCGGCTGGAATCAGCAGTCTTAATGCGGCGGGCAGTCGTGGCCGCATAGGTCTTCTTCATGTGGCTGGAAGCCTCGACCGCATAGGTCTCCTCCATGCGGCTGGAAGTCTTGGCCGCATGGTCCTTCTGTATGCGGCTGACAGTTTTGGCCGCATGAGCATCATGCATGCGGCTGGCAATCTTGGCCGCATGAGCATCATGCATGCCACTGGCAGTTTTGGTATCATAAGGATCATGCACGCGGCTGGCAATCTTGGCCGTATGAGCATCATGCATACCGCTGGTGCCTTTATTCGGCTTCTTCCTGGACCACATAGAGTCCCTCTTTGCCCCTGTAAGTCCAATATCGTAGTGTTTTTCTCTGCCGAACTTGGGGACAGCAGAGTCCTCTGTGGCCTGAAGTGGAGCCGTATGAGAGTCACCCTTGCCGTCTTGGACAGCAGAGAATACTTCGTCCAGAGCTTGGGGAGGAGCAAATGACTTGGGCCTCCACTCCATGCGAGCCTTCTTCGTGCGGGCTTGCTTCTGGATCGGGTCAGCGCTCCCTTCGGAGAGCATTTCTTCAAACGCCTGTTGGTCGAAGCGGACGACCATCTTCTATTGTGTGGAGCCGATTTTGGCTGCATCCGATTGCGTCACCAACTTCTCAGCCGTTGAGAAGTTTCCCCCAGCAGAGTCGTCATCATGTTTGTCATTGATTATAAAAGAACAGAACAATTTTATGGGAGGACTGGACTTTTACTTCATAATACAAACTCGCTCATACAAAGAAAGCCTAGGAATGAAAAACTAGGTATAGCAATCTATGTACAATTGTTTAGTTTTGATTATGGGGGGTGACGATAGAGGCTCGGGAAAGCGACGGCAGCTCTGCCTTACTCCTTGGACGATTGGACGTAGCCTCGGCTCTGATGAAGAAATGCTCTCTGAGCATATGGGAAGACTCTTATGTGCGTGCCTTTGTCTCTCTGTGTATCCAGCCGGGGGTTCTCAGGTGCTTTGCAAGGGAATGGCACCTTGCTATTTATAGAGGTGGGGGTGTCATCATTAGGGTTTGCAATGATTCCCTCCTTAAAAAGTCGGCGGCCAATCATCTGGACCATTAATTTTGATTGCAACGCATCTGGGCAATTAATGTGGATTGTACCAAATCTTATGGGCAATTAATGTTGATTGCCATGAATTTTGATAAGCTCGAATCTCCTGCCACGTGTTCGATTTGTCTGATCTGATTTGATTTGGGTTAATTATGATGATTGTAACAAATCTGAGTTTGTTATGATTTACTAGCAGCCATAATTCCGAGGAGGATAAGAACGCCACGTGTCTCAGCTGTTGCGAGGACCGCCACGTGTCTCAACTATCTTGAGTGGAATGTATTGACAAAGCCGCATGAGTGCGGTTTCTAAGTGAACCGCATACAGGTGCCCCCTATGATCCTAGCCGCATGAAGGTAGCAGCCGCATGAGGGTAGCAGCCGCATGAGGGTAGCAGCCGCATGAGGGTAGCAGCCGCATGAAGGAGACAGCCGTATGAAGAGGACAGTCGCATGAAGGATGCAGCCGCATGAAGAGGACAGTCGCATGAAGAGGACAGCCGCATGAAGGATGCAGCCGCATGAAGGATGCAGCCGCATGAAGAGGACAGCCGCATGAAGGATGCAGCCGCATGAAGAGGACAGCCGCGTGGAGAGGTGGCAACCGCATAGGGAGCTTTGGAGTTGGTGGATCGTGCCAGCTGTATAGGAGATTTTCTTCGTTTCCCGAAGATCGTGCCGTTATGTCAGAGTTCATCATCATTTCAATCTTTAATGTCAGAGTCTTCACTTTACGTCAGAGCATTTAATGGAAGCAGACACTTTATGGCCAGCTGTAAAAAAAATAAGCTGCATAGGGCCACGTGATTCTTTCCTGAGCCGTATGAGGCTATTGGAGAGTTTCTGAGCCCCATGAGGCTCTGATAAATTTCTGAGCCGCATGAGGCTCCTTCTGTTTTGAGCCGCATGGGCTTCTTCTGTTTTGAGCCGCATGGGCTTCTTCTTGTTATTTTCTATGCTTCTACAGGAGGAAGCAAGCGTATGGGGATATTTTTCAAGCCATCCGTGAAGCTGAGGATTACGTGACTCGGGCAAAAATTAGGCACATGACCAATGGTTCGCCTGCCACCAGGAACGCCCTTAACCTAACCAAAGCTATTCTCAAATTTAGATTGAAAGTTGAGACCGACTTTTGGAAGCAGAAAGCGAGGCTAAGATGGGATAGCGAGGGGGACAAAAACTCGAACTTCTTCCACGCCTGTGTTAGTGGTCGCAGACAGAGACTCACTCTCCACCAGATTTTGACTATAACGGGACTATCATCAGCGATCCCAAGGGTATCCAAGTGGCAGCTGCAGAGTTCTATTCCAGGCTTTTCTCGAAGGAAGTGGTCCTTCGTGACAACTCATTCCTGGAAGAGATCTTCCACCTTATAAGCGACACTAACAACACCCAGTTAGAACAACCTCCCTCCGAGCAAGAGGTTAAAGATGTCGTTTGGGCCCTCGACGAACACAGTGCACCCGGTCCGGACGAATTTTTGGGTTTTTTTTTGCACATGCTGGGACATCATCAAGGAGGACATCCACAATGCGGTCTCTGCTTTCATCCAGGGCTCTACTTACCCCAGAGCCATCTAGAGCACCAACCTGATCTGCATTCCGAAGAAAGACAACCCGGAGACATTCCGTAATTTTTGACCCATCAGTCTTTGTACCTTCACTAACAAGATCATATCTAAGATCATCGCCTCCCGCATGGCCAACATTTTACCCAAGATCATCTCTCAGGAATAGAGCGGCTTCATCCAGGGAAGAAACATCAAAGATAATATCATGTTGGCCTAGGAGTTAATAACCTGTATGAAGTTCACAGCAAAAGGTAGCAACATAGCCATCAAATTGGACATGGAGAAAGCATACGACAGACTGAATTGGCAATTCATGATCTGGGTCTTCAGAGCCTTCAGTTCTCCGAAACGTGGACCAATATCGTATAGAGATCGATCAGCAACTCGTGGTTCACCACGATCATCAACGGCCAGCCGGATGGCTTCTTCAAATCCACTCGCGGATTTAGGCAAGGAGATCCCCTATCTTCCACCATCTTCATCATTACGGCAGATGCTTTGAGCAGAAACCTTAACAAGATGGTCAGTACCCCCAACTTCCAGCACTATCATACCGCCAACGGTTGCCCGATCATCACTCACCTCGCATTTGTTGATGATATCCTCATCTTCTCATCCGAGGACACTGGGTCGGTAGAAGTAGTCCACAACACACTTCAGAGATGCGCCAGATGCTCGGGTCAGAAGGTCAATCCAGAAAAAAGTGTCATCTACACCCATTACAAAATCGGGAGAGAGCACGCGGCAAGCCTATCCAACACATCCTCCTTCCCCATCAAGCATCCCCCTTTCCACTACCTTGGTTGGCCCCTCGTGTACGGTAAATCTAACGTCGGGATTTTTGAGAACCTGATCAATCGTATAAGAAAAAAACTCGAAGGTTTGCATAACGCCACCTTATCCCCAGGACGCAAGATCATCCTTATCAATCACGTCCTTACATCCATTCCCATCTATACCCTGGCTGCTTGTTCCCCACCCAAGATAGTACTTTCCTCGATCGAGAGCATCTTTAGCAACTTCTTCTGGGGACACAGCGGAGGCAAAGACAAACATCATTGGGCTAGTTGGGATACTATGGCGCGTCCTACAGGGGTGGAGGACCTGGGATTCACCAAACTCTCCTATATCGTTAACGCATTCTCGATGAAACTTTGGTGGAAGCTCCGCACGAGCCAGAACTTATGGACCAGATTCATGAAAGCCAGATACTTCAAGCACATCCACCCGACTAAGGCCATCTCGAACAGCAGATCCTCAAATGCTTGGCATCGCATTCTCATCGGTCGGTCTCTTATCTAGCCAGCAATTCGCCTTCAGGTGGGGGTTGGCGACACCTTGCTTCCCAACATCTCCGCTGCCCCTTAGAACAGTGCTATCAAGGATGTGTGGGACCCTACAGATAACAACTGGAACTAGAACCGGGTCTGGGTCTGAGCAGGACCAGAAGCAGTCGACAGCATCCGTCATAGCGGGTTAACGATAGGTTCGAATGCGAACAAGCTCCAGTGGAACCCCGCAGCATCTGGATCATTTTCGGTACGATCGACTAGAAGGGTGATCCTAGGTACGGCCACGCCACCCACAGCATATATATATATATATATATATATATATATATATATATATATATATACATGTTAGCATATAGGAATATATATATGCATGTACATAGGAGTATATATGTATGTATATAGGAATATATATATATATATATATATATATATATATATATAAAAATATATATATATATATATATATATATATATATATATATATATATATGTATGTGAAAAGAGGTATATATATATTTTTATATATTTAAGGAATCATATATACAAGTACATATATCTAAAGATATACACCCCTGTTTAAGTAAAAAAAAAAAATCGCGACACTGTTCACGTGAACAGTGCCATCACCAACCCGAACCCCCTTCCTTCTTCAGAACCCGCACAAGTACGAGAGCCCATGAATAGGAACTCTCCAAAAACTGGGCTAAATCTTTCGGCAATTTTTACGATCTATACAGATCGGATTCTCCTCAATCTGATCAAACCTAGACCTCGAGTAATCCGTATGTTCTACGAAAAATAAATCAAAATAGGATTTAAACTATAACCTTAGAGAAATCTTCAAAATTCTTCTTCAATACCCCCACGTAACCCTCACGCATCGACTCTCAAAGAACCTTTGACACCCCGCGCCCTAAACCGACCGCCTGTACAGGCCAGGCATCGCCGGAGAGCTATCGGCGTGACCGAACATATCCAGTACAGAGACAGACTCTGTTCTCAAGAACACAGCAAGGTACCGCCTTCGCGATCCCCTTTCTCTTTATGTAATCTATCATTCTCGATTTTGCAACTTGTTCTGGAAAGCCCATATAACCCTCTTCGAATCACTCCAAGGATATTTGAAATTAACCCACTATATCGACGCAGAAATCGACGCAAAGTCAAGCATTTGCTACTTGAAAAACAGAGTGAAGAGACTGTCCCAAACCATAACTTGGAAGCCGAATTCTGGTCAGCTCACTAGGGTTTTAGATAAACTAATTCCAGACAGTTATAAACAACCTAAACATGAGTAAAACCTGATTTACGAATTTTGATTTCATTAAGTATCCAGAAAGTTATTCGTAGATAAAGTTCCAAGAAAAACTTTTTGAAAATTGTGAAAGCTTTAGAAATACAACCGATATGGCGTACGCCACGACAAATTGGGTAACGTGGTCGTATACTATAGGCATTGAAAGGTGCGTATGGATGTTGCTGACGTATGGGAACTGATGGAACTTGATTTTATTGTGCGTGTACGACGAAATCAGTACGTACCCGTCGAGATATCCCGTATCGACCTTTTGTAAACTTGGCCATAAGTTCATGTACATTCTTCATATCGAGACGAAACTTACACCAACATGACCGTATCAAAATTTTGGTCATGTGTGCCAAGTTTGGTCTGATTCTGAGAAGGTCGATCGGATTTGGCGGGCCCGCGACCCGATCTAACGGGCAAATTTGTGCACGGCCTACCGGAATCTTACTTTGGATATACGGTTGGGTTCATCTCATCAAATTGGACCCGTAGACATGTAGTTTGACAACTTTAGAGACCGTAGATATCGGCATGCATTTCGATGCAAAACGGGTCCAACGGCGAACTTTATTTTGACCCAAAATTATGATTTTGCCTATGTTCCAGAATTAGACTTTTGGACAGACGGGAACGTTCTTGATGTTTGTTTCAGCATCCAGAGTTATTTGTGGATATTGAGTTTTATTACTGACGTGATTGATTGCTTGGAGTTGCTATTTTCGTACTGTCGGGCAAGAGGCAAGATACCTTGCCACCGTCCTCTATGATTTACTTATTTTTATTTTCAGTTATTTATATTTAGCATTACTTATCTATTGTTATCACTGTGCGTCCAAGTCACACTTGGGTGCAAGCGACTCCATCGGTCATTTTACTACTTTTAGTTTTATTCTCTTGCATTGACTTAGCCTAGTGACCACCCAATTATGATGAGGTATTGGTATACCTCATACGGCCTTGACACATAATCATTACGAGTTGTGAGTCACATATAGGACATGTACTCGCGTAGTCGGCTGGCCACCGATACGTATGAGGCGTACGACTGTTAGGAGTAACTGCCAATAGAATTGCATGTTAGTAGACTTGGCAGTTACTAGAGGTTCCTATGAGTCATGGATGTGACCCTACTATGCATTGGGTGGCGAGAACAATTTTTTAACGTATGGGTCACGTATGCACTTTCTTATTTCTGATCCTGCCAGCCTCTGACATTCGATGAATGTTATGCTTTGCGGTCCCTGATATCCTGGTGGGACCATACCTGAGTTTCCTGCAGCCAGAGTGCCCATGCGTTGAAGGTTTGTTCTTAACTGCATTATCACTGTAGAACTGGTAAGCACCTTATTGCATACATTCCTTTTTTTTTCTATTATATATCACAGTTTATATGGCATGTTATTTTCTTGTATCGTGTTATGTCTCTCTAAGGACCTGGTTATCTCTCCAGGGTTAGAATATTTTCTGCAGGAGTACGATGCGACACTGGATCCTTCATACATTGATGACGAGGCTTCTCCTGCTGATTTCTAGTTTATTTATTCATTGAGACATTTAGTGGACATTTTTATATCTTTTTTCTTTCTATTTTACGGACGTAGGACTCCGATCAATTGAGACTATTTTCATAGCTGTTTGGAGTGGGTAAGTCTACCCAGCTATCTCTTGATATAGTTATTTATTTTGGACTCTTATATCTTCTGTGTTGAGCATTGATGAGATTAGATTATTATATTCTGGCCTGTGATTATTTTATATATATACAGCTTATGTATGTATACGAGAATTCCATATATTAGAGTATTCTTCGTAAATGTGCAGCTGACATGTCTACGTACTTGGTCCTAAGTATTTTGGGACTGGGGTGTTACAGTTGGGTAAGGGGACATACCAACAGTATTATTTCCAATTATATCACCTCTTTGGTTATTTTCGAAGGAAACGTATCCTTCTTTCTTCATCAATAGTATAGCGAACAAAGATCCATCACCAGTCATGTGCCGCAAATATCCGCTATCGAGGATCCACTTACTTCTAGCATGAGAGGGTTGAGGGCCCACCTACAGAACAAGTAAATGAATCCTTTGGTACCCATTTCTTGAAGGGTCCATTTTGATTAGTCTTAGGTCTCCAAACAAGTCTTTAATTGTCAACAAGCTTTCTTGTGAGACAATATTATGATATGTGCCCGTGAGTACCACAGTACATGCAAGTAAGTTTTGAAAAAGTGATCTTTGTTTCTGTGTTGACATGCATTTGTGTCTTCTTTGAAAACATATAAGTGAAAGCATAATTACGATTAACGTGTTGCTTGTGTGCTTTCTGTTTTTTAGTCCTCTTAGATGTATGCTTAGCATTAGGACTAACTTTAAGCTGTGTCACAGGGATGGCCTGCTTGCCTAACTTGATCTCTAACTTTTTAGAGACCGCATAAGACTCCTCATATTTAGCAGTCATATCAACGAGTCTTTGCTCTGTGACTAAGTGCCCCTTTTTCTTATGTCATAAAACTCTTATATTTTGACATAGTATCTTTCCTTCTTTTCGATGGTGAGGATAGCCTCATGATAGTCTACTTTGAGCTTGGCTATCTCACCCATGTTACCGGTAGCAGATGTCTCTTTAATATCTTCGAGAAGATTAGATAATTTTGCTACTTCGGTTATGCATGACTTAACCACTTTGCGAGATTGTTTATACTTGTCTAACACATTTTTATGTTCTTCAAGCAGTTCGCTAAAGGCATTTTCTAACTCATCGAAAGTAAAGTCATCATATAGAGGGTTAGATAATACCTTATCGAATGCCATAAGACAAACATTAGCAGTGCTGCATGGTCTATCCTCTTCTTCTGATTCACTGGCATCACTTTCATGCCAGATGCTTGTGTTTGCATACTTTCGACCAGTTATAGCTTTCCTACTTGATCTTGATCTATCATATGGACTATTTTTCTTTGACAGTGGACAGTCCTTCTTCATATGCCCTGACTTCTTACATTCAAAGTATATTATTTTTTTTATTACTTTCATGGACGTCTTTATTCCTTCGGTTTGATCTCTCAAACTTTAAAAATTTCCTGAAGTTCTTTACTAGCAGGGCTTGCTCATCACCACTGGATGATTCTCCGTCAGAGTCATTAAATGCGACATTTTTTGCTTGCGATTTGAAGGCAATAGATTTTTTTCAGGGGTTGCTTCTTCAAATTCTCGTAGGTCCAGCTCATGGGTCATCAGCTTGCACATAAGTGCCTCCAGAGTCATTGTGGTGAGATCATTTTCTTTAATGAATACAGTTGCCTTTAGGTTCCAATTATTGGTTAAAGCCCATAGAACCTTCTTGATCTTTACTGTAATTCTTACCAAGAGATTGCAAGGGATTAGTAATATCTAGAGAACGAGTAAACATCTGTGTAATTGACTCGTCGGATTTCATCTTAGATGATTCATATTCCTGTGTTAGTCTGCTGATTTTGGATTCCTTCACTTGGAAAGTACCTTCATGAGTTACCTCAAGAAGTTTCCAAATATCATGAGATATTGTACAGGTAGAAACACGATTAAACTTTGTCTTGTCAATTGCACAGAATAGTGCATTGATGGCACGTGCATCTAGACTAGCCTTTGTCTTTTCTTTGTCTGTATATTTGTCGTGTGGCTTATCTACAAGTACACCTTCAATCATTATTGGTGACGATTTCTTATAACCGTCAATAAATATAGACCAAAGATCAAAATCATGAGACTTTAGAAAGAAACTCATTCGTGTTTTCCAATAAGTATAGTTTGTTCTATCAAATAATGGAGATCTATTTGTGGGTTGTCCTTCATCGTTGAATATTGATTTTATGGCTGCCATATATACTTTTTAGTGTTATATAAGAATATAACCTGCTCTGATACCAATTGTAGGACCATTGAGCACCTCTAGAGGGGGTGAATAGAGTATGTGCGAGTGCAACAGAAATAATCACTAATTAAAAATGAATAATTATAATCTATCACATAAAATAAGAGACAGTAATTTAAATTGCAGTAAGAGATAGAAGATCAAACTCAGTGAACACCGTAATATATAATAGTTTCCCTCTGAGAGGACTAATCCAGTCGTGAGTACTCTTGCCCGCTGTTAATCCACTATTTGCAAACTAAATGAGAGCTTGTCGTCTCTTTACAACACCGTGCATAGCAACAAGTGTACGACCGACTTCACAACACCGTGCTTGGTGACGAACGGACGATCGACTCTGAAAACTGAGATGTTCTCTGACTTGTAACCTCTTTACAACTCTGTAAACCAAAGACTAAATCGAATAATACATTACTGGCTTTGGCTAAGAGTAGTATAGGTAAAATGTGAAAACTTTAGATTACTGGAAAAACACTTTAGGAATAGATAGAGAGAAAAGTGAGTGAGTGATTAGAAATATGAAAATCCTTCTCTATTTATAATGTTTTTCCTGATCGAACTCGGGCAGAGTTCAGGCAAAGTTCAGATGCTAAAATCCTGCACAGATTTGGAGGGAACTGTTTTTCAAAAATCTCGGACCGAACTCGGTCAGAGTTCTAACCGAATTCTGTCAAACCAGAATAGGATTTTTAGGATTCAAATTGTATAGGGTTTGTGGGTTGTTTAGATATGTAGATTTGAGATGTAGGTAGGCTTTTTGGATAGGTGGACTGGGAGATAACCTAAGCCAGTAATATCCCGATCGATTTTATATTTATATTTCCTAGACTCAAATAAAAGTAAAATACAGAAAAAATGTAAAATGACACAATTTGGAAAGATTGTTACATTAAAATAAAAGAAACAGAAGTCAAATCTGGAAGATTCAATACCTTTAGCCTGATCTTCAGTCGTTGGTAAACTTACGGCGGATGTTCCTCTGTTGTTCCTGACCTTGATCCTTCAATAATCTTCTAAACCGGTTCATGCTAGTAAGCTTGTAAACCTCCTAAATTTCTACTACGATTTTTTTTAATATTTTTATTTTTGTACTTCGTATCTGAACGTACGAGTTCGCTTTGTTGAATTTACGTAACGTGCGAGATTTGCGTTCGTAATTTCTCGACGAGTGCGAATATTTGTCGAGGTACATATGTTAGAAAAATATTTTTTATTATAAATTTTATTTATAATAGGAAAGTACATGTTCAAACAAAAGTGATAAATATTTTTATTTTGAATAAAAGGGTTATTTTATTCGTCGTTTACAAATAAATTATGATTTGAAAATTGTGGTTTAATATTTTGCAAAATGTAAAATTTGCTTATTAATATATTTTGTTATTTATAAAAGCTAGTTCATAAATTAATATTTAAGTATTTATCATAATTTTTGAAATTAATTATTACTATATTTATTTAATTATGAAAACGATATTTGGGATTTTGTTAATTTTAATATGTGATTAAATATGGTAAATTAAATTACAAAAGATTTTAATGACTTTATTTAAAATATTTTAAATTAAGTATAGAATTTATTTAGTTGGATTTGATTTGGATTGAACTAGTTTAAATCGAATTTAAAATATAATATGATATTATCTAGGAAGAATTTAAATTCTCCCAATCCCTATCCAACTGGGAATTCCCACCTCCTATAAAAGGAGAGGTACTCCTCCAGAAACGTCCACCATCAACAGATGTGCATCGTGTCTGTGCCTTCCATCCACTACATTTTCCCTTACAAATACAATAAATATGTCACGTCCGACAAATCCCGGACGTCCATCCAGCCGTGTCGGACACCTCCGACACGACGACTCAATCCTAAATCTAACTCAGCTTCCACGCCACCTCTCCTGACGTTACCCGCCACTGTCCCCAAACCATGGCAACCTCGACCACTCGTTCTTCCACACAGATCCCCGTCTCTGCCACCACCATCCCTGCCTCCCCGACATCCCAACTCATCCCGACAGTACCACGAGAAACTCCTGGCCATCGCCGACACCATCGGCCAACTCCGGCCGCCCCCTTGCAACAACAACCATCAACATCAACAACCACCGAACCCCTCATCAACCGTCGACCCACCAGGCCACCCAAAATAATCTCCGCCACCATATTCCGACACCATCAGCATCACCACCAATCTCAGAGGAATAATAAAACCCTAAACTCACCTCCGTCGTCGGCGCAAGCTCCCCGCTCCGCCATGCCGAGCCTCTCACCTCCGCCGGCCAGATCCAGGAGTAGCCTCGACTCCGCTGCGCCACCGCAGCAACCCCGCGAGACCCAGCTCCGCCGTCCCCTCTCTTCTTACTCCTCCGCACCGTTGACGCACCGAAAAACCTGCGCCCTTCGCCGGAGTTTCCCAGCGCCTTCTGCTGAGCGCGCGCCACCACCAGCGCCGCTCCGCCCCAAGCTCGCGAGTGCCTCTGCCTTCCGTGCCAGGAACACGCCGCCCAAATCACGGTGCCGACCGCGCCGTTTGCTCCGCCGGTGAGCACTTCCCCAATCCCCGCTCTTCCCTCACTCTCTCTCTCTCGAAATTTTGTTACGGAATTAGGAAAGGGGCTAATTAGTTAGGGTTTAATATTAATATTAATATTTATTATTATTATTATGATTATAATTATTATATTGATTATTATTATTATGTTATATTATTTACTATTATTATTATTATTATTATTATTATTTTTATTAGTTATTAAAAGGAAAAAGGGGCTGTATAGTTTCAATAGGGTTTAATATTATTTTTTTTATAATTATTGTTATTAGTATCATTATCCCTTTAAATTATTTTTACAAAATATTTAATTTAGTTTATTCATCTAATATAAAATTTTGACTAGTAAATCATAATTTCCAAATTACTATGCAATAAACATTTTTTTCAAGTATTTCTCTAAAAATTATTTTTATTAATAAAATATGTTTTACGTAAATTGATTTTAAAAGTAGTTTTCAAAAAATTAGTACATGTATTTATTTTCACAATTCCTCTTCAATCATCTTAATTAATCATGACTAATCGCTCATTCCTATTCCTCACAAAATTGGATCCTGTATGCACCAACCATGGCTATTGGACGCACCGGACTGGTCAGATCCTCACACCACACCAGGCGACCTACTAGGCAAGATACCTTGCCATTATACTGTTTATTTTTAGTTTGTATTTTATTACATATCACTGTTCATTTATTTTTCAGTTCTTAATCTACTGCCTGCTCAGTGATATTAGATGTACTTTGTTATTTATCCTTTGATTGCATATGGACCTAGAGTTAAGGGACTACCATTGTAGTGTATTGCATATACCTTGACACAGTTGTACCACAAGGATATGTGAGATGAGTATCATGTAGAGGTTCTTGCGTGTGGGCTGATCCCCCATGTGCATGCGTTAGGACTAACTGCTAATAGAGGTATGTTATGAGAATTAGCAGTTAGTAGAGAAACATGGTCGTGGATGCGACATGATAGATACATTGGGTGGGGAGAACAATACCTAACGTATGGGCTTCGATTGTACTTCCCTTGTAACCCGGAAGCACCGCTGGAGATACGGGTATGATGAGCCTCTCAGGTTGGCCACTGTCGTTTTTGAACGTCAGGTGCTTAGGCCACTGGTGCCCAAGTGGGGACTATACCAGATCCCATTTACAGCCAGGGCTCATGCGTCGAAGGATTATTTCTCAATTGCATGTTCACCTTAGTTCGGTTAGTTGACCTTATTTGTGTCTTGTCACTTTCTTGGATTGTGGCATATATTATATTCACTATTTATATGGCATATTTATTGTATCTTGTTACGTCCCTCTGAGGACCTGGTTATCTCACCAGGTGTGTGTTCTTGTCTTTCGTAGGTGTTCTAGCCGTGGCCATGATTGTCACTATTTCTTCGAGGATGATTGCGCTTTGATCGTCTTCGCTTCGCCCGCCAATCTCATTGTATTTTTTATGTATTTTTCCTTACTTGTTGGTAGTAGATTTGTCTCTGCCTAACGATTGTATACATGACAAATTCAAAGTTGCTTTTATATCATTATTTATTTTTGTGGATGAGATTTAGTACCTTGGTTACTGTATTTTACAGCTTATGTATATATACGAGGGTCCATATACTTCGTCTGTATACAGCTGGCATGATTACATTTCTAGTCCTACATATTTTGGGACTGGGGCGTTACATGTTTTTGTGGTGGCCCATACAGGTCTAGTTTGCCGTTTCGGTTACATGACTGTACCGAACGGGCCTGCAGTATAGGATTAGAGTTTTGAATCTCATTCACCTACTTGACATCCTTCCTTGACTTCATATCCCGAACTCTCGTTCGACCTTCTTGAATTGCATCTTTCTTGACTTTTGCTATCGTAAATTCTTAGTTTCGTGTTTGGTAAGATAACTACACTAGTATATGCCCATAGGTTAAACATGTGGCTAGATGGATTGTATTGACAATTAGTATGCATTGGGATTTTATTTGAGTTATATTGACATTTATTTTCCTAGAAATATGATTTTAAGGATTAGTTAATTTCAAGTTGGGTAGTAGCGTATTACCGCCTCCAAAGGATACTTGAAATTTTATTTTGCTATTACATGGTGGTATACACAAGAGAATAGCTAGATCGAGAAAACAAATTTATGATCTATGATTTTTGGAAATTATGAAATAGTTTATGATTTATTGGGATATGAAACCGATTTAGAAAACATCTTTAAATTGTGACACATGATTTACGATTAAGTTCAAGTTTGGGTTAAATATGTTAAAGTTTATCTCGAATTTATTAAAGTGTTTTAAATTATAAGTTATGATTTTGTAAACGACTAGAGAATATGAAGGATTTATGATTTACGGTTTATTAGAGAGCTTGAGGTTTTAAATTGATTCTACGATTTACGAATTATAAGTATTTAATTTTGAGCTTGAAGAGATAATGGTAAAAAATTTGTTTGAAATATTTTTGGACGATATGAAATAGACTTTGAAGGAAAATTTAAATATTTAAAATTTGCTCATATGATCTATGATTAAAGTTATTTAGATTTCAAGTTTAAATCCTTGATTATGGATATTTAAATTTTGGTAAAAAAAAATCACTTTTGTAGAGTAGTTGTGACTTATTGGAAGCTAGATATACACATTTGAAGGATATAGAATTAAAATTCTGGAGTTATTTAAACGTTCTATTTTTGTAGTATGAATTTCAACGGATAAACTTATTAAATGTTGAGTTTAAGAATTGGAAAAAAAGGGGGTCATTATTCAAGTTGCGATATACAAGGGTTGTTTCGAGATTGACTAGAGATTTAAAATTTGGATTAAAGTTAACAATCTAAGATAATTGAAATTTTGGCGAAGTATCTTGGAAATTTTATTGAGAAACTTTCGAGGAACTTGAAATTTTAGATTAGATCATATATTGGTGAAGGACCAAGAAACAAGTAAGGTCACCCTAGTGAGATAGAAGTATTCCACATTAGATTGTCATGCCACCTATAACTATGATATTGCAAATACACAAGTATAGTTAGTCATCGACCAAACCGATAAACATATCTTTGACTTACTCGACCTTCCCTCAAATCTAGATCATTATTTGCGACCATCTAATTGTTTGAAACTTAGAAATGATTAGAGTCGTTCCCTTGACCATACCCTTATCTATGAGACTATTTTCTCTCTAGAAACTGTGCCTCTAACTTATCTTAACTTGATCTAGGAGATTTCCTAATTATCTTTATTTTGTGCTTTAACCTTTTATTTTTGGTGCATTAATCAGTACCTTATGAAAACCCACTTTATATTTTGATCATTTGGCGTTCCCTATCGTGACTTTGATATTTGGAGCACAACACTAGACTTCTCCTTCCAACAAATTTCACATACAAGACCTAGACGATCTCACCTTCATGTAGGTATATCATGTTCTACTAAAACACGTCCCCTTGTACTCTATTTTTATAGTACGACTTTCGGGGCATACAGACTCAACCATAACCCTTACCACCATCCCAATATGGACTCTACCTCGATTTAAATTTTTTAACCTAATAAGTGATGGTGATCTATTAAGTACTCAACTTGCATTTATCTTGCCTGCTTAACCCTTGTCAATTTATTTTCTTGTATTATCTTGATTTACTTAGACCCATAACACCTTTTACTCTTCATGCAATATTAGCAACACTTACTTTCCTCCCTTCCAATTAAATTGCTTACTTATATTTCACTACGATTCCTCGATAGTTTATGCAACCTTGTTCCTTGTTTGATTCCCTTATGCGAAATAAAATTTGATCATGACAATCTTTGGTTAGTAGAGGTTAGATTGGAGAACCCCATAGCATGGATAAATAATGTAGTTGATTAAGATAATTACAAGATTACGAGGTGTAGATGGAACATAAATAAGTGTGCGATAAATCCAAATATATGAAATAGGGATGATATACGGTGTTTTGATGAAACACTCAAGAGTAAATAGACTTCTCGAATTTCAAAAGCTTGTTTTGAGGTAACTAAATATCGAGTGAAGAGTCTTCTAAAATGTTGGTGGTTTAAGAACCAAATTTATATATTAAATTTATGGATGCAAATTTTTGACAATGTTGACGCTACCTTCGATAGCATAGAGTGTTATGATGATATTAGCTTTCAAGGATGACCAATTGTTGAAGAAAGAAACCTTTACATTTTTTTAAGTTCTAAGATGATTATGAATATGAAGTTAAGATGAGTTACATTTCTACCATCAAGAAGAAGAGATTGTTGAATTCAAAATTTCGGGAGAGAGACTAATAAGTATTTTAGAAATTTTCCATTATGATTGAGTTATGAAGGTATACTGTTAGTTTTCGAGATTTATCATTGAAGACGAAATTTTTTGATACCTATGGATGCATCGTACATTGACCAATAATACAAATTGCAAAAAGAAGATTTTAACTTTTACTTGGGCCAAATAGGTTGAAGATTTTGGAAATTTTAACTTGGGAAGATATATAAGTGAATTGGTATAATAGAGATTATGGGATTCAAAATTTGAGACTATTCTATGACGAGATAGAGGAAGTTGGAGTACATTTATAATCATATTTGTTTTTTTAATTTTTAAGGGGGCGTAGTACGAAAGTAATTCTTGGGAAGAACGATTTATGATAAGTGAATATTGATGATATCAAAGGATTAAGGAGTTATTGCCTACTTGTGAGGTTGCCCCTTTTTAAAGTTAGTGTTAGGGTTGATCGAGCTTAGTCATTGATTGGTTGTCATATACATGATTGTATCAAATTTTTCTGTTCTAGTCGATCAAAGGACATATTGCCATTGAAATGTCGTTCGCCTCCTCGTCGAATATTTGTTTGCATTCCCGTCCCGAGAAGATATCGTAAATCTATTCGAATAAACTCTTTCCATCCCCTTCACCTTACCTACCCTAATTTTTCCTAAATTTTGAGGACGAAATTCTTTTAAGTTGGGTAGGATGTAAACCCCCTAAATTTCTGCTACGATTTTTTTTAATATTTTCATTTTTGTACTTCGTATCTGAACGTACGAGTTTGCTTTGTTGAATTTACGTAACTTGCGAAATTTGCGTTCGTAATTTCTCGACGAGTGCGAATATGTGTCGAGGTACATATGTTAGAATAATATTTTTTATTATAAATTTTATTTATAATAGGAAAGTGCATGTTCAAACAAAAGTGATAAATATTTTTATTTTGAATAAAAGGGTTATTCTATTCGTCGTTTACAAATAAATTGTGGTTTAATATTTTGCGAAATATAAAATTTGCTTATTAATATATTTTGTTATTTATAAAAGCTAGTTCATGAATTAATATTTAAGTATTTATCGTAATTTTTGAAATTAATTATTACTATATTTATTTAATTATGAAAACGATATTTGGGATTTTGTTAATTTTAATATGTGATTAAATATGGTAAATTAAATTGCAAAAGATTTTATTGACTTTATTTAAACTATTTTAAATTATGTATAGAATTTATTTAGTTGGATTTGATTTGGATTGAACTAGTTTAAATCGAATTTAAAATATAATATGATATTATCTAGGGAGAATTTAAATTCTCCCAATCCCTATCCAACTGGAAAATCCCACCTCATATAAAAGGAGAGGTACTCCTCCAGAAACGTCCACCATCAATAGATGTGCATCGTGTCTGTGCCTCCCATCCACTACATTTTCCCTTATAAATACAATAAATCTGTCACGTCCGACAAATCTCGGACGTCCACCCAGCCGTGTCGGACACCCCCGACACGACGACTCAATCCTAAATCTAACTCAGCTTCCACGCCACCTCTCCTGACGTTACTGTAGGTCCTAAAAAATCAAGTTGCATCAATCAACAAAGTCAAGAAATCAAGAAACCCATCATTTTGATGAATTGCGCAGACAACAGATTGCGCAGCAATCCGATTGCGCACACTGCTTTGCGCAAACAACCGATTGCGCAAGCTGACGTGGCAGAAGTCATCATTACTAAATCAAATCAAATCTTTTCTGACAACTGACAGCACGAATAACAAGGAGTCTGTTCGTTTCTTGCGCCGCACAGTGCTCGAGGGCGGCTGACAGCTGGCAGCGCAAACCAATGCTGCGCAGTTTGAGTCTGCGCAAATCATGTATGCGCAATTCAACTCTGCGCACTCTATCAAATGTAACTGTTAAGTTACACGTGGCATTCATGCCATCAATTGTTCATTACGTGGCAACTGTTTATGCACGATCATGCGCATTTCTATCAAATCATGCCATGTGTACACGATAGTCGGCCCACGATCCAGTAACTATCTGCGCAAATCAATGTTGCGCAAACCAATGCTGCGCAAATCATCATGCGCAGTCCAAAATAACTGAAAGTTAGTTATTTCCAGAACTCTATAAATAGAGTTTCAAGTCTTCATTCAGGGGGATCAAGATCGGAGATCAGAAATTAGAGAGTTCAGGAGTTCTTGCCAAAGTGCTGCTGCATTCTTCCGAGACTTTTGTCTTCAACTTCCGAGGCTTTCGCCTTCAGTTTTCTTGAGTTGTTTTCAACTTCAAAGGCTTCGTCTTCAAAGTTCACATCGTCCAAGGGATAAAGCAATCATCATCGAGATTGGATTCCTACAGTTGTAATTTTCCCAGAATTCTTGTAATCTTTATTACAGTTTGTATCAATAAAGTTCTATACTTTTGTTTTTGCAAACAAAATGGCGACTCTGCTGGGGACAACTTTCTCCTCCGACGAGGAAGTAGCAACTCAATGTGACGTAGCGTCTATCGGGAAGACGCAGAAGACCCTGGTTGTCAAGGTCAATCAGACAGCCTACGAGGCAATGCTCAACTCCAAGACCATTCCCCGTACTGCAGCCACTTCTGCCAAGAGCAAAGTGCGCTCAGTTTGGGTCTCCAAGACTGCTGCACAATCTGGCAGTTTTGCCACCAAAGGTGCTGCCCACTCTGTTGCACAATCTGCGGGCCAGTCTGCTGCGCAAACTGCTGTGTCAATTGCTGCATAGTCTGTCTCAGCAACTGCTGCACAATCTGTTGCAGTCAAGACTGCACAATCCGTTGCAAATGTTGCGCAAGCTACTTCATATGCTGCCTTGTCAAAACAGAAGACTCCTATGACTCTGGCGCAATTGGCAGTGGCTTTTCCTGCGCAAAACAGCGTTCCAGCAACTAAAGTGCATCCTAAGCACTCTAAAGCAAGGACTCCTACTTCTGTGACCAGAACCAATGCACTCTCCACTCATGCGCAAATCACTTCTGCGCAAACCAAGGGAAACAGCCCTTTTGCTAAATTCTCTCCTTCTCATAATCAAGAGAAAATATCTGATTCTCCTCTTAAACATCATGCTGTTCTAGCACAATCTACTGGGGGTAGTCCTTTGGCTATTCCTCCTCCTTCTCAGATCAAAGGAAAAGGCCCGTTGGTCTTTTCTCAAACTTCCTTGTCTCATGATTTGGAAGACAATAGAGGGAAATGCTCTTTAGTTATCCCTTCTTCTCAGAACAAAGGAAAATGCCCTTTGGTCTTTTCTCAGTCTTCTTCGGTCTTTACTGAAGCAGATCAAATTGCACGTGTTTCAACACCCGTCAGTACAAGATCTCCTACGAACAAAGATTCTTTTTACCTTCATAACAAAAGAACTTGCACTGATCAAAGAGGTATTCTGCCTACTCCAGTAGCAGAATTCCAAGACCTCCCAACTTTCAAAATATCCCGTTCCAAACAAGGAAAACTGTTGGTGTCTCAAACAGAAACCCCTGGGGGTGAATTTGCAGACCTACGAACATATCTTAACAGGCCAACTTCAGCAAAACGTAAACAGCCAATGCTGAAGGTTAAGCCTCAAAGACAAATCTCCAAGAACATAAATTCTGATACTTATGCCAATGAGATGAGTACTTCCTTGTATACACAGGGGACAAAACATTTGAAGAATCGGAATCATGTTCCAAATATTGTTAAAGAACATATTCCTCGAACTTTTCCCCGTTCCGGCATGGTTTCTGATCTTCGAGAACATCTCAGACAAAAACGGGATAATGTCTCAACTCCTTCAAATCAACCATCTGATCATCATTGCAATCATAAAGTCATCATCCAATGTTGTTGTCAAACAACAAAGCGATCTGTCTTCGATCGTCTGATTTTTGCTAAAACAGAACCAATGTCAGAAGAAGACGAAGTGTTGTACGCTTCTGTCAATATGGCTTCCCGAGACACCGGGGGTAGAAAGTGCTCCAAACATGGTAAGCCTCGCAGACCAAGCCAACGATATTTGGATTTACTCCAAGAATCCTCTGAAGGAGTATTTCAACATACTCGTTCCCACAGCCGAGACACAATCGGTCAAAGGAATCTTCCCCAAGGTCCTTCAGCTTATCTTCCTACTTTTCAGTTAGGAGACGAATCTTTCTCTGATTATGATGCATATAGTGAAAGCTCTGAACAAACAGTTTCGTCTACTGTGCCTAGAGAAGTGACGGCATATGTTGTTACTGATGATCCAGATGCTTCAACTTCTGTAAACCAAGAACAGCGGATTGTTGCATTGGAGGACAAATTGAAAACCATGGCTGAAATGGTCGCCAGTATGCATTCTATCATTATGGCACAACATGCTACTCCACCAACTGTACCGGCTGCTATAAACCCTGAAATCATAGCTTCATCGGTGCCTGTCAATACTGGGCTGGGGGTAGTACTTCCTCAGATGCCTCCTGTGCAAGTACAAGTTCAAAATACACCCAGTCAATCAGGTGCTGGGGGTAGTGCTTATAATGCTGTCCCTCCTCCTACCACGGCTCCTTCCTCTTCATCTGAAGATGCTAATGAAGCAGTCAAGCTTTTACGAACTCAGTTTGAAGCTTTCAAAGAGAAAGACAACCTGCAAAGGTTGGGAATCAAACAGCCATATCCCGTCGAATGGAAAGAAGTTCCATTTCCTCCCAAATACAAGATTCCAACAATCGCTCTCTTTGATGGTAGTACCTCACCAAGTCAATTCATCAATCACTTCGAGGTAATGACTGTTCAACTTCAACCAAGCGACGCTCTTCTTACCAGAGTGTTCGTCGATTGTTTAGCCGGCGTAGCATATGACTGGTACAGAAGTTTGCCCGATGGTTGTATCACTTCTTTCTCAGGTCTCAAGCAAATCTTTCTAGAACGATTCTATGAGGGATTCAATGACATGACTATGTCAGCCCTAAATAAAATCAAACAGAAACATAACGAGACTGCAGAGAGTTTCATTGAACGTTTTCGCCGAGAAGCCCTGAAAATGCCTCCAGGGACTCCTGCTGCTGTTACTATAGATACTTGTAAGGCAAATCTCTTGCCTATTATCAGTATGTGGACAGGCTCAATTCAGTTTCAAGACTGGCCATCCTTCATTGTTAATGCCAAAGCAGCTGAAGTAAGTGCTGATAAATTCAAACAGTTGGGGGTACAAATGTCTAACCCCGATCGGGATGAACATCAAGCGTCAAGCGGTGGAAATCGCCAAAACAACCGCAAGAACAAAGAGACTCTGAACATTAATCTGAAAAGCAAAGAGTCTTTGGCTGTCAACGTAGCTCAGCCTACGTCCACTTCCACTCCTTCTGCACCACAACCGAGGGAACCTCGTCCTAAGGTAGAGTATTCTTTTGACGAGAATGACACGGCAAGTATCTTCGATTGTTTACTCAAAAGCAATAAGATCCAGCTCCCAGACCCGAAAAAAACCTGATGAAGTTGGTAAGACCGATCATCCTAAGTATTGTGTTTACCACCGATTCATTGGACATCCTACTAGAGCATGTTATGTGCTCAAGGGCAAGATTCAAGAGCTTGTTAATGCTGGAGTTGTTACTCTGCAACAAGATGAAAAGACTGTCACCGCCAATATGGTTTCAGTTCAGTTCGGTAACTTTCCCCCGCAGATGATACAGCATGGTGTCATTCCTATTCCGAAAACTACTCTTGAGATTGAAAATATTCCTTCTCCACCAAATGAAGGTCTCGTTCCTTTGTCTCTAAACAATGGTGAGGTTATGTGGATTCACCCCGATCTTACTTCAGAGTTCGAGGATTCTTCTTCTTCCAAGAAGAAAAGTCGCTCCAAAGGCAAGACGAAGATTTGCAACATGGTATCTTTTGATCCCATAGTTGACGAAGAAATTCTATTAGGCACCAGATCAGGAAAGCCCTATTTGAAGGATTACCCTGAAACTCAAGAGAATCCTACTTCTTCTCCTGAACCTACCTCAGCACAACCTGCTCTAGTTGAAGAGAATCCTGCTACACCTTCACCAGTTGTGATTCCTATTCCTCCCAAGCCAGTAACTGCTGATAAAGGCAAACAACAAATCCGCTTTGATAAACCTTTGAAGAAATCGTCTCCTACAGGACTTGAGAAGCCTTACAACTTCGATATATTGGCTCAACTAGCCAATACCCCAGCAAAGTTGTCTATCTTTGAACTCTTGCGTCTTTCCAAAGAGACTCGAGAAACCCTCAGCGAAGCTCTTATGCAAGCAGAAGCTTGTCTAACCTTCCTCAAAAAGCCCGAAGCAGAATCAGTCTCTTGTAATAGTGTTCAGGAATTCATTCCGAACATAACTTTTACGCAAGATGACATGTTAATGGAAGACAACAGGCATGACCGTCCTCTTTACTATACAGGATATGTCGATTCGATGAAAGTCGATCGTATTCTGATAGATCCAGGGTCTGCTCTTAGTATCATGCCGAAGACAATGCTCGATGCTTTGAAAATTCCTGTGCATAGTCTCTCCACTACAATCACTACCATCCTTGGATTTAATCAAGGAAGGAGTGAACCTTTGGGCAAAATTCGCCTAAAACTTCAAATTGGCAATCTTCGCACAAAAGTTACATTCTACATTATTGACAATTTTGGTTGTTCTTACAACGCTCTATTGGGGAGACCATTCTTACACGAGCACAATGTTGTTCCATCAACCCTTCATCAATGTTTCAAATATGTTGATGACAAAGGCGTTGTTCGTAAAGAGGTTGCAGATCTTTATCCCTTCAAAGGTGTTGAAGCATACTGCAACGACGCTCGGATGTATAAGGATGAATTCATGAAAATCGTGTTAGCATTAGACACTGAAGAAGAACAAGAAGCGACGCCTAAAGACACTCTTATCATACCTGTCAAAGGGCGAGTTTCACATCCTCAGTCTTCTAAACCATTGGCTATTCACTTGCCAGTACAAAAGAAGTCAGTTGATGCTGATCAAGATCAAAGGGAGCTCACCTCTTCTGAGCCACTTGTTATCGATTTACGTCGTAACAAGGACAAAAAGCAGCTCACTTCTTCTGAGTCAATTGTTGTTGATCTCACTCACAACAAAGAAAAAAAGGAGCTCATTTCCTCTGAGCCACTTGTTATCGATCTCCGTCGTAACAAGCCTCCCTCACGTTCTTCTTCTCCACCTCTTGTAATTAACCTGACCAAGCCTGTTAAGGCCAAAGGTCCTGTTGTAAATACTAATGTACAAATCAATGAAAAAGCACCTATTTTCCAGTATACTGATGTTATTTATCATACTAACTACTATTTAGATATGTTAGATAGCTTCCAATCAATTACAATGGGAGTTGTGCAATCTCTTCATACAGAAGTCTCACTCGAACACTCAGATGATTCATATTTTGTTGTCTCTTCTCGAAAGAGAGGTGAAAGTCCAATAATTTTTATTAAAGGACCAGAACAAAAATTCAGTTATACGGATGACAGTAAACTTAACGACACGGGGCGTATCCAACTTCATCGTTATAGTCAACAATCAAAAGACATCATTCGGAAAATGGGTTATGATTTCAAAAGTGGCTTCAATTACGGTAAGGGTAGACGAACTCCTATCCGTACAACTGTTCCGAAAGGAAAGTCAGACATGTACTATAGCAGGACTAAGAGAGGTCTCGGATATGCTTCTCCTCCATTATTATCCCCAGCAGTTTCCGACTCCGACAGTGAAGAACGCTCTAACTCATCTGATTCCAGATCTTGGGATTCTGATACTAGCATTGGTGAAGTCCATAGGTTGGTCGTATCATCTAACATGGTCTCCGTTGAACTTCCAGAAGGCTATGACGAAGAGGTGGAAGAAAATCCTGAAACAGATCCTTGGGCTCAGCATATGGACAATCAGTGGGTACTTCGCTTTGAACAACGTGAACCACCTACTGAAGATCAATTAGTTCAAGTTGATGTAGGAGAAAGCAGCTCGCCTCGTCCAATCTTTATCAGCAAAAATCTTCCAGAGACAGACAAGGAAGAGTTGATTCTTCTTATTAAAGAATATATTGATGTCTTTGCCTGGAGTTATGAAGACATGCCGGGTTTAGATCCCAAGATTGCTACACATAAACTGAACATTTTGCCTAACGCAAAACCTGTTAAGCAGCAACAGCGACGCTTCAAACCAGAAATGATGGATGCGATTGATGATGAAGTCAAAAAGCTCATTGCTTGTGGCTTCATTCGAGAAGAACAACATCCTGATTGGGTAGCCAATGTCGTCCCAGTTCTTAAGAAAACTGGCAAAGTTCGAGTCTGTATTGACTTCCGGGATCTTAATGAAGCATGTCCAAAAGATGAATTTCCTCTTCCTATTACGGACGTCATGATCGACAATACCTGTGGGTTTGAACGAATATCTTTTATGGATGGATTCTCTGGATACAATCAAATCAAGATGCATCCTGAAGATGAAAAGCATACTTCTTTCCGCACTCCTCGTGGTGTTTATTGCTATACGGTGATGCCATTTGGTCTTAAGAATGCTGGTGCAACTTACCAACGTGCTATGAGTACTATTTTTAAAGATCATCTTCGCAAAACTGTTGAATGCTATGTTGACGATATTGCTGTCAAAAGTCGTCTAAAGGAAGATCACCTCCAAGACCTGAGAACTATCTTCAATCTCATGCGCCAACATCAACTCAAAATGAATCCCACCAAGTCGTTCTTGGGTGTCTCTAGTGGCAAATTTCTCGGCTTCGTCATTACCTCTAAGGGTATACACGTAGATCCCGAGAAGATCAAAGCCATTCAAGAGATGCGTCCTCCACGCAACTTAAAAGAGCTACGAGGATTCCAAGGTCGACTTGCATACATCAGGCGATTCATTTCGAACTTGTCTGGACGTTGCAGACCATTCACTCAACTAATGAAGAAAGGTGTATCTTTCGTTTGGACTGAAGAATGTCAACAAGCATTCGATGATATCAAGCGATATCTCATGAACCCACCAGTCTTGGTGCCACCTATTTCTGGTATTCCGTTCTTAATGTATGTCCGTGCTATGGATCATTCATTGGGTGCTTTACTTGCCCAAAAGAACAAAGAAGGTCACGAACATGCCATTTATTATCTTAGCCGTACTATGATTGGTGCTGAACACCGTTATAGTCCAGTTGAAAAAGAATGCTTGGCTCTCATGTTTGCTGTACAAAAGACGAGGCATTATATCATTGGTCAAACTATTCATGTTATATCTCGAGTTAATCCTCTTCGGGTACTTATGAAGAAACCAAGTACACTTAATTCTCGGTTGGCTACATGGGCAATCCTGCTAGCTCAATATGACATGGTGTATGTTCCACAGAAGTCTGTCAAAGGTCAAGCGCTGGCGGACTTTTTAGCGGCTCATCCTATACCTGAGACATCTAAGCTCTATGACGAAATTCCAGATGAAACATTGGAAGTTAATATGATTTCTGAAGAATTTCCAACCTGGTGTTTATTCTTCGACGGTGCATCAAGGATCGGACCAAATGGTGCTGTTGTGGCAGGTGTTGGAGTGGTCCTCGTTTCTCCAGATGGATCAACTATCCAAAGAGCCTACTCTCTAGATGAACCTTGTTCTAACAATGTAGCAGAGTATAATGCTCTACTTATTGGCCTTCAGTTAGCTAAACAACTGAATGTTGAATATCTTGAAGTATACGGTGATTCTAAACTGGTTGTTAATCAGGTTAGAGGAACCTATGAAGTTCGTCATCAAGACTTAGTGTCTTATCATGAAGCGGCAATCAATTTAGCTATATCATTCAAAGATTTCTTCATTGACTATGTGCGGCGAGCTTGCAATACTGAAGCAGACGCTTTAGCCAATCTTGCAGCTGTCTTAGCTATCCCTATTAAAAGACAGCAGGTGGTAGTTATCTCCAACCGAGAACTGTTCTGTATTGAAAATAATCGTAATATTGAATTCAGCAATTTTGCTGAAGTTAATGTTATCGATGATGACTGGAGAACTCCTTTTATCGACTTCGTGGTACATGACATACTCCCCGAAGATCCTAAGGAGGCTACAAGCGTTCGTCGACGATCTCTCCGATTCTATTATAATCAAACTACTAAAACTCTCTATCGGCGAACTTATGACGGTCTTCTTTTACGCTGTCTCGCTGGTGATGAAGCTAAGCAAGTACTGCGTGAAGCTCATGACGGTGTATGTGGAGCACATCAGCCTGGTCCTAAGCTACAAGATCGCATTAGACGTATGGGTTACTACTGGCCCTCTATGGTATCGGATGCCATAGAGTATGCAAGGAAATGTCGAGCTTGTCAAATCCATGCAGACTTCATTCATCAACCATCAGAATTCTTACACCCGACGGCTGCTTCCTGGCCTTTTGAAGCTTGGGGTATGGACATCATGGGCCTATTAACCCTCCTTCTTCTAGAGGACATCGGTTCATATTGGCAATAACTGATTACTTCTCCAAGTGGGCTGAAGCTATACCACTGACTGAGGTTAAGACTAGCAATGTCATCAACTTCGTTAAACACCACGTCATATATAGATTTGGTGTACCCCGAAGAATCATCCATGACAATGGACCTCAGTTCATCAGTCAGAAGTTCACTAGATTCTGTGATGATCACCGGATTAATAATGTCGCTTCGACAGCATACAATCCTGCCGCTAATGGTTTAGCTGAAGCTTTTAACAAAACCATCATTAAACTCCTCAAGAAGTTTGTATCTACTAACAAACGGAACTGGAGCGAGAAACTTGGCGAATGTCTTTGGGCTTATAGAACTACAGTCCGCAATCCCACAGGCTTTACACCTTTCTCTTTGGTGTATGGTTGTGAAGCTGTTTTTCCTTTAGAGCTGCAAATTCCTTCTTTAAGGATCGCTATTGCCAATGAGCTTACCACAGAAAATAATGATCTTCTTCGGCTTCAAGAGTTAGAAGCGTTGGATGAGAAGCGATTAATGGCTCAACAGCATATTGAGCTATATCAAGCCCGCATCTCAAAGACTTTCAATCGCAAAGTTAAAGTCAGAGCATTTCAACAAGGAGAACTTGTTCTAGCAGTCAGACGTCCTATGACTATGACTCATATGAGCAAAGGGAAATTCGATGCGAAATGGGAAGGTCCCTATGTTGTAAGCAAAGTCATCTCAAATGGAGCTTATCAACTTTCAGAGCTTGATGGTCGAATTGCCATGATGCCTATCAATGGCAAATTTCTTAAGAAGTATTTTGTATAAATGTAAATGCTTGTAAAATCGTCAAACAGGATCAAGTTCATAAATAAAATGCAAATTTTATTTCATTAAATGATAGTACATAATATTAAAGGTCATTATCATCTTTCTTTACATTGGGACGAGGGCCACTGCCGTCCTTTTCGAAGACATGATCAGCAAAAGAGCTAAAAACCTCCTTGCTGGAACCCACGAGGAATTTGCAGGCGGCCATCCTCATGGCTTCTTCTTCTTCAGTCCTTCCTGGTTCGAGCAGGAAGTCCAAGATATCCTGTGGCGGCTGGGGCGCAGACGGACCTTCGCCCGCTTCTGCCTCCTTCGGCTGGATTGGATCGGCAGGGCGCTCTTCAGTGCTCTTCTCAACCTTCGGGGCGATCTCGGCCTTCTTAGATGCTTCTCCGGACGACATTTTTATGTTGAAAAGCAGAAGTGTTCATTCCTGTCAGATTTCTGCTATATTTATAGACAGAAGTTCTTCAAATAACGAAGTGACGGTTCATCCGTTCATTTATCACATTCATCAGACGGTTCATCCGTTCATTAATGCCTGACGGTTCATCCGTTTATTTATCACATTCATCAGACGGTTCATCCGTTCATTAATACCCGACGGTTCATCCGTTCATTTATCATATTCATTTGACGGGTTCATCCGTTCATTTATCATATTCAACCGACGGTTCATCCGTTCATTACTATCACCTGACGGTTCACCCGTTCATTTCACCTGATGGTTTATCCATTCATTTCCATTTAATGGCTTACCCATTCATCACCACTTGACGGTTCACCCGTTCATTGTCATTCATCATTTGACGGTCTTCCCGTTCATTCATTTCACAAACATTGACGGTTCATCATCGTTCATTATCTATATCAGCAACTGGTTGTTTTCGACTAAGTTGTCAAGTCAAAGTAATAATATTCAATATATTCTGCCATGTCCATATTACTTCTGAGCAGATATAATGAATATAATTATTTTCTACAAAATTATCAAAAAAATATATCATGTCTTGCACCTCTGAATATATTTTCTATCTCTATTATTTTTATCTAATAAGATATGCAATAAATAATGGAGCCACAACAAAAACAATGTCTTTTATTTATGGAAATATGAGACATTACAAAAATGCTTCCATAGCAGCAAAAACAAAGATAAAAAAAAAAGTTCTAATCAAGAAGGAGGAATAATTAAATTGTCGATTTGCTGCTTCAATGTCCGCAGCTCTTCTTCATGTGTTGATTCTACTATTTTTCTTGCTTCCTCCATCCCATTTTCTTCATCAAAGATAGGCATATCTACTGTCCTGCGGGTAATTTCAGCACTATGAGTCTCATCATACTCATTTTTCTCCTGAATTAGGGTATTGAGTTGTTCAATCATAAATTGTTGATTGGCAGTTTCTTCTTCAAATTCCTTCTGAAGGCGAATAATTTCCGCTTTCAATTCAGCAAGCCTCTGTCCTTTGTTCTCAGCTGCCAAAGTAACTGATTCTATCTTTGAGTTGAATTCAGCTGACTTTGCAGAATGAGCTTCTAAAAGGTTCTGAAGGTTTATCCTTTCCATATCAGCTTCTTGGGCTAGTCGTTCATATTCAGCTTGCACCAGAGAGTCTATATTCTTCTTCTTGAGCTCTTTATATTTTCTTATGGATACTTCCAACTCATCTAATATATGTTCAAGAAGAACGGCTTGGGCTTCGTCTCCTTGGCCTCTTATGGCTTTTATCAGGAAAGAAGTGGGGTCCCTAACCATAATGAAGTTAGCTCCTTCCTTCTCTATCATTTTACGGACAAGAGATCCCAATGACTCAAAGAAACATCTGGTAAAAGATTGGACAACTTGCTGATTGATGGCTATGGTTCCAGGAGTCGAAGCTACCCCTGTTGAGGATGGAGTATTCGGTTGCTCAAACCTTTGCTGCTGAATGATGGGCTCTTTAAATAAAGGAGCCAAAGTAGAGCTGGTTGCTCCTCCTGCTTGTTCTTCTGCAAAAAGTAAAATTATTATTTTACTAATTTGCCAATAAATAAAAAGATCAAATAAAAACAGTCTTACCTTGATTTGATCTATCAACAACTGCATCTCCTGCTGGAATAGACTCCCGTTGAAAGGAAGTAGCTTCAATTGCGACAGCTTGGCTGCTGCCCGCTTCAGAGCCGCAAGATAAGTGATGGCTACTACTAACAACCACCGTCGGAATAGGCACCATTGCCAGGTCCATCGGAGGTGTTGGTAGAGTATCAAGATCTGCAAGAACTACAAATGAAGATATTAGATATCAATCTATTTTAAAGAAAGAAGATTGTTAAATCTCGTTTTATATACCTTGGGGTTCGGTGGCGGGATTTTCTTGTTGAACATCTTCACCAGCCGCTTCTTCAGGAGATAGTTCTATCTCGATGTCTTCATCTGGGTTAACAACCTTTTCTACGGACGCCTCTACTTCAATATCCTTTTTAGGATCAGAAGCATCATCGGCGGTATCAAGAGATATGTGTTCTTCGTTGTCCCCTTCAGGATTCTGTATATACTCATCAACATTTCTAGATGAAGAGCTTTCTTCTTCCTTATCTTCTTCTTCTTCTTGGGCTGCATTCCCACTGTCAGTTGCGGTTAGATCCTCCTGCAGGCTATAACAATCGGCCAAAGCTGCTATCATTTCATGCTCTTCTTCTTCACGAAGAGTCTTAGGAGTAGGAGGAAGCTGAGTTGTTTCCGCGACGGGTGAAAGAGGTTGTGTAATATTTTGCTCATCTTCAATGATGTTTTCTCTGAATGTTTCAACTTCAGTTCTGGGGTCAAGATCTCCCCTCTGTTCAGTTTCTTCAAGGGTTTTACTCCCTGATTCAGAAACAGGGGTGGGAGATGGCATTATAAATCCTGCTGCAGCATCTACTGAAGTCAGGAGTTGTTTGGAAGAAGAGGCTTCTAAATTTCTTCTGGTAACCAACTTCTTTTTCTTTCTGTGTAGAGGTCTATCGGGACTCTCTACATTTATTGGTGCTATTTGCTTCTGTACAGAAGTTGGTGTTGTAGCAACTTCCTGAGTTGTCTCGGCTAGCTGCCGAGATTGGGATCTTGTAGTCACTTTATCAGAAGAATGCTCCAAGACCAATTTCTTCTTTGCTGCAGGAGCAGGAGGCTCCTCTCTTCTTCTTTTCTTGGCAGGAGACTTTCCCACTCTTAGAGAGATCCGCATTGCTGCGTTTATCTCTTGTTGGAACATCATTTCTCTTGAAGTTTCTAAGGGTTCATCCGCCGGTTCGTTTGCCTCATCATTGGCAGGGATTGATAAAGCTATCCTCCCTTTCCTCAATCTTATCGCAGAAGCAAAACTATCGGCGAGGTTAAAGTTCTCGGCAAAAGTATTTGCAGATGTGTAGAATACCGAGTATGTAAAGAGCATCCGAGGCCCTTGAGGAGTGCTCTTTGGTGGCATAGAGAAGGTAGCCTTTGTGTCACGGGCATTGTAGTAGGCCCAAGCTCGGGCCCCGTCAATCAAGAAGCCCTTGCCCTGAAGGCAGGTGATTGCGTTCCCTACGTGGAACTGATCATACCCAAATTGTCTAGCAAAACGGCTAGGGAGGTATGGTTCCAAAAAGCATTCTTCTTCAAAGCGGTATACTAAATGAGATGGTCGAATTGTCTTCAACCATTCAAAGGCCACACGGTTTAAGGGCTGCAGTTTTGAATCTACCATGTTGGGTGGCATTTGGTCATGACCGGCCGGGAGAGGGGCGCAACAGAAGTTCCATCCTCTGTTCAAATTTAAAACAAATCTGCACTCACTCAGAGATGTGTACATCCATTTACCCTGAGAATATCTGCGCAAGAAGCTGCCATCTACTGGTCCCATACCAGGGTCCATTAAAGTTGGATAGTGGAGGAGTAACCATCCAAAGAGATAAGTGTACGGCATTTCGAGACGGGGGAATTCTTTCTCTCCCTTTGCCTTTAGCATCGAGTCAACATACAAGCGAAGACTCGCATTCAATCTGCAGGTCATTGCCGATAACAAGTCAACCTTATAACCGAAGACTAGCTTGACGGCAGCAAAAAGTACACCGCGATGAAAACGGTCCACTGCACTAGATCCTGGGACCACGAATCGTCTGAGCCAGTGTGTCAGAAACCCTGCTAACTGGGCTTCTTTGGACATGGGTCTGTAACCCATTCTCAAAAAACTTTCCAAAATGTCACCTTTCTTTAAAGGTGGACATTGATAATCATCCTTCATTTCCTTATCATAATGTTTACTTTCTTCCATCATCTTCATGACTTCCGTGTTAATCAGGGGTTTGAAAAAATGAGGGTAACATTTGTCATTTTCCTTGGTTTTCTTCTCTTCAATATGATTTAAGAATAAATATGGCAACCACTTCGAAGAATAGCAAGTGTTGGCCGTAGCACTCTTATAGTACAAAGAGCAAATTTTGTAATGGCATAGCAGTTCTTCAAACACTGCTACCATTTCTGCATTTTCTTTTCTGAGTTTCTCTAACTCGTCATTTGTGGGAACAAACTCCTCATATGGAGCATCCGCCATGGGCAAGTATGAGATGTATTTCATCTCGTGGAGTGCAAACCCCATCTCTCCACCCGGGGTCATGAAGGTTCCTGTTCTGTAATTGTATCGCTCAGCCAAGGCCAAAAACATTTGAGGGTTAGGAGCAAACCCGTATACAGTGGCATGCACTGCTTGAAACAGGTTAATTTGTTGAAGTTTATCTTGGAAGGTTGTCAGAACCCAATTTGCAATGCAATTCCATCGTTTGTGATCTGGATTCACTAATCCAGTCATCCTGATATCCTGTTCAGGGTATCTTCCTTCTTCCTTCGCAAATTCATTTGCGAATATAGGGGTTCTGACGGGCATCAGCATAGATGAGTTTTCCGGTGGGATGCAGCTGGGTCTCAAACCTCTCAACATAACACTGTATCTGTCAGAAGAGCTGTAAAACATATCTTTCCCGTTAACCTTCTTTACAAAAATCTTCCCTGCACGAGCATCCTGGAGAAGGGTGATGTTCCAATCCATTTTCCGTGGGTAGCTCGCATGAGCGTACCGTGACAAAGGAAGGCATCGAGCAATTTTAGGAATGAAGAATGATCTGTCTTCCCGGTGGACTACCATCTCCTCCATCATTGGCCTAGGCTGGGAGATTTTTTCAAAGGCATCACCAAACAAGAATAAGGGTTTCTTGTGGATAACAGCATCTGCTGATTCCAGAGGCTGTCCATTCATCAGACACATTAAAGTTTCGTTGTCCTGAGAAATCAATATTGCCTGACGAGAAGTCGGCAGATCGTATTGAGGATAATGGACGTGAGACAAATCTTCTTTATATTCAGATTCAGACAAAGTTCCCACAAAATGTTCATAGTTTGGATCTTCATTGGTTTCAACTGCATCAAAGACAGATAAAGATCAGTACAAATCAAAAAACTCTATTTTTTCAGACAAGCAAAACAGAAGAGTACACAATCCTCAGATTGCGCTAACATGGATTGCGCAAGATTAGTTTGCGCATCATAATAGGGTGCGCAAACCAATCGATTGCGCTGACATTCAGCGCAAATCAATTGATTGCGCTGACTTTCTGTCAGCGCAATTCGATAGATTGTGCAGGATTACAGTTTTCATAAAAATGAAGACTGACTATTTATGCAACCAAAAATCCTAAAAAGGATGGCGCAAGATGAACTCATCTCTAAAAAGAAATGAGTTTCGAAGATCAAAGGAAGTCAAAACACCCTAAAAAGGGTTTTCGATCGGTTAAACAACCTCTCAGAGCGGGCAGCGCAGCTTCGTGACGAGAGGCTCGTCGCGCAGTCCTGGATGAAGACTCGGCCGGAGCTTTGCCTTTCGCGGCGGCGGCGGCGGTGGAGGATCGTCGGGGGGCCATTGTTTGTCGAAGAAGGAGGACAGCAAGGGTTCGGAGGAATTTCTCTCAAAAGATCAATGGATGCAAAGTAAAAATGAAAGTGAAAAGAGGCTATTTATAGCTTTCGAAATACGAAACGGCTGCCATGGATTGCGCCTGAAATTGGGAGCACTTCGCTTTGCGCAGACAGCTCATCATCATGCGCAACTTGATTCAAAAATGCAAAAATTCAAAGTATTTCGAAACTTTGAATCAAATCAACTTTCGAAAACTTTGAAGGGGGTCTTGTAGGTCCTAAAAAATCAAGTTGCATCAATCAACAAAGTCAAGAAATCAAGAAACCCATCATTTTGATGAATTGCGCAGACAACAGATTGCGCAGCAATCCGATTGCGCACACTGCTTTGCGCAAACAACCGATTGCGCAAGCTGACGTGGCAGAAGTCATCATTACTAAATCAAATCAAATCTTTTCTGACAACTGACAGCACGAATAACAAGGAGTCTGTTCGTTTCTTGCGCCGCACAGTGCTCGAGGGCGGCTGACAGCTGGCAGCGCAAACCAATGCTGCGCAGTTTGAGTCTGCGCAAATCATGTATGCACAATTCAACTCTGCGCACTCTATCAAATGTAACTGTTAAGTTACACGTGGCATTCATGCCATCAATTGTTCATTACGTGGCAACTGTTTATGCACGATCATGCGCATTTCTATCAAATCATGCCATGTGTCCACGATAGTCGGCCCACGATCCAGTAACTATCTGCGCAAATCAATGTTGCGCAAACCAATGCTGCGCAAATCATCATGCGCAGTCCAAAATAACTGAAAGTTAGTTATTTCCAGAACTCTATAAATAGAGTTTCAAGTCTTCATTCAGGGGGATCAAGATCGGAGATCAGAAATTAGAGAGTTCAGGAGTTCTTGCCAAAGTGCTGCTGCATTCTTCCGAGACTTTTGTCTTCAACTTTCGAGGCTTTCGCCTTCAGTTTTCTTGAGTTGTTTTCAACTTCAAAGGCTTCATCTTCAAAGTTCACATCGTCCAAGGGATAAAGCAATCATCATCGAGATTGGATTCCTACAGTTGTAATTTTCCCAGAATTCTTGTAATCTTTATTACAGTTTGTATCAATAAAGTTCTATACTTTTGTTTTTGCAAACAGTTACCCGCCACTGTCCCCAAACTGCGGCAACCTCGACCACTCGTTCTTCCACACAGATCCCCGTCTCTGCCACCACCATCCCTGCCTCCCCGATATCCTAACTCATCCCGACAGCACCACCAGAACCTCCTGGCCGTCCCCGACACCATCGGCCAACTCCGGCCGCCCCCTTGCAACAACAACCATCAACATCCACAACCACCGAACCCCTCATCAACCGTCGACCCACCAGGCCACACAAAACAATCTCCGCCACCATATCCCGACACCATCACCGTCACCACCAATCTTAGAGGAATAATAAAACCCTAAACTCACCTCCGCCGTCGGCGCAAGCTCGCCGCTCTGCCATGCCGAGCCTCTCTCCTCCGCCGGCCAGATCCAGGAGTAGCCTCGACTCCGCTGCGCCACCACAGTAACCCCGCGAAACCCAGCTCCGCCGTCCCGTCTCTCCTTCCTCCTCCGTATTGCCGACGCGCCGAAAAACTCGCGCCCTTCGCCGGAGTTTCCTAGCGCCTTCTGCTAAGCGCGCGCCACCACCAGCGCCGCTCCGTCCCAAGCTCGCGATGCCTACGCCTTCCGCACCAGGAACACGCCGCCCAAATCTCGGCATCGACCGTGCCGTTTGCTCCGCCGGTGAGCACTTCCCCAATCCCCGCTCTTCCCTCACTCTATCTCTCAAAATTTTGTTACGGAATTAGGAAAGGGGCTGATTAGTTAGGGTTTAATATTAATATTTATTATTATTATTATGACTATTATTATTATATTGACTATTGATTATTATTATTATGTTATATTATTTACTATTATTATTATTATTATTATTATTATTATTCTTATTATTATTATTATTATTATTTTTATTAGTTATTAAAAGAAAAAAGGTGCTGTATAGTTTCATTAGGGTTTAATATTATTTTTTTATAATTATTGTTATTAGTATCATTATCCCTTTAAATTATTTTTATAAAATATTTAATTTAGTTTATTCATCTAATATAAAATTTTGACTAGTAAATCATAATTTCCAAATTACTATACAATAAACATTTTTTTCAAGTATTTCTCTAAAAATTATTTTTATTAATAAAACATGTTTTACGTAAATTGATTTTAAAAGTAGTTTTCAAAAAATTAGTACATGTATTTATTTCCACAATTCCTCTTCAATCATCTTAATTAATCATGACTAATCGCTCATTCCTATTCCTCGCGAAATTGGATCCTGTATGCACCAACCATGGCTATTGGACGCACCGGACTGGTCAGATCCTCACACCACACCAGGCGACCTACCCGGCAAGATACCGTGCCATTATACTGTTTATTTTTAGTTTGCATTTTATTACATATCACTGTTCATTTATTTTCCAGTTCTTGATTTACTGCCTGCTCAGTGATATTAGATGTACTTTGTTATTTATCCTTTGATTGCATATGGACCTAGAGTTAAGGGACTACCGTTGTAGTGTATTGTATATACCTTGACACAGTTGTACCACGAGGATATGTGAGATGAGTATCATGTAGAGGTTCTTGCGTGTGGGCTGATCCCCCATGTGCATGCGTTAGGATTAACTGCTAATAGAGGTATGTTATGAGACTTAGCAGTTAGTAGAGAAACATGGTCGTGGATGCGACATGATAGATACATTGGATGGGGAAAACAATACCTGACGTATGGGCTTCGATTGTACTTCCCTTGTAACCCGGAAGCTCCGCTGGAGATACGGGTATGATGAGCCTCTCAGGTTGGCCACTGTCGTTTTTGAACGTCATGCGCTTAGGTCACTGGTACCCAAGTGGGGACTATACCAGATCCCATGTACAGCCAGGGCTCATACGTCGAAGGATTATTTCTCAATTGCATGTTCACCTTAGTTCGGTTAGTTTACCTTATTTGTGTCTTGTCACTTTCTTGGATTGTGGCATATTTTATATTCAGTATTTATATGGTATGTTTATTGTATCTTGTTACGTCCCTCTGAGGACCTGGTTATCTCGCCAGGTGTGTGTTCTTGTCTTTCGCAGGTGTTCTAGCCGTGGCCATGATTGTCACTATTTCTTCGAGGATGATTGCGCTTTGATCATCTTCGCTTCGCCCGCCAATCTTATTGTATTTTTCATGTATTTTTCCTTACTTGTTGGTAGTAGATTTGTCTCCGCCCAACGATTGTATACATGACAAATTCAAAGTTGCTTTTATATCATTATTTATCTTTGTGGATGAGATTTAGTACCTTGGTTACTGCATTTTACAGCTTATGTATATATACGAGGGTCCATATACTTTATATGTATACAGTTGGCATGATTACGTTTCTAGTCCTACGTATTTTGGGACTGGGACGTTACAAAGCTTGTTCTCGAGGTGATTTGACAGAAGGAGTTTCATGTTCCTTCATCGACTGTCTAGGAGTCTGGCCCTTGTAAAGGGAACTGGATTTAAATGACAATGGAGTCCCAATTTGTTCCAAAAGTACTCTTAGCTGCTGGAGTCTTTGAAGCTTGTACTTCAGTTTGTTGTAAAGTAACATGTCCAGACTTATGTTCAGTAGCTGAGGTTCTCACTAGAGATAAAAGTGTTGATGCATCACTCTCAGGCTTGTTTTGAGTCTATGGCTCAATAGCTGAGGCCTCTGGCTCTGTTTTAAGAAAACGGCAGGTCTTTGCTTCCCTAACGACAGAATCGTCAGGTTCATCCTTTGGGCCACTTGTCGAAGGTACCATTGTAGAAGACCCACCCGACATTCGTAGACTTGTTTCAATCTCATTAAGATTGCCTATGTCAATATTCTCAAAGGCAAAGCCACTCTCATCAATGATATTCTCAGGTTCAGGCGCCATATAAGATTGGTTGTCATCATTGTCATCCCTGACATCTAATGATTCATCTTCTTGGGTAGGCTTGGAAGGTTTTGTATCACTGTCCGATAATTTTACAGCTGCTTTGGAAGATGTTCTAGTAGGTGAACCTACAACATCTACACTCTAACTGATTTATTAAGAGACAATCATGTGGGAAGATCTCCTTGGGGACGTCATTTTAGGTGGTCCAAAAGAAGGCTCAATTTTTGGGATAAAAGCAATCGATAATGTCACGACCCGCACCCACTTTTCGGGATGCCAGTGCGTGCGCAAGCCAGCCTACGCCGCAATGTCGATGGTAGAACATTGTCTAGCCGTAATAAACAAATGCTCAAAAATAAACTTTACTGCTCATTCACATTGCTAAATTAATTACAACATTTACAAGATTTATATTTAAAGAAAAGTACAATATTCTTACAAATATTGAAAATGACTACAACACATCTATCTAACTAATCTCTAGGTTTTGGCCTGCAAGTACACCCGTATCTCCCATGGCTAATAGTAGTCGTGATTAACCTGAAAAATGGTTTCCAGTTAGGAATGGAACAAGCACACAAACAGACAGGCTATTCGAAACATTATAGAATTTACAAGGCATGAAAATAATACATGTAAAATAATCTAGCAAGTAAAACTGATATCATGGCATATCTAGAATAAAGTAGGTAATCTACAAAAGGATATATCAACTAGAGGAAAACATGTAAATAGGGTGACATGGCAAGTGGTGAAGAAAATAAGGGAAATCAAGTAAATGATAACTATCTATGTGTTTTGAAATATCGTGTTCGACGTGTGAACGTCTAGGGGTAAATTTCACACCCTGCACGTGTCGTGTACGGCTTCTATTCTCCACGAAAGACACTGGGGATGGAAACGTTAGTTCACACGTCTACTAAGATATTTTCCTGCCGGATTAGTACTCATAGACTCGAATAAGTCACAAACACGGAAGCATGTGAATGATAATCAAAAAAATAGTATGTAGAGATCCATGATACTAACCCGTATAACAAGCTTGTCAGCAAGCAGGAGAGCATATGTATAACATGAAATAGAAAAACTATTAGGAATTGAAAGCAATCAGTATATGTACTTGCCTGGGGTCCTTTGCTGGTGAAACCAATAATACCAATCACTCTGTGAGCCACAAAAGTCAAACTCACGTAACAATCTTCGGATACTGAAACAGAAATCACCAACGTGTTCGGTATAAAAAAATATCTAAAAATGCCAACCCAAAAGTCCAATTCTAGACAAAGGGGCAAAATCATAATTTTGGGTCAAGATGATATCTGTTGTTGGATCCACTTTGCATCAAAAAGCGTGCCTGTACCTGTGGACACACACAAAAAAGAAAAAGAAATGCTATCTTTTCTTATTGGTACAAGGCACCACAAATCGAGTACGCCTGAGAGATCCTGTGCTGAGAATCCCAGAGTACAAAAAGAATTCTGGAGAATGGGACGATGGAGATTGAGCGCCAGTTTCTCCTTTACTCTGTTGACACTTCGATTACAAAAGTGGGAGAAAACCTAAATAAATTGCTAAATCTCAGCTCATTGTCAAGAAGTGCAGCAATTTAGCTCTTGAAAATACTCTTCGTTCTGTGTTTTGAAGAGGTATGAGACCCCTTTTTATAGTAGTTTTCGTGCTGGAATGATGTTATGCGCCCACATGAGAAAACACACTGGTTTTCATGTGGGCACATAGTCCTGCTTTGGGCGTATAGGGTGTAGGCATGTGCAGACTACGTGATCGTGGGTTGATCGTGGGTTTGACATGGCCGCATGCTCCAGTGCACGACTGCTCGTAGAGACTGACATGGCTGTATGCTTCGATGCACGATTGATCGTAGGTTTGACCGAGTCGGGGACTGTCCTGACTTGGGCGCATAGCCTAAAACAGGGCTATGCGCCCCTTTCTGGAGGGGTACAGAGTAGTAGCTTGGGCGCATAGCTCGCTCTGGTGGCTTGGGCACATAGCTCGCTCTGGTGGCTTGGGCGCATAGCTCGCTCTGGTCACTTGGGCGCATAGCATGCTCTGGTCACTTGGACACATATGACTTCTCTGGCTTAGGCGCATATAACTACTTAGGTGCATGGTAGTCAAGACTGCTAAAATTTTCATGCTTCTATAAGACCTCGTTCAAAATTTTTGATACTTGAACGAGTTCAAAATACTTTGAAAGAAGCATGGACCGTCTTCTCGTGATGCAGTGGGCGCATGGGATAGCTCTCCCTTTGGGCGCATAGAGTTTGGCCAGACTGTCAGAGAGATGGTTGTTCAGATCTTCCTTGAAAATCTTAACTGATAGATTCATCGGGATGGAATTTGAAGAGGTCCATCCTTCATGCGTTGACCATGTCAGCAAGTGGCAGTCGCATAATGTGCAAGATACCGTATCTCTATGTGGGTGCATAAGTCGTAGTGGACGCATAGATGTAGTGGGCACATAGGAATAGTGGATGCATAGTGTTTGGCCTATGCCTATAAATTGGCTTTGAAGAGAGAGAAAATATATTATTCTCTTTTCTCTTAGAACTTTCAAAAGACTTTTCATCTCCTCTCTGCACGAACCATGTCTCCCAAGGCCGCCAAGAGATCTGCGAAGGGCAAGGGGGCTGCACCGAGTGGCTCTCCTCCTGCGACAGCATCCTCGCCAGTCCAAGACCCGATCCTGGGTGAGGCTACGCCTCAAAACAAAGTCTTGAGCGTTAATTTGTGACGCTCAGACTTTTCCTCTGCCTGGGCGCATGCGCCCAAGGAAACATGCTTCTGTGAGCATTCATATGCGCCCAAAGAAGCATGCGCCCATACTGTTGTGTGTTATGCGCCCATATGTTGCTATATGTTATGCGCCCATATACTACTGCATGTTATGCGCCCACATGTTGCTGTATCTTATGCGCCCACATGCTGTTTTAGGCGCATAACCCTTTGGGCGCATAGCCCTTTGGGCGCATAGGACTCCTATAGTACTTAGTTTTTTCTGCAAATTCTGAATCTGACTTTCTCTTTTATCTTTACAGTTAACATGTTTGTCCCAAAACTTGGTGGAATCCCTTTCGGCTCTGCTTGCTAAGTCCTCTGCACAAGTCCCATAACCAACATGGTCAGAAAGGTTCAGGCTAAGATCAGTCATGACCAGTCTACAGAACGGACTATCGCCACACGAACAGGACAAGGCCTTCCTAAAGCAGATGATTAACGACGATAAGCTCTTGCTTGGAGGGACACGTCATTTCAAGAAGCCGTACTTCCTGTTCGGTGACAGTGTAGGATTCAAGGATGACGAGACGATATGTCTAGAAGACCCTTTGGTAGTTAAGTTAAATGGCCAAAGAATATGGTTACCATCGATGAAGCGTCAATACCCTCTGTCAGCGTTTATTGATCTGGCTGTATAGAGGCAGATGAAATGGGACCTGACCCCTGAACTGCATGGGGCTGTTTCTGGCAGGATCCAGTTCAACTCTGGTGACTGGAAGAAGGACACTTTCAAATGTATCAAGGGCTCCACGTCCTACTCCATGAGGGGGCTACATCCTGGGGTCATAATAAAAGATGTCCTAACTGATCTTCACCCTTACGCTGCTGAGGCTCTCTCTAACTTGATGCTTTCAAAGAAAGATTCTTATCCAGGAGGGAAGCTGTGAATGGAAGGTTGGAGATATTTTGTCCCGTTCTGGAGCGACCTTACTGGATGGGTGCTCTCGACTTACGTGGCCACCCTAAAAGCTGTCGGCCTTTATATGCCGTTAGAGCCACCCACTATGGCATTAAGGTTAACTGGCCTATGTTTATATCATTGGTGGAGTTGTTCAACCATAACACGTGTACTTTCTTCACTCCGGGTGGGGAGATGGGTCTGGCTCTTCATGAGATGCAGGTGATATCCAAACTTCTCTAGATGACGGAGCCATACGCAGAATACGTCCCCTGTGGTGAGGGGCTCCGAGACCTGGAGAATGAGAACTCCGAGATGATAGAGGTGTATAATGAGTTACTCTTTCACCTTTTTATTTGTCACCAGATCACGACGAAGGGTAGGACTGAGGGGTTCATTTCCCATACGAGGGCCTCGACCAACTACATCTTCATCAGGAAAGAAGAAAACGACCCAGTTTCTTTCTCGTCTAGCAAGCCCTCAACGAAATCTGAGATAGATGAGTTGATGGCAGATAACGGTGTTGTAGATGCCGAAGATAGTGATGATCCTGAGGGGAACTCCCCAGCTTATCATTTTTTCAGGCTGGCCAAGTTCAAGGTGTCAAAAATGGCGGTGCTAGCCGCTTTCCTGATGATATGGCTTCGTGATTGTGTACTCTCTGGTGGTTCAGGGTCTATTGAAAGAATAAGCAGGGGTATGATACTTTCGGCTGTGAAGCTGGCCTTTGGATGCCAACTTGCCCTGCTTCCAGCGATGGTCTGTGCCATCCAACGAGGTTTACGACACTTTATTGTGAACGCGATGACACCCGATGGCAGAAAGGATTTTGCTAGGAATGAGTTTTCCTTTCATTATCTAATGGGATGGCTGGTGCTGTATTATCCCAGATTGATGAATGCCGGGCTGATGGCAGACTCTTTGGCGGGGGATACCTTTCTTCGGAGATTCAAAGATACGGATTGGACCGTTATAGGGGTGCCTGTTTGTAGGAAGGCTTTGAGTTTTCTGCAGAACTATAAATTCTTCAGAGTGTCGCCTCCATCTGGTAGTGGCCGCGCAGGAGACACCCTAGTGGATGAGGGAGCACTCACGACTAGCCTTCATATTAGGGCGTTTCGTTGGCTCTAGTCCATCAGGCCTTCCTATCTAGTGTTTAGGAATAGGAACCACACTTTCCTGGAACCTTATTTGTCGAGCCGCTTTGCACGACAATTCGGCTACAGCCAGCTTCTCTTAGGCAATCCCAGTCCTCATCTCCAGTCGATAGGGAGTCTGATCGATGGGGCACGTGCATGGGGCTACTACAACGTTGGACGTACGGGAGCAGTTTTTACCTTGCCAGAAGATAAACCTGACACCCACATGCTCTTTGTTGCTGCTAAGTTCTATATTCAGGTCAATACCCTTCATTTTCGGTATGACCGTGAACAGAGTTTAATATCGAAGACTAGGTTTGCCCCTACTCTTGCTGATATAGGACGAGTGCGGACAATGGGGAGTTTTCTCACCATTACGTTTGTCTTTTCCGTAGGACATTGAAGTTACGACTGCGACAGGTGCTTCTTTGCCTGAAGAGGTAGACATAACAACAGTGTCCCGTGCTCGTCCTCAACCGATGGATGAGGGCGGGTCTTCTTCAGTTGTAAGGCTTGAGCGAAGGGATGATCAGGGTGAAGGCCCCGACCATGATGGCGATCAGAAAACCAGTCCCTCCTATGACATTTCTTTGGGGGATATGTCTGCGATAGGAACTATGATGAAAGACTTGGATGAAAATCAATTCCAATCAGCTCACCTTCCTCTGGGTATGTCATTCTTGCACTTTTTTTCGAATGAGATTTTTCGACTTCAATTTTGCGTGCAACTTATGAAGCAAACTTCTATCGTATATTCCCTTGTAGACAAGGAAAGGAAACAAAGCAAGGAGGTTGCTCGAGATACTGGGGCTAGACAGGAAGCTGCCCTTGGTTCTTCCAGTAAACCGACATCGGTTACTGAAGAAGTTCTCGATCGGCCTGTTGAGGCGGCCGTTATTAAATCTGCTTCGGGTCTAGCTGGGACCGTGGAAGGCGAGCAGCCTGATGCTGCTTTGGCAGATGTTGACAGTGAGCGACCTGGGCCTGCTCTCATTTCTCCAGTTCCAGTTGATGCTGAGCCGGCAGGAGGTATAAACTTAAAAGTCCTTCTTTAAGTAAGTTTTTTTTGTTACTGATATGTGTATTGCTTTATTTGTCAGGTTCAGCTTCCTCCCAAGCAGCTCTTCCTGGCATAGAAGATCCTCATCAAGCTTCATCTCCAACAACCTCCACTGAAGACGACGAGATGGCCCAGGAAGTCGTCAAAGCTTTCTATTCTGTCCTAAAAGTAAAGCCTCCTGGAGTTCTGAATCAGAACGCCGCCTTTGGCCCTGTGAAGGTTGTTGCCAAATGCTAAGCGACGGTCCTTGAGAGCATTGCCGGCTATGAAGAGCGGGCTAATGCTCTAAGGAAGGTTCTGATTGATCTGGAGGGTCAGGTAGCCAGATTTTTGGATGCTAAACAATAGAGCCTGACGTCACTGTTCTGTACAGAAGATGAGGCTTTGATCGCGGCTCTCGTGGAGGAGAAGGCTACTTTCCAAGCAAGGAAGGATGCCCTCGTTCAAGAGATAAGTGAATTGGCTGATCAGTATGGGCAGTTCAATGCTGCGAGTGAGGCACGCGCTGCTTCGAAGAATAAGTTGGCTGCACAGATTACTGAGAAATATAATCGTATTGCGCAGATCCAAAGTGAGATTGCTCAACTTGAGGTCAGCTTGAGGACAACGACGTCTGAACAAGACGACTATTTGGCTTAGGCTGCCATGACCGCTACAACTTTCGACCGCTTAAAAGAACAGCTGGTGAAATTGGAGGGAGAGCACATGAATCTGATCCCCTTGCAGGATGAAGCTGCTCGGCAGAAAGATGCACGTCGTCGCGCTACCGTCAAGTCCGAAGCCGAAATTGCGGCTCTAAGGGATAATATCAATCGATTGTGTATCCCTTAAATTTTTGTTTGTAACTGTTTCTTTTTTTAGCCGTCTAGACTCTTGTATCTTTTTCTCCGTCTTCTGATAGACGTTTAAAGAATAAAGAATATTTTGGCTTTCAAAATTCATGAATGTGATTTTGTGAAATATCAGAACTAGAGGTAATGTGGATGTAGTAAGGATATTTCTGGTGGGTATTCCGTTGGAAAATTTGATGTGGACTCATTATCCGTTTTATATTCAGGGTTCTTGAATATAGATAATAAGTTGAACGAAGCTGCTAATAGAGGTAATATGAACGTAATAGCATAGGATGTTGTATATCTGACCAGAGGTAATATGGACGTGGAAGGATATATAATATTAGGTAGGAGTGGATAATTTAGAGGTAATATGGACGTGGTTATCCTTAATGAATGCTTTGCTCAGAGGTTATATGGACGTGGCAAAATGTTTCTTAATCATCCCACTGGGGAAATAATTATCGGAAAACAATTCAGTGGTAATATTGATGTGACTTGTTTTCGTCAAACTGAGTTTGGGCAGAGTTAAAAACGGAAATGATTCCACTGGGGAATCTTTTTTGAGGACCTATTATCCATGGCGTATTCAAGACTATTGAAATATGGATAATAGTTAGATAATTTTTCGAATCACATAAACATTGCACTGTAAATTTACATGACTGAAAATATGCGAACACTGTTTACAAAAGGTTACACATAATATTTTTTCAGGAACTTGTCGTTGATAGGCATCATGAGCAAGTCACCATCAGGCTTGGTTAGTCGATACGTACTGTTAGAATATACTGATTCTATAACAAAAGGACCTTTCCATTTAGGCTGGAATTTTTCTTTCGTTTTGTGCATCATGGCCATTGGTCTTCTCACTGCTAAGACTAGATCACCAACTTGGAAGATTCTTTCCTTCACCTTTTTATTGATGGCTCTGGAAAGGCGTGCTTGGTATAGCTCAATACACGACTGAGCTAATAAACGTTTTTTGTCTAGTGCTTCGAGCTCCTGTAATCGCAGACGGCAGCTTTCTTCGGCAGTCAACTCACTGGCTAAGGCTACTCAAAGAGAAGGAATCTGGATTTCTAGGAAAAGAACTGCTTCACTCCCATAAACCAGAGAGAATAGCGTACTGCCTGTTGGAGTCCGGACCGTTGTACGATAGGCCCAGAGACATTCGCCGAGCTTCTTATTCCAATCATGCTTGTTTGAAGACACGAACTTCTTTAGATGTTTAATGATAGTTTTATTGAAGGCTTCTGCTAACCCATTAGCCGCTGGATTGTAGGAAGTAGAGGCTATATTCTGGATTCGATTTTAATCGCAGAACTGACAGAATGTAAGGCTTACGAATTGTGGACCATTACCATGGATGATCCTGCGAGGTAGGACGAAGCGATAGATAACGTGATTTCTGATGAAACTGATCACGTTCGACGTCTTCACTTCGGTGAGCGGTATAGCTTCCGTCCATTTGGAAAAGTAATCAGTTATAGCTAGGATAAACAGATGTCCTCTGGAAGATGGCAGGCTGATTGGGCCTATGACATCTATACCCCAGGCTTCAAAAGGCCAAGATGCTATCGTCGGGTGTAGAAACTACGAGGGTTGATGAATAAAGTCGGCGTGGAACTGACAAGCCCTACACTATTTTACATATTCAACAGCATCTGCTATCATCGTGGGCCAATAATAACCCATTCGTCTGAGACAATCTTGTAATTTGGGACCTGGTTGATGTGTACCACAAACTCCATCGTGAGCCTCCCGGAGTGCATGTTTGGCTTCTGTGTTTGATAAACATCGTAACAGTAGCCCATCGTAAGAGCGTCGGTACAGTATTTTGGTAGCTGTATCATAGTAAAATCTGAGGGATCACCTTTGGATAGATACTGCTTCTTTTGGGTCCTCAGGGAGGATTACATAGACAGTATAGTCTATGAAGGAAAGTCTCCAGTCTTTAATGTCGACATTTGTTTCCGTTGTATAACTGTGATGAGTATGCAAGGCATCTTTCACACAGAATAGTTTTCGACCAGACACTGTGATCGACTGCTGAGTATTAGTAGGGACGGTCAGGGATGCGGCGAGACCTGCTAAAGCATCTGCTTCTATATTCTGTAGTCGAGGCACGTGCTCGATGAAGAATCCAGCGAAAGTAGACGCCAATTCGATTATCGCTTTGTGATAGGGGATGAGATCTTCGTGATGAACTTCATAATCCCCTCGGACCTGACTGACTATTAGCTTGGAATCAACGTAAGCTTCTAGAAAGTCAACTCCTAGTTGTTTTGCCAGTTGAAGGCCGATCGATAGGGCATTATATTCGTCCACGTTGTTGGTGCAGGATTCTATGAGAGAATATGCACGATGTATAACCAGATGGTCGGGGGACACAAGCACGATGCCTACTCCGACCACGATATTTTCTTTGGCTCCTGTTCATGATGCACCGTCAAAGAACATTCGCCAAATGGGGATTTCCTCAGTTGCGGTGTTTGACTCTACTACTTCATCGGGGATTTTATCGTAGAGTTTGGAAGATTCTGGCACCGGATGAGCTGCTAGGAAATCAGCTAACGCCTGGCCTTTTACTTTCTTCTGAGGGATAAACAACATATCATATGGAGTCAACAGCATTGCCCATATAGCTAAATGGGAATTAAGAATGCCCGGTTTAGTCATGAGTATTCTGAGAGGATTGATTTTAGATATGATGTGGATAGTCTATCTAGACACATAGTGGCGTGTCTTCTGGATAGCAAATACCAGTGCAAGACATTCCTTTTCCACAGGTGTGTATCTGTGCTCGGCACCCACCATAATACGGCTGAGGTAGTACATTGCCTGTTCATGGCCGCATTCATTCTTCTGAGCTAATAGTGCACCAAAGGAATGCTCCATAGCACAGACGTATAGTAAGAAGGGCTTCCCCATTATTGGAGCTATCAATACTGGAGGGCTTATGAGATACCTCTTGATGTCGTCAAATGCATGTTGATATTATTCAGTCCAGATGAAAGATACGCCTTTCTTCATGAGCTGAGTAAACGGTTGGCACCTTCTAGAAAGGTTCGAAATAGATCGTCTGATGTAGGCTAGCCTTCTTTGAAGTCCTCGTAGCTCTTTGAGACTTCTTAGGGGATGCATATCGAGGATAGCTTTCACTTTCTCTGGGTCAAGATGTATACCCTTTGAAGTGATAACAAAACCAAGGAACTTGCCGCTGGAGACTTTCAAAAAAGACTTGGTTGGATTCATCTCGAGTTGATGTGCACGCATTAGTTTGAACACCGTTCTCAAGTCTTGGAGGTGGTTGCCCTTGAGACGACTTTTAACTACGATATTTTCTACATAGAATTCTACTATTTTTCGTAAATGATCCAAAAAAATTGTGTTCATAGCTCGCTGGTATGTCGCTCCTACATTTTTCAATCCAAAGGGCATCACCGTATAGCAGTATACCTCCAACGGTGTTCGAAAAGATGTGTGCTTCTTATCGTCGGGGAACATCTTGATCTGGTTGTAGCCTGAGAACCCATCCATGAAGGACATCCGCTCGAAGCCGCAAGTATTGTCGATCATTATGTTGGTGATCGGAAGAGAGAACTTATCTTTCGGGCATGTAGAGTTCAAATTACGATAATCAATACAGACTCGAACTTTACCATTCTTTTTTATTGCTGGAACAATGTTAGTGACCCCGTCAGGGTGTTGTTCTTCGCGAATGAATCCACTTGCAATAAGCTTTTTGACTTCACTCTCGATGGCCTCCATGATATCTGGTCGAAATTGTCGTTGTTGCTGCTTCACTTGCTTAGCTTTAGACGAGATATTTAGGCGGTACATAGCTACTTTAGGGTCCAAGCCTGGCATGTCCTCATAGCTCCATGCAAAGACATCAATGTATTCTCTTATAAGCTGTATAAGAGATTATCGTTCATCGCCAGATAGACTTTTGTTGATGAAGATTGGTTTAAGAGATGATTCATCTCCTAAATTGACTTGGACGACTTCGTCTTCAGTAGGTGGTTCACGTTATTCAAAACGTAACTCCCACATAGTATCCATCTTTTGAGCCTATTGTTCAAGCTCGATCAATTGGACATCGTCTGCAATTTTGTCAACTGATACCATGTTAACGGGTAAAGTGCTTTGAACATGTCTCCAATGCTGGAGTCTGAATCGTAGAGGCAGGAATCAGAAGAATGAGAACAACGATCTGCTTCGACATCTGATCTTTCAGGGGTTGTTGGAGGAGTTACATAACCCAAACCAATACCGTTTTGTTATAATAGTTCTCGGGTTTGCCGGGAGGAGCAAAGTGACGTATTGGCAACCGTCGTCCTCGACCGTAGTTTAGTCCCTGGTCATTTTTTATATCATATCCCATGTTCTGGATGATATTCTTGGCTTGCCAACTATATCGAAAAAGTTACATTTTTCTAGAGTCATAGTCAGCTTCAGTGTTATGATTGGGAGAAGTAGAGTCCAGTACGAACATTCTTTCGCCAATTATTCTACCGAAGATAATTAGTTCTTCACCCTTCTTTCTAGCTGGAACGACGAAGTAGTGGATATCTTTTGGGCAGACTTTTTCTCGCAGATGAGGCATCATGACCGACATGCAGAGATGTGGTCATATGTCATGCTCTAGAGTGTATATCGTATCTATATAGAGGTTTACAGATTGGTAGACATCGGAGTAATTCAAAGATAAACCTTTACTAAAAAATACGAAAGTTCTTCTTCAGGGATAACATCATCCACTGAAGGTACATTATTTTGAGTATTGATATACTCATTGAGAGGATCATTGTCTAGAATAGGAGCCACAGACTTGGCCATGTTTGCCACATAGGATAACTCTTCAGGATTGGGAGGACGGACTTCAGCAGGTTCCACCCGAGGTGTCTTATAGAGAGTGATGGTCAATGGTTTGACCTTATCAGGGTTCTTCTTTTTAACCTAGATTGTGAGAGGCTTTAGAGTACTTTTTGGAGTAGTGTAGAGACTAAAAATTAAAAGGCGCCACTCGTTAAAGCCTTCAATCATCTGATGGCGCCAAACCAATCAAGTTGTGCCGAATCATCAAAGTGTGCAGCTTCAGATTACGCCATCGCCAGGTTGCGCTAGAGCCAGGGTGGGCAGAGGGACACGTGGCGCACTTCCTCGAAAAGTTATAACGACGTCATTATTACCTAACAACTGACAGCACAGAGATTAAGGAAAATCCCTTCGAATCCCGTACAATGCGGCGCTCAAGATGTCAGCATGTAATCAATGCTGACAGCTGGTTGGCACAAGTCACTGAATGGCGCAGGGATTAATCAGCACAATAAAGAAGACCTAGTCAAAAGGCGCTAGTAGTTAAGTTGCGCCTACGCGCAGCCTGACAAAGTGGCGCCACTTGATCAACTCTTAGTTTAAAATAGGGTGACGTAGCGCGCAAGCCAGCAAACTTAGCAGAGCATGCCCACTACACTGCCCATGATCACGCGCATCTCAATCAAACGATGCTACGCGTCTACAACAGTTAGTGCAAACCGCTCGCGTAGGTTGTTGCATTGTTCCCTTGCGCAACCTGATAAAGCTCGCACAAAGTGTTCAAATGGTGTTCAAAACAGAGTGACGTGGCATACAAGCCACTAACTTCGTAGAACATGCCCAATATACTGCCCACGACCACGCGCATCTCAATCAAACGATGCCACGCGTCTATAGCAATTAATACAATCGTTTCTGCAAGTGAACAAGAGGTGCACAATCTGAAGCGCGCGGAATCTAACATAACTACTAAACAGTTATTTCAGAACTCTATAAATAAAGTTTCAAATCATTCTCAAAACATCAAGGGTGATCATAATCTCCTGCTAAAGTGTTACTGCATTCTCCAGTGGCTCATGTCTTTGATATCACATCGTCCAAGGGATAAAGTGATCGTCTTCTGATCAGATTCCTATAGTTGCAATTCTCCATAAATTAATTATACTCATGTACTTTTTTTTAGTTTGTAATAAAACTTTTTGTTCTCTGCAAACAAAACGGCGACTCTGCTGGGGACGACTTTCTCCTCCAACGAGAAAGTGACAACTCAATGTGATACTGCGTCAATCGGCAAGACGCATAAGACCCAGGTCGTTAAAGTCGACCAGACAGCCTACGAGACTATGATCAATGCTGGGGGTGCCAAGCGCACTTCTGCCGCTGTTAAGAGCAAGAGTCGTTCCGTTTAGACTCCTAAGTCCTCGGCGGCGCAATCTACTGCCTCTGCGCAAATTGCGCCCATCACTAATTTGGCGCAACCTAAGGGAAACAGCCTTTTGGCTAATCCCTCCACTTCTCCGATTCTAAAATCGGAGGAGACTCTGTCTCGACACACTGTTGTCCAAAACAAGGGAAAGTGCACTCCAGTCCTCTCTTCCCTAACGCAGCCTACACTTACTCCTGCCTCTGCGGAACCCGTGCCCATTAATATTTCGGCGCAACCTAAGGGAAATAGCCTTTTGGATAATCCCTCTACTTCTCCAACCCTGAAATCAAAGGAGACTCTGTCTCGACACATTTCTGTCCAAAACAAGGGAAAGCGCCCTTTGGCCTTTTCTTCTTTGACACAATTTGTGCGTGTTCCTGCTTCAGCGCAACTTGCGTAGGTTCATGCCTTGGCGAAACCTGCACGAACTTGTGCACTAGTACAATGTAAAGAGAAGCACTCTCCTCTACCAAATCAGAAGCTTAGTGAGAAATCACTAAATCAAGGAAAAGGTTCTTTAACTTTTCATCATTCTGCTCGAGTCGTTGACTAGGTGGAAAGTACTGCTCTCCTTAATAAAGACAGCCAAATCTCTATTGGGAAGATGAGTTCCATTCAGAACAAACCTTCCATGCAAAAGGGTATTTTGCCTATTCCAAAGAGATCAGGACAGGATCTACCAACCTTATGTATTTTAAGATCCCGATGAGACAAACTACTAGTATCTCAAGTAGATACACAAGAAGCTCCCCTGTCAGACTTGCGCACCTATATCGTGCTAATTAGGCTCAACATCAAGAAATTGCAAGATGCATCAAGCACCAGTAGCTAACTTACAAAAGAGGAAGATTGCTGAGGTGAAAGATCCTGTGACTTATGCTAACCAGCTCAGCACATCATTGTACACTCAAGGTACAAGACACCTCAGGAATAGAAGCCATGTTCCGAATATCATCAAGGACTACGTTCCTGCAACTTCTTCTCGTCCTGTTAGCGACCTCCATGAACTCTTAATATAGAAGTAGAAGGTTATAAATCCATCTCGTCTAGCGGTGGTCCAACAACAAGAACATCATTGCAACCACCATCATAAAGTTGTCATCAAATGCTGCTGTCAGTCAGCCAAGCGGTCCGTCTTTGACCGTTTGAATTATGTTCGGACTCCCAAACCAATCCTAGTAGATGAAGATGAACTTCTCTATGCTTCTGTCAACATGGCATCTCGAAGCACTGGGGGTAGAAAATGTCGAAGACATAATACGTCCCACAATCCTAGTCAGCAATACTTAGATCAGATTTATGAATTCGGTGAAGGAGTATACCAATATACTAGATCAAAAAGCCGAGATACAATCAGTCAAAGGAATCTTCTTGATTCAAACCAAGATTCCTTCAGTCAAAAAGATATCCTATCACTTATTCTAGAGATAGTTCTTTATGTGACTTCGACGCTAACAGTAAAAGTTCTGAAAGGACCATTTTTTCTACTAGCTCATCTTCAAAGGCTAGAGAAGTGACTGCTTATGCCATCACAGAAGATCAAGATACCTCCACTTCTTTCAGTCAAGAGTAGAGAATTGCTGTTTTGGAGGCTAGTTTGAAGAACATGGCTAAAATGATGGCAGGCTAGCACACTGTGATTATGGCACAACATACAATTCCATCAGTCGTGAATCAGATTCCGACTCAAGAACCTGTGACGACATCAGTTCCTGCCAATATTGATCTGGGGGTACAATCTTCTCACACTGCTTTCATTCCTGCACAGGCTATTCCAAGTCAATCTTGTGCAGGGGGTGGTACTTATCATACGGTACCCCCTCCTAACACATTGAATCAATCTAATACTCCGCAATCAATAGGAGATACCAATGAGGCCGTAAAACTTTTACGTACTCAATTTGAAGCTTTCAAACAGAAGGATGGCCTGCAGAAGCTTGGGATCAAACAACCCTATCCCATAGAATGAAAAGTGGTCCAATTGCCTCCTAAGTATAAGCCCCCTACTATTATGCTATTTGATGGCAGCACGTCTCAACGTCAATACCTCAACCACTTTGAGGTAATAACTGACCAACTCTAATCAAATGATGCTCTTCTTACCAGAGTATTTGTTGGCTGTTTAGCTGCTGCAGCATATAACTGGTATAGCAGTTTACCAGATGGGTGCGTAACCTCTTTTGCTGGTTTCAAACAAATATTCTTGGAACGATTTTATGAGGGAACCAATAACATGACTATGTCTTCTCTCATCAAAATCAAACAACGACATAATGAAGCGACTGAACGTTTCATTGAACGGTTCCGCCGTGAAGCACTCAAAATGCCTCTCGGAACTCCAGATGTTTTAAATATAGACACTTGCAAATCAAACTTGTTGCCTATAATCAGCATGTGGACAGGATCAACACAGTTCTAGGATTGGCCTTCTTTTATAATAAACACCAAAGCTGCAAAAGAAAGTGCTGACAAATTCAAGTAATTAGTATTTGCCATTGATTGTAAAAGAACAGAACAATTATCGGAGGACTAAACTTAGACTCACAATACAAACTCGCTCGTATAAAGAAAGCCTAGGGACAAAAATCTAGGTACAGCAGACTAAGTACGATTGTTTATTTTTGATTCTGGGGGGTGACGATAGAGGCTCGGGAAAGCGACGACCGCTCTGTCTTACTCCTTGGACGATCAGTATGCAGCCTTGGCTCGGGGAAGATCTGCTCGACGTTGATAAAGAAATGCTCTTCTTGCTCTCCTCGGATTGCTCTCCTGGCTTCTCTTTCTCTGTGATTATCAAGAAAAAAGGGGGGAGCTCTCTCTGTGTAGATCTCTCTCTTCTTATTTTTTTATTCTTTTGTTGCCGTCCCTTTTTTTTTTCTTTTTTTTACAAGGGAATGATGCTGGCTATTTATAAGAGTGGGGGGTGATTATTAGGGTTTGCTAATGATTATCTGTTTGGAATGTTGGCGCTCCTTCATTCTATCTGAACCCTTGATCCTGATTATAGTGAATCTCGGCCATTAATACGGATAGCATCGTATCTCATGAGCAATTAATGCCAGCTGCTTTAAATCCTCGTGATTGATTATGCCAATGTCTGATTGCTCGCCACGTGTCCCATTAGCTTGATGATAAATGATATGCCCTGATCTCAGTAATTATGACGATGATGTCAAATATATTTGTTGAGATTCGGTTAAATCTCTTATTGATCCCATGCCACGTGTCTTAATTGTGAGTCCTGTCAGAGCCGTATAGGATTGACGATCCTCGAACCGCAGAGAGATACTCTTTGTAAGCCGCATAGGACGATGCTTCATCGAGCCGCATATGCATAATCTTTGTGAGCCGCATGAGCTGGCGTTATATTGGGCCGTAGGGAATGTGTTCCCAGGGAGCCGCATGAGCTAGCGTTGTATCGAACCGTATGGAACGAGTTCTCAGGGAGCCGCATATGACTGATTGCCACGTGGCAATCTGGGACTTCTGACGGATTTGGTCAGAGATTTTCTTCTTTTCCCGAGGAGTCAGTCATTATGGCAAGGCCATTATGAAACTTTATGTCAGGGCCGCCACAGTGAATCGTGCTGGAGCAACAAATGAGGCCACTACTCAAACGACCAGCAGTAGAGAAGGATCACACATGGCGTCCATCGAGCCGCATATGCCTTGCTGAACCGCATACGCTCCCGAGCCGCATGCGATTGAGAGTCTTCTTTGAACCGCATAGGGCCGCTCCTGTGTGAGCCGCATAAGCTTCTTACTCAGAGCCGCATGGATCATTATTCTAATATTTTCCATGCTTCTACAGGACCCCCTTCAAAGTTTTCAATTTGTAAAAATTGGAATACTTTGAACAAAAAGCATGGCCCCGTTCATGCCGCATAGGATTTTTCTGTCTGCCTGAGCTTCCTAGCCGCATAAGTGCCTTAGCCGCATAAATTCATCTGGCCGCATAAACTTGTTGCCACGTGTCCTGAACACGTGTGCAAATCATCATTAAGTGCCTTTGATTTGATTTAACGCCGCCTTTTGGGGGAGGATCCCAAGAGTCGGTTTTGCCTTGACCGAAGCATTTTGCCTTTATTCTTTGGGGGCGGCGCGTAATCCGAAGCGTACTCCGTGACGTCTGTTCGTTTCGTGGGTCTCTTTTGCCTATAAATAGGAGTCTTTTAGCCTCTTGGGGCTTTTCTTTACCTTCTCTCTTTGCTCTGATTCTCTATTTGCCGTCTTTGCTCTTCGTCTTCTTCCTTTAGCAACCGACAATGGCTCCCAAGAAGGCTGCAGCATCGAAGGCCGCCTCATCTTCTGCGGCAGCGAAGGGCAAGAAAGCCGTGTCTTTATCGACTGCGGTGGCGAACATGGCAGCTCCTCCGTTGACTGACGTGCCCGTTTTTCACCCCGACGTCCACCCGCCTATCGCTGGTAAGGGTCCCTTAATATGAACTGCCATGGCTACGTCGCATATTTTATGCGCGAGCCTATATTCCAAAGCACACTGTGTGTCCGACTCATGCTTGGGCCGCATGGGGTATGATCCAGGTTTGAGCCGCATGAAAGTGGTTGCGTAACTACTTCTTTAACAGGGCCGCATAAGCTCATCCTCGCTGGACTGCATAAGCTCATCCTTGCAGGGCCGCATAAGCGTTTTAGAGCCGAATATACTCCTTTCGGACCGCATAAGTTCCTCCGTACTGAGTCGCATGAGTTCCCTTCGAACGGAACTGCATAAGTTTATTCGTACTGGACCGCATGGGCTCTTTCAAACTGAGCCGCATAGGCTCATTTGAACTGACCTGTATAAACCGAGCCACACCTATGCTGAGCCGCATAAGTATCATGTGTTTTTGCGTTTCAGCTATCATTTTGACCTTATTTTTTTTGCCTTTCTTCAGTGACTCTGCCGGTGAATCCTGCTGGGGAACTTATGGTAGGCTCGCGTCAGTTTGCCTCGGGCGTTCATCGGGATGACTTAGTTCGTCAAGTGTCCGAACAGCTACTTATTGATGAACCTTTGGAGCTACTAAATGCTATCAGGGTTCAATCCTTTCAGTTCCTTGTTGATATGATAAGCTCTGGGCAGTCTGACGGGAAGTATCTGAAACCGGTCTTCCTCTTTGGGGATGCGTTGGTTGTAGAAAACTCCCGAGTATTGGATGTTTCGGAGAGTTGGGATTTTGACCTGGATGGGATGCCGATTCACATCCCTATTATGAAGCGCCATTTTCCTTTTGAGTGGTTCAATATGATCGTTCTGGATAGGCAGATGCCGGACACCCTCACTCCAACCAGACCGGGGATGTTTGTTGGTAATATCCGTTATAACAGAGCCACTGGGTCAGTGCGCGCAGTCAAAGATCCGGCCAGTCGGTCCTATCCTATTGGTAGGTTGGTCCTATCCTATTGGTAGGTTGGTCCTGCCGAGCTGGTTACACCCCATTCCTCCGTGGGCTAATCTGTCCTCATGGATCCTACGAAAGTATGAAGAGTTTTTGCGGGGAGTCAACCTTTATGACGCTATCCGGGGTACCAGCCACGGGTTGCCCGTTAATAAGCCACTGTTTATGGCCCTTTTGGAGATGTACAATCATCGAACGGGGACCTTTTTTACCCCTGTTAGAGAATTAGGGCTCGCTCTTCACGAGATGTATGCTATCTCCAAGCTCCCCTGGGGGGATGAACCCTTCGAAGTGTATACGCCGATGAATGAGGAGCTCTAAGATTTGGATCAGCGATTCCCCGATTTTGTCACCGTGTATCAAGAATTATTATGCCATCATAGCACCTGTCACCGGACGACTATCCAAAAAAATGACAGCTCGGAGGGGGACTCTCCCCATACTAAATCTTGGGTTGCATACCTTTTCAAATTTAGCGCGGCTGGCCGGGTTACTTCCCGAGATCGTTTAACTCCTAAAGAAGTGGAGGTCTTAATGTCGACTGCCAGGAGGTCGAAGTCTCAAAGTGACAGGTTCGGGAGCCAGATTGACTCCTTTAGCTACTTTCGTTATGGTACTCGGCGGTTGTCAGAGAAGGCACTCTTGGCCGGATTTCTAATGGTGTGGCTGCGCAACTGCGTGGTCTCAGGAGGGGCAGGCTCTATTGAGAGGATCAGTCGCCACTTCATTCTTTCTGCCGTGAAGTTGGCCTTTGGGGTCAGGCTGGCCCTCCTTCCTGCCATGGTGTGCAGTATTCAACATGGTCTTCGCGCCTTCTCGTCCAAGGTCATTGCTCGTGACGTGGCAATGGATTTTGAACGTGTAGAATTGCCTTACCATTACTTGCTGGGATGGCTATTGCTGCATTATCAATCCTTGATGAGACCCGGGACGGGAGATGGCGTTACAGGTGATGACGCATTTCTTTTCAAGTATCACCACCAACCTTGGGAATGTAGTACCATGCCGGCGTGTCGGAGGATGCTGGCGAGGGTGGATGGGTACAATTTCTTCGTATTCGTTCCTCGTTTCACTGATCAAGAGGTGAGGAGTGTTCATGTTGATGGGGTCGGACCTCCTCATTTTTTGCCTAAAAAGATACGTTTCTGGCTGCGCAACATTCGCCCGGCGCATCTAGTTTACCGGAATCGCAACACTGTGTATTTGGAGCCCTACTTGCCTAGTAGGCTTGCCCGTCAATTTGGGTATAGTCAGCTATTCCTCGGGCACCCCAGTTCTCACCTGGGATTTGAAAGCAGCATTCTTGATGGTATCAGAGCATGGAGCTACTATGACACCTGTCATACTCGGACTAGCTTCTTGGTCCCTGCCGCAAATGTGATGGATGAAATCTTGCATATGGCAGTCCTGTATCATGTCACGGCGAATCTTCCTCCCCTCGATTTTGACTTGAGGACTAGCTTCATTGTGGGCACTCGCCTAGCGGAGAAGGCTATGACGTCGAGAGTAAAGAAGAAAGGGACGAATAGGGTTCCTTCGTCCCATTCCGAATCCTTCGACACAATTGAAGAAGATAATGAGCGGGATGGCGAAGACTCCTTTTCTTCGGGTGATGGGATAATGGCGGGTCAGCCTCCCGTTATGGCGGCTGAGATGGCGACGGAACAACCGTCGGCCGTATTTGACGAAGCAGTGGGCCCGTTACCGTCTGCGTCGGAGGAGGTACGGGTAGATCTATCGCCCGCCATGCCTGGTCCTTCGCGTAAGCGGGGCAGGCATGAGCCTACCGGCGGAGGGGTAACTTTTTCTGTAAAGAGAGCGGCTGTCGGTCCCCGTAGGCTGCTTATTACGGAGAAGGGTGAGGGTGTAGACGATGTTTCGGAGGTAAGTCCAAGTCGGAGTTCTATCTTTGTTGTAGCTTTCTTTCCTCTCGGGGATATGACTTGATCATTTTTCTTTGTAGGCGTCTGACGAACCAAGCTCTCCTGAACCATCTGCTGCCTCAGTAGTTGATCCGGCCCATGCCGCTTTGATTAGCGACATGTGTGCCGCGGTCCTCTCTGCGGGGGCTCTCTCAGCGGCGGCTAAGGACTCCCAAGCTGCTGAGGCCCCAGCCCGGGGTGACGAAAGTTTCCTTGGGCCCATCTCCGAGATTTCTGAACTTCAGCAAGATGACGCCATCCTCGGTGCATCCCCTCCCGAGGATGCAAGGGCGGATGAGTCTTTTATTCCTGACTCGGAGGCTGTTGGTGAAGAGGTTGTGATGGCTGTAGGCAAACCTCAGCCTCCACATTCCTCCACTGGTAAGCTGAGCCACATATTGACCACCGAGGGGGCTTATTTGCTCTATCAGCATATCCTTCGGGTCAAGTCGATTCATGGTTGCCTTGGCCGTGCAGGTCCTGACCCTTTATCTCCTGCCACTGATATTCTTGGGGAAGGCCTGGTCTACCGTGATCAGGAGGAAAGGAGCGTTTCCTCCCCTTCGTCATCGCATGCTGAGGGACATCCTGCCAGCTCTGGGCAGATGGGGATGGAGTTGGTGCTGGCCCCGGCCTCGTCTTCGGCTGCTTATACGTCTCCGGAGATTGACTTCTCGACCCTGCCGAGCATCCAAATTCTGCGGGCCGCTGAAGAGGAATTGATCGATGTTCAAGCGTCCTTTCGTACGGAGTTGGTTTCTCTTGTGGCAGGAGCGGCAGATTCCGTCGCTTCTTCTTCCATGCTACCAGCCACACTTCCGCTGACACCGGTTTCCTCGGAGGCTCTGAACGAGGTGACGCAGGATGTGGTTGACAGCTTCTATCGCCACTTAGGGAGGGGTGTAAACGCTGCCGTGGAACGGGGGGTCCCTTTTTCTCTGTCTCTACGGGGAGCTCGGGGCCAAATTGACACTCTGAAGGGTCTTCCTGGCGGGCTGGGGTTAGCAGCGCTCCTGGAGCCTAAGTTGACAGAGGCTGACCAGCTTGTGACCCAACTGCTGGCAGTACGGCAGGCTGGCTTGCCCGCCGTGACTGAACGGGAGCGGAGCTTCCTGGTCGCTGCTAGGGACAGGATTAAGCTCGCTCGAGAAACTGCCGGACCGGCTGTGCAGGGAGACCTTGACAAGTTCTCCGTCTCTTATGACCGACTGGGTCGTCGGAGTCAGGCTTGTAGAGCCCGAGAAGAATCTGCCTCTCGTGGAGTAGCTGATACGAAGGAGCGGATTCTCGCACTCCAGAAGGAGTTGGTCTTCTTAGAGTCAGAGCGGGAGGCTGCTCATGCAGAACAAGAGTTGATTGCTCGAGAGGCCGAGAGGATTTCCCGATCCTCTGTCAACCTGGAGCGGGCCTTCAAGAAGTTTGAGGACAACTGGCGAGCCCATGCTCATCTGGAGGATGCGGCGGTGTTGAATCAGGAGGCGGAGCGCCGAGCCAGACAGAAGCTTGAGCGGTCGGTTGCCTTGATAAAGGACCGTCTTACGGCGTTATGTGTTCCAGAGCAGTGATCGGCTTTCTGTCTTCTTCTTCTTCTCTCTTTCTCTCCTTTTTTTTTCTTTTTAATTTTTGCAAGGGGTGTGATCCCTGCTGATGTAGCCCTTTGATTTTTGAATAAATGAGCATGTTTCAACTCATCTTTTCTTTCTTGCACTTGCGGTGTTTATGGAATTTGGACTTGCTGGGGGATTTATTTGTGGACCTGTTATCCTAGGCGTACCTTGGTTTTAGGTACGGATAACAGTTTAGATAGGATGTCCGGGACAGTCATGGTAAAGTGGTCATGGATGTTCTCGGTACTGGGGGAAGGAATGCCGTAGAGCAGCTGGGCTCCCGGGGCATGGTTAGATGGTGGATTTATGCTAAGAAGCTTAGCGAATAAATATTTGTGGACCTATTACCCTTGGCGTACCCTAGTTCAGGATGCGGATAATGGGGTGAAAGGGAACCGATCACATTTGCTCCGAGGTTATGATGACATGGCAAACATGAAGGTTTTATCGTGAAATCTTCCTACTCAGCGGTAATGAGAACATGGCAGGAGAGACTTTACGAAAGCTATTTGTGGTCAACAGAGGACATTTGTGGTCAACAGAGGACATTTGTGGTCCTATTATCCTTGTCGTACTCCGGTTGTGGGTACAGATAATAGGTTAAAAGAGGACCGACATACTTGCTCAGAGGTAATGTGGACATGACAAATATGACGATTTCTTCGACGGAGCCTTCCCACTCAGAGGTAATGAGGACATGGCAGGAGTGGGCTCAATGAAGATTGGGTACATAGAACGACTCAGAGGTAGGAGAACGTGGAAGTTCTATGCGAGGGGCGGTTTGTTTTTGGTGGAAGTGAAGACGACTCAGAGGTAATAAGGACATGGTCGTTTCGGAAATTGGTGGATCGACTACCCTTTTTGTGCACTGGGAGTGCGGGTAGTGAATCCTGAGGGAGGATCTCTGCCAGGAAGAAAGTTCAGAGGTATAATCATACTTGACTTACTATCTGAAAGAGTGACCGAAATGTAAGTTCAGAGGCACCAGCTAGTACATAACTTGGTAATTTGGACTATTGAGGGAGTGAGAGTTCAGCGGCACCAGCGGGTGCATGGCTCGATAATCTGAAATAGGGTGGATGAGAGTTCAGTGGTACTAAAGGGGTACATGACTCGATAATCTAGAGAATGATGGATGAGAGTTCAGTGGTACTAAAGGAGTACATGACTCGATAATCTGGAGAATGATGTTTAAACATAGTATTTCTTCAGGAACTTGCCGTTGACGGGCAACATGAGCAAATCTCCGTTCTGCTTAGCGAGGCGGTAGGCGCCGTTGGAGAACACGGTCTCGATGACAAATGGACCTTCCCATTTTGGCTGGAACTTACCGGTGTTCTTGTGAGTCATGACCATCGGCCTCCGGACTGCCAGAACAAGATCGCCCACTTGGAATGTTCTAATTTTAACTTTCTTGTTGAAGGCTCCTGAGATGCGTGCTTGGTATAGCTCGATCCTTTGCTGAGCTAGGAGGCGCTTTTCATCTAAAGCCTCCAACTCTTGTAGTCGTCGTCGGTAGTTATCATCCGTCGTCAATTGATAAGTGAGGGCGACGCGGAGTGAGGGGATCTGAGTCTCCAAAGGGAGGACTGCCTTGCTCCCGTACACCAGAGAGAATGGTGTATTCCCGGTGGCTGTTCGAACCGTGGTGCGATAAGCCCATAAGCACTCGCCGAGCTTCTCGTTCCAGTCGCGTTTGTTGGAGGAGGCGAACTTCTTGAGGAGCTTGATGATTGTTTTGTTGAATGCCTCTGCCAACCCGTTTGCTGCCGGGTTGTATGGTGTCGAAGCGCCATTCTGAATGCGGTGCTTATCGCAGAATCGGTAGAATGCATGGCTTATAAACTGTGGACCATTATCATGGATGATTCTTCGTGGTAGTCCGAAGCAGTAGATAACGTGATGCTTAAGGAAGCTGATCACGTTTGAAGTTTTAACTTCTGCGAGTGGGACAGCTTCCGCCCATTTGGAGAAATAATCATTGATCGCAAGTATGAAGCGATGTCCTCGGAAGGAAGGTGGGGTGATTGGACCAATGATATCCATTCTCCATGCTTCGAATGGCCAGGACGCCACTGTCGGATGTAAAAATTCGGATGGTCGGTGAATGAAGTCTGCGTGGACTTGGCAGGCCTTGCATTTTCTGGCATAATCTATCGCATCTGCCACCATCGTGGGCCAGTAGTAGCCCATCCGACGAAGGCGGTCCTGTAGCTTAGGGCCGGGTTGATGGGCCCTACAGACACCGTCGTGAGCTTCTCGTACAGCTTCTGTAGCTTCCGCGTTCGACAAGCACCGGAGCAATAATCCGTCGTAGGAGCGGCGATACAACATTTTCGTCTCTGTATCGTAGAAGAATCTGAAAGAACGCCGTCTGATAGAGGTAGCTTCCTTTGGATTCTCTGGGAGGATGTCGTATACGACGAAGTCGATGAACGGCTGTCTCCAGTCCGGTGTGTCATCGACCATCTAGGCGGAATAACTTGCCATAGCTTGAACGTTGTTCTTGGGACAGACCAGTTCGTGGCCTATTACGTCAACCGAATGATGAGCTTGGTTCAGCACTGCTAAGGAAGCGGCAAGGCCTGCTAGGGCATCGGCTTCGATATTTTGGAGTCTGGGGACGTGCTCGATGAAGAATCCCTCGAATGATGAGATAATGTTGATCGCAATTTGATGGTAGGGGATCATGTCTTCATGGTGAACCTCGTATGAGCCCCTGATCTGATTGACGATTAGTTGGGAGTCGCCGTATGCTTCAAGGTATTCTACCCCCAGCTCTTTTGCAAGTTGGAGGCCAATAACCAGAGCGTTATATTCGGCCACATTATTGGAGCAGGGTTCCGTGAGGGAGTAGGCGCGATTGATCACCAGCCCAGTAGGAGAAATTAATACCACTCCGACCCCGACGACGATGTTTCCCTTGGGTCCGATCCTTGAGGCACCATCGAAGAACATTCGCCATATATTATCGTGGGTGGCTGTATTCGAATCGGCGACCTCGTCTGGGATCTTTTCATAGATTCTGGATGACTCCGATCCTGGGTGGGCTGCCAAAAAGTCTGCTAGGGCTTGACCCTTAACAGCCTTTTGCGGGACGAAGATCATATGATAGGGGGACAGCAATATTGCCCATGTGGCGAGGCGAGAGCTGAGGGCCCCTGGTTTAGTCATGAGGACTCTAAGGGGGTTGACTCGCGAGATCACATGTATGGTTTGTCCTGTGACATAGTGCCGCGTCTTTTGAATAGCGAATACCAGGGCGAGACACTCCTTCTCTACGGCGGTGTATCGATGTTCTAGCCCGATCATCATTCTGCTGAGATAATATATGGCCTGCTCGTGGCCTGCATCGTTATTTTGTGCTAGCAGGGCACCAAAGGAGTGTTCCATTGCTCGTACGTAGAGCAGGAATGGTTTTCCGGGGACCGGGGCCACCAGGACTGGGGGATTCGATAAATATTCTTTGATGTCGTCGAAAGCATGCTGGCATTCCTCGTCCCATACGAATGAGACTCCCTTCTTCATGAGGTGTGTGAACGGTCGGCATCGCCCGGAGAGGTTGGAAATGAACCTCCTGATGTAAGCTAGCCTCCCTTGGAGGCCTCTGAGTTCGCGGAGATTTTTTGGGGGACCCATCTCCATGATTGCCTTCGTCTTCTCAGGGTCTATATGGATGCCCCGTGCCGTGATGATAAAGCCTAAGAATTTTCTGCTAGATACGCCCAAGAATGATTTCGTAGGGTTCATCTTCAGGTTGTGGGCTCGCATCAGGTCGAATACCGTTCTCAGGTCTTGCAGATGATCTTCCTTATGGCGACTCTTGACGGCGATGTCGTCGACATAGCATTCTACTATTTTGCGTAAATGTTCTCGAAAAATGATACTTATGGCCCGCTGATATGTAGCGCCAGCATTCTTTAGACCGAATGGCATGACTGTGTAGCAGTATGTACCAATCGGCATTCGGAATGATGTGTGCTTTTCGTCGTCGGGAGACATCTTGATTTGATTGTACCCCGAGAATCCATCCATGAATGACATACGTTCAAAGTCACATGTGTTGTCGATCATGATGTCTGTGATGGGGAGGGAAAACTCGTCCTTCGGACATGCCTCATTCAGATTACGGAAGTCGATGCAGATTCGGATCTTTCCATTTTTCTTAAGGACCGGCACTATGTTGGCGACCCAGTCAGGATGTTGCTCTTTACGAATGAAGCCGCTGGCTATTAGCTTGTTGACTTCGGCTTCAACTGTGTCCATGACGCCTGGGCGGAAGCGTCGTTGTTGCTGCTTGACTGGCTTTGCATCTGGCCGTATGTTGAGTTTGTGAAGAGCGATATCGGGGTCTAGCCCCGGCATGTCCTCGTAACTCCACGTGAACACGTCGATATATTCTTTGACAAGTTTCAGCAGCGATTCTCGTTCTTCGTTTGTCAGGCTTTTACTGATAAAGATCGGTTTTGGAGAAGATTCGCTGCCGAGATCCACTTGTATGACCTCATCTTCAGTAGGAGGTTCTCTCAGTTCGAACCCCTTTTCCCATTACGCGTCTAATTGTTGGGCCCACGGCACTAGCTCAAGGATTTCGGGGATGTCTTCGTCTTCCTCGTAAGCGTCAGCGAACGCCATGTTGACTGACATGACTTGTCTGAACACATCTCCGATGCTGGTATCTGAGTCGGAAGTCGGTGATCCGGTTGAATGTGACTGCCAGTCGCATTCTTCATCTGAGCTTTCAGGGGTCGTAGTAGGCGTTACATACCCTAAACCGCATCGGGTTTTGTTATAGTAGTTTCGTGGTTTGCCTGCCGGGGCTGGCGACTTCAAAGGTAATCGTCGTCCAGTTCCGTAGTTCAGTCCTGGTGTTGTCTCTAGATCATACCCCTGTTTTTGCATGAGATATTTGGATTGAGGGCTATAGAGATACAGAGGCAGTCTTCCAGCATCTGACCCGAAGTCGACTTCTTCCACAGCGAGGGGATGTGGGTTGTTCGTCCGGCCGAAGATGATCGGGTGGTCCCCTCCCTCGACTATTCGGTAAGTGTCTTCTACTGGAGTAAGTCGGATGGCGGTGTACACGTTTGTCACCTGTGTATGTAGGTGAGTGCCTATACCGTGTTCCATAGCATACATTGTACATAGCTTATTGAGCTCGGTGTAGTTCAAAGATAACCCTTTATTGATGAAGTAAGGTATCTTTTCTAGAGGGATTACATCATCTACGGAAGGGGTATCGAAGTGGGCAGCCACATACTTGGCCAATTCTGGTTCTTCTTCGGCCACCCCCTGTATAAATAAAGACTGAGAGGACGACCTAGTCAGCTTGATCTTAGAGGCTCAACTGGCGGAGCAGATCGTGGAGTTGTTGGTAAACTAGCAACCCCCAGTTTGGTACTTGATATGAGGCGAGGGGTGGCTGGTTCGCTAGAAGTGTCAGACCTCGCATCGGGGTGAAGAACCTTCTTGGGAAGGCGTATTGTGAGCGGTCTGTCGGAGGGATTGGGCTTCTCCGTTTGGAGCTGACCGACTCTCGGTAGTCTGATGGTAAGTGGCCCTGTTATGGGTCTCGGCGCTTGGCCGGACCTTGGCAGCCGAATTCTCATCTGTTCTTCTAGTGCAGAGAGACTGATTGCGTCCTTACGTAGAGTGGCCGTAAGGGGTACGGAATTGCCCGGTTTGCGAGCCTGAAGGTGGATCGTTAGAGGTTCATCTGATCCTGTAGCCGTCTTGTTGTGAGCTTGTACATCTTCTTCGACCAGATGCTTCTTTGATTTTTCGTACAGACAGGAGTCTGAGTAATAAGATTCGACCCCCTTGAAGGGATCGATATCGGCAAACTCTGTCCTCACGAAGCCGTGCTTATCGACATATTTGAAGCACTGGTGTAGCGTGGAAGGCACGATCATGTAATCGTGTATCCAAGGCCGCCCCATAAGGATATTGTAAGAAGTGTCGGCATCTATGACATAACAGGTGACTTCTGATTGGAGATCGCCGATCTGACACTTCAAACGGAACTTCCCTATTGGGTAGCTCCTGCCCGAATTGAAACCGCTAATGGTGGTGCTTATAGGTGTCAGGCGATGCATCGGAATGCGAAGATGATGTAGCAGACCCTTCGGAATGATGCTTATAGAGGACCCAGGATCAATGTGCATTCGGTCCACCTTTACGTCGCCGATGTATCCAGTGTAGTATAGCGGGCGATCATGCAGGTTAGTTTTGATGAGCATATCTTGCGGAGAGAAGACGATATTGGGCATTGCTCCCGTACACGCACTATCTTGGAGCTCTACAGGTTGGTTATCTCCCGTGAGGTTGACCTGAGCCAAGAATGCGTCGGCATTTTGGAGCACCTCACTTAAAGCCGTACGGACATCCTTTGAGAGCCTGAGTAGTTCATATAAAGACAATTTGGCCGGGGTATTAGCTAATTGTGCTAAGATGTCGAAGTTGTAGGGCCTCTCCAGCCCTTGAGGTGTCTCCTTCCGGAGGGACTTGTCGAAGCGAGTCTTCTTCGGCCTAGGCTTGTCGGTCGTCGAAGGCTGAGCCGGTCCCGGAGCATCATTGGTAGTGGGCGGATGATCATCAGTCGCATTTTTGGTCACCGGTTGGGCTTGTGTTCCAGATCGAGTAGTGACGGCCGAGACTTCTTCTTCTTCCACCGAGGCAGTGCGGCAGGATCTGACTTTTTCACTTTTCCTTTTAGAAGGTGGAGAGGGCTGAGTTACCTCGTGGACTAGGTCCGGATGGACCCACATGATTTCCCCTCGTGATGTGGTGAGGGGTACTAGACCAGCGGCTTGATCGCGAGCAGGCAGCAGATTAGCAATCTCCATTGTTGCCAGAGGGATGGGTATAACCCCGTCCTGAGTCTCTGTTGGAGGGAAGCTGCCGAATTGTACGGACACCACGTTGGTTGCCACGGTTACCTCTTCGAAATCGATGGCCAGGGCGTTCGAATCGATGAGGTTTTGGATATACCGTTTCAGTTGGTAGCAGTCGTGTGTAGCATGGTGGACGTAGCGATAGTAATGGCAGAACTTTGGGTTCTCCAGATCAGCTGGCCGAGGCTCCCGTCTTGGTGGAGGAAGCTGAATCCTATCTCCTTGTATAAGCATGTCCAAGATAGGCTTGACGTGACCGTCTTCAAAGGAATAAGTGATTTGAGGCCATTGTTTGTCTGCCGGCTGTGGCTCGAGCTTCTGGGCTGTATCGGTCACCATAGCCTGCTTGTCTTTGTTGTCCCGGTTGTTGGAGGGGCTACCCCCATTGTCGTTGCTGGTGTTGGGACGCTTGCTCTTGTTCTCTCCCTCCGAGATATGCAACCCCAGTTGGCGAGCCTTCTTCAATCGTTCTTCAGCACTTGTAGCACTGATGATAAAAGCCTTCCAGTCCTTGAACTGACTTTCGCCCATCCAGAGACTAATTGTTGGAAGTAGTCTCTTTTGGCAAATTTCAATCAAAAAAGAGTCCGGGTTGCCAGATGGTAACTTCATTGCGGTTTGACGAAACCGCTCAATGTAATTTCTCGTCAGTTCTTTCTCTCCTTGAACGACGTCCATGAGGGTAGACATCGTAACGTCCTGCCCTACCTCATAGAACCTCTCCAAGAACAAGCGTTTGAAGCCAGCGAAGGAGTGGATGTAATTGTCTGGCAGGTTGCGGTACCAATCGAAGGCGACTCCTTCCAATGCCCCAATGAATAACCGCGTGAGGATAGCGTCATCATGGGGCAGATGGTCGGTAGTGACCTCAAAGTAAGTGATGTATCGACTTGCTGAAGTCTTGCCATCATATGGGTTGATATTGAACGGCTTATATCTTGGCGGAAAGGGAACATCCCTCCATTCAGCAGGATATGGTTGCCGTATTCTGAGGTCTTGAGAGTTTTCTCGGGCGTGGAATATTGCTCGGAGCTCCTGAACCTCTCTTCTTACTTCTCGGGCCTCATCTGTCGCGGTAGGGGCCGTTATCTCGGGAGGATTATTACCCTGGTTTGGTGCAGCTGAATTTGAATCTACGTTGATTGAGGGACCCGTGCTTGTCTGGCCAGGTGTCACTCCCTGCAGAGTAGGAAGTGCCGCTTTGATTTCGTCTACAGACTTGACCAAGGCATGCAATATGGCCTCCAAAGTGTCGATGCGCTGGCGATCGCTGGAACCGCCTTGATTGCTGTCTGTCATGAATACCGTCTTCACATGAGAAGTGACGGAGGAAGTGGTGGAGGATGTACCCTCCGAGTCGTACCCATGCGTCGAGAAATCATCTGGATATGTGGGGCTGTTCTCTTCAGGTTCGGACTCGGAAGGGACAGTACCCCCAGCTTCGGAGCTTGCTTCATCTCGAGAATCATGGATGTCCTCGGGGACATCAGCATCTGTTGTACCCGATGGGAGGGTTGTTTCTCGGGGTTCGTCTCCTTGAAACGTTGGATTATTATGGACGTTCGGAGGAGTACTACCCCCAGCTCCTACGACCCCCAGGGTCGGGGACGATGAGTCTCCTGTTGCAGCAGATTTTGTCTTCGAACGGGTGTGTTGGTATACTCCGGTGGAGGGCAACCGTTTAGCCGACAATTTCTTAGCTGTAGTGGCTGATATCTTTGGACTGGAGATGCTTGTCTTCTTCCCTCTCCCCTCGGCGAGGACCTTCTGAGCGGAATTGCAGGAGACAACAGGAGGTGCCTCATCTTCTGAGTTCGGGTGCTGTAGTCTGTAGAAGACGGACGGACGATCTTCCGTCACTGCCGCGTTGTTGCAGCAGCAGTTAACGATGATCTGGGTGCAGTGACGTCCATGTGAGGATTTTTTGCACGCCGAGGCCCCTTCTCTTTCCTTGCGTTTGTGGAGGATCGCCTCACGCAGGTCAGAGGAACCACTCTGTCCGTTCGCCGCCGGGGATTTGACTTGAGCGGTTCTGTACAACTTCCCATCAGAGGCCCGTGTGATAATCAGCGGGACGCCCTGATAGTCAGAGGTTGGGGCAGCTGTCTGGGCTTGATGAGCCCGCGCTACCCTAGACTTCTTCTTTCTAGCACTTGTGGGTGCATAATAGGAAGAGTCCAAGTTGAACATCACAGTCTGGCTTATCATCCAGAGAATCATCAAGGTTCGGACCGTACGAGAGACGGTCGAAAACTGATCGAAAGGAGCATAGAGCAGATGCTATGCGGCTGGGAGCGGAAACCGTGCAGGCTGTCTGCATGCGGTTGTCTCCTGTCGTCGGACGAGTTCTTATGCGGCTAGGGGTCACGACCGTACAGGCTGGCCGCATGCGTTTGGCATCTGTGGATTCATGGGTTTTCTGCAAACGATTGACTTTACTGGCCGCATGAGTCTCATCCATGCTGTCGGGAACTGTAGTCGCATAAGTTATACGGCTGACAGAAGTAGCCGCATGAGTTTTCTTCATGCGGTTGGCGGATGTAGCCGCATGGGCTTTCTCCTTGCGGCTAATACTCTTCTGCGGTTCGGTCCGCGTATAGTCCCTCTTTGTCCCAGCAAGTCCAGCATCATAATATTTTCTTCTGCCGAACTTGGGGACAGCAGAGTTGTCTACGATCTAAAGTGGGACCGCAGGAGAATCCTTCTCGCCGTCTTGAGCAACAGAGGGCATCCCATCGAGGGCTTGAGGAGGAGCAAATGACTTCGGTCTCCATTCTTTGCGAGCCTTCGTGGTACGGGTGCGCTTCTAGGCCGGGCCAGCGCTGCCTTCAGAGAGCATCTCTTCGAACGCCTGTTAGTCAAAGCGGACGAGCATCTTCTTTTGTGTGGAGCCAAGTTTGGCTGCATCTGATTGCGTCACCAACTCCTCAGCCGTGGAGAAGTTAGTCCCCAGCAGAGTCGCCATCGTGTTTGCCATTGATTGTAAAAGAACAGAACAATTATCGGAGGACTGAACTTAGACTCACAATACAAACTCGCTCGTACAAAGAAAGCCTAGGGACGAAAACCTAGGTACAGCAGACTAAGTACGATTGTTTATTTTTGATTCTGGAGGGTGACGATAGAGGCTCGGGAAAGCGACGGCCGCTCTGCCTTACTCCTTGGACGATCAGTATGCAGCCTTGGCTCGGGGAAGATCTGCTCGACGTTGATAAAGAAATGCTCTTCTTGCTCTCCTCGGATTGCTCTCCTGGCTTCTCTCTCTCTGTGATTATCAAGAAAAAAGGGGGAAGCTCTCTCTGTGTAGATCCCTCTCTTCTTATTTTTTTATTCTTTTGTTGCCAACCTTTTTTTTTCTTTTTTTTTACAAGGGAATGATGCTGGCTATTTATAAGAGTGGGGGGTGATCATTAGGGTTTGCTAATGATTATCTGTTTGGAATGTCGGCGCTCCTTCATTCTATATGAACCCTTGATCCTGATTATAGTGAATCTCGGCCATTAATACGGATAGCATCGTATCTCATGAGCAATTAATGCTAGCTGTTTTAAATCCTCGTGATTGATTATGCCAATGTCTGATTGCTCGCCACGTGTCCCATTAGCTTGATGATAAATGATATGCCCTGATCTCAGTAATTATGACGATGATGTCAAATATATTTGTTGAGATTCGGTTAAATCTCTTATTGATCCCATGCCACGTGTCCTAATTGTGAGTCCTGTCAGAGCTGCATAGGATTGACGATCCTCGAACCGTAGAAAGATACTCTTTGTAAGCCGCATAGGACGATGCTTCATCGAGCCGCATATGCGTAATCTTTGTGAGCCGCATGAGCTGGCATTGTATTGGGCCGCAGGGAATGTGTTCCCAGGGAGCCGCATAAGCTAGCGTTGTATCGAACCGCATGGAACGGGTTCTCAGGGAGCCGCATATGACTGATTGCCACGTGGCAATCTGGGACTTCTGACGGATTTGGTCAGAGATTTTCTTCTTTTCCCGAAGAGTCAGTCATTATGGCAAGGCCATTATGAAACTTTATGTCAGGGCCGCCATAGTGAATCGTGCTGGAGCAATAAATGAGGCCACTACTCAAACGACCAGCTGTAGAGAAGGATCACACATGGCGTCCATCGAGCCGCATATGCCTTGCTGAACCGCATACGCTCCCGAGCCGCATGCGATTGAGAGTCTGCTTTGAACCGCATAGGGCCGCTCCTGTGTGAGCCGCATAAGCTTCTTACTCAGAGCCGCGTGGATCATTATTCTAATATTTTCCATGCTTCTACAATTAGGCATTCAAATGCCTAATATTGACAAAGAAGAACGTGCTACACCAAATAATAATGGCCGTCATAATAATCGCAAGAGCAAGGAGACTTTAGCCATTAACCTTAAAGGCAAAGAAGCTCTAGCCATCAATGTAAATCAGCCAACATCTACCCCTTCAGCACCACCACAACGGGCACCTCGTCCAAAAGAAGAATACTCTTTTGATGAAGATGACATCATGAGTATCTTTGATTGCCTCATTAAGAGCAATAAACTCCAAATATTACAACCTAAACGGCAGATGAAGTTGGTAAGATTGACCATCCTGAATATTGTGTTTACCACAAATTTATTAGACATCCAACTCGAGCATGCTATGTGCTCAAGGATAAAATTCAAGAGATGGTCAATTCTGGTGTAATCACTCTCCAGCAAAATGAGAAAACTGCAACGGCTAATGTCGTCTCTTTACAGTTTGGAGATTTTCTAGCTCAACTTGTGCAGGACGGTGTCATTCCCATCCCAAAAACTATTCTAGAGATTGTTAATCTTCCACCTGCACGGACAGATGGTCTTGTTCCTCTGTCTACTGATAAAGGGGAGATCATATGGATCCATCCAGATTTAGTGGCAGACTTTAAAACACGATCTTCTTCCACCAAGTCCAAAAAGGCTACTAAAAATAATTATGTCACATGATTTCATTTGGTGAGCATTGTCTTCCACCTCTAACTGCTACCTTCATCCCGGAAGCAGATAATCCTTCTTCTTCTTCTACTGATAAGACAACATTGTCAAAATCAGAAGCCAAATAACAACCAGCTTTCCATCTGTACAGTCCACAATCTCGTGAACTCATGACGAATATGGGATATGATCTACAAGAGGCCTCTGGTTTGAATCATGGAAAGGGGTCTCCTGTACCTCTTTCTCTATGTCTTTCTCACAACCAATCTCGGGTTGGTTTGGGTTACTGGACAAACTCTCCCTCTCACCGCAAGAAATCCTTCAGAAATAAGATCCAGGCAAAGAACTGCAATATGGTGTCCTTTGAGCCTATATCCGAGGAGGAAGTCTTGACTGGTACCAGGTCTGGGAAACCTTACCTAAGAGACTACTCAGAAGGTCAAGAAGACCCTGCTCCAGCTTGGAGGCTCCTCAAGCATCATCTTCTCCTGTTGCTAATGTTCCGTCAGCTTCGTCACCCCAGATAAAGACAACTCTTTCCAAACCGATGACAATCGACAAAGGAAAACAGCCTGTCCGTTTTGACAAAGTACTAAAGAAAACTCCAACTTTGGGACTTGAGAAGCTAAATAACTTTGATATACTGGCTCAACTGGCCATTACTCCGGTAAAATTGTCAATTTTTGAGCTACTCCGTCTTTCTAGAGAGACGCGAGAAACGTTGAGTGAAGCTTTAACACAAGCCGATAATTGTCTCGCACTTCTCAAAAAACCAGAGGATGAGCCTATAACATGCCTTCATTGTCATAGTGTGATGGAGCTGATGCCAAATATCACCTTCACACAAGACGATATACTATTAGAAGATAATCGTCGTGATCGACCCCTCTACTTCACGGGATATGTTGATACTATGAAGGTTGATTGTATCATGATTAATCCAGGATCTGCGCTCAGCATCATGCCAAAAACTCTAATAGATGCATTGAAGATTCCCGTACATAAACTTTCAACAACCATCACAACAATCCTGGAATTTAATTCTGGGAGAAGTGAACCTTTGGGAAAAATTCGCCTGAAAGTTCAAATAGGTAATCTTCGTTTGAAGGTTACTTTCTACGTGATCGACAACCACGGCTCTTACAATGCTTTGTTAGAAAGACCTTTTCTGCATGAGCATAACATTGTACCATCAGCTTTATATCAATTCTTCAAATAGGTGGATGCCAATAGAGAAGTCCAAAAAGAAGTAGCCGATCTAAATCCTTTTACGGGGGTTGAAGCATATTTCACGGACTCTCGGATGTACAAAGAGGAGTTCATAAAAGTTGTATTGGCAATGGATAGTGAGGAGGATCAGAAACATCCTTCAAACGATGTTCTCGTGATCCCTGTCAAAGGACGTGCTAGTTGTCCTTCTTCTTCTCAGACATTGACCATACATCTTTCCTATCATAACAAACAGCCTCTTGCTGTAGAAAAGGAACAAAGGGAGCTTACCTCTTCTGAGCCGCTTGTTATCGACCTCCGTCGTAACAAACCTCCTCCTTCTCCTTCTCCTTCTCCTCCTCTGGTTATCAACCTTACTAAGCCTTCTGTGAAGGCTAAGAATCATGTTGTAAATGACGATGTACAAATTAATAAATTAGCATCTCCTTTATAGTATACTGATGTCTTTTATTATACTCGATGTTATTTAAAAATATTAGACAACTTCGAACCACTTGCCATAGGAGCAGTTGAAGCTTCTCGAAACGAAGTATTGCTCGAGCCAATGCAGGACTCCTCCTTCTTAGTTCCTTCCAGAAAGAAAGATGAACTTCCTATACTTTTTAGTAAAGGAACAGAACAGAAGATCACACCCGATTGCGAAGAAGAAAATCAAGATAACGGAAGACTTCAACTACGTCGTTATAGTCAACAATCAAAAGATATCATTCAAAAGATGGACTATAATTTTAAAGATGGTCTCAATGGTGGCAAAGGAAGGCGAACTCCTATACGTATTTCTGCTCCGAAAGGAAAATCACAACAACACTACAGCAAAATGAAGCGGGGATTAGGTTATACTTCACCAACTCCGACTCCAGAAGCCTCCGAATCCGAGGAGGAAGAGCGATCTAACTCTTCTGACTCTGTCTCATGGGATTCAGACACCAGTGTAGGGTACGTCCATCGCGTGACTCTATCTTCCAATATGGTGACTGCCGAGTCCTCGGAAGATGACGAAGACTTTGTCGAAGCTTCTGAATCTGATCCTTGGGCACAAAGGATGGATATTCAATGGGAGCTTTGCTTCGAGAAACGTGAGCCACCTATTGAAGATCAGCTGGTTCAAGTCAATATTGGAGACAAAAATTCCCCAAAACTAATTTTCGTCAGCAAAAGCCTCCCTAAAGCAGATAAACAAGAACTAATCCAACTCATTAGGGAATACATTGATGTATTCGCTTGGAGCTATAAAGATATGCCGGGATTGGATCCTTAGATCGCTACCCACAAGCTCAACATTCTGCCAAATACGAAGCCAGTCAAACAGCAACAACGTCGATTTTGACCTAACATAATGGATGCCATAGAAGCTGAAGTCAAGAAACTCATCGCCTACGGTTTCATCAGAGAAGAACAACATTCGGATTGGGTGGCTAATGTTGTCCCAGTTTTGAAGAAGACAGGAAAAGTCTGGGTCTGCATCGACTTCAGAGACCTTAATGAAGCTTGTCCCAAAGACGAATTCTCTCTCCTAATCACTGATGTCATGATTGACAATACTTGCGAATTTGAACGTATGTCCTTTATGGATGGATTTTCAGGATACAGTCAAATCAAGATGCATCAGAAAGATGAGAAGCATACATCTTTTTGTACTCCTCATGGAGTCTATTGCTACACTGTCATGCCATTTGGTCTTAAGAATGCGGGTACAACTTATCAGCGGGCCATGAGTACCATCTTTTGTGATCATTTAGGAAAGACTGTTGAATGTTATGTTGACGACATTGCTGTCAAAAGTCGTTTAAAAGAAGACCATAATCAAGATTTGAGAACTATTTTCGATCTAATACGCCAGCATCAACTCAAGATGAATCCCACCAAGTCATTCCTGGGAGTCTCTAATGGCAAATTTCTTGGATTCTTTATTACTTCTAAAGGTATACACGTTGACCCTGAAAAAATCAAGCCATTCAAGAGATGCATCCTCCACACAACCTAAAAAAGCTACGAGGATTCCAGGGACGGCTTGCGTACATCAGAAGATTCATCTCAAATCTTTCTGGACGTTGTAGACCGTTCACTCAACTCATGAAGAAAGGTGTGTCTTTTATTTGGACTGAAGAATGTCAACAGGCATTTGAAGACATAAAACGGTACTTGATGAACCCTCCAGTTCTTGTGCCTTCAGTGTCAGGAATACCTTTCCTGATGTATATTCGAGCAATGGACCACTTTTTAGGTGCTTTATTAGCTCAGAAGAATAAAGAAGGTCATGAGCAGGCCATCTACTACCTTAGCCGCATGATGATTGGAGCTGAGCATCGATACACTCCAGTAGAAAAAAAAAGTCCAGCTTTGATGTTTGCTGTTCAAAAGACGAGACATTATATCAATGGCCAAACTATTCATGTTATTTCTAGAGTTAATCCTCACAGGGTCCTGATGAAGAAGCCCAGTACCCTCAATTCTAGGATTGCAACATGGGCCATATTATTAGCACAATATGATATGGTTTATGTTCCTCAAAAGTCTATTAAAGGTCAAGCCCTTCCTGACTTTCTAGCAGCTCATCCAGTTCCCGAAAGAGATGATCATATGGTTTATTTAGTTATTTTCAATTTCATATACAACATTGTATTTTACTCAAATATAATAATAGAATATTATAATTTGATTTAGTATTATGAATGAGCAAATAAAGAATTTAATAATAAGCAATTATTGTGACTTTGATCATTGAGGTCTAGACAGCTTACTGTGTTGATGCCGTAACATAGGCTGGACTTGTCCATGCACTCGTATCTTGAAAAGCGGGTTCGAGTTGTGACACTTACCGCCAAGACTGGCGACCCTGTTAGGTCCGAATAAGTCCATAGGCAGAAGTTGAAGTGGTCTACAAGTACTTACAACATTTACTGAGTTAAAGAAAGATTTAATAGCTATGTTCTTCTCACAGTCAGATTATACCATTTCTTTCTTGAAAGAAATATCGGGTAGGCCTCGTACCAGTTTCTTTGTGGCGAGTCTTGAAATGGTGTCCATATTTGCGTGTCCTAGACTCATATGCCACAGCCATCTTTCATCCATGTCGACGTGCAAACATTTGCCTGCATAGTTAGTATCTTTTAATAAATAAATATATATATATATATATTATATTCTCTTAAACCTTCAAATATGATATTATTGGTAGTACTTTCATATATTAAGCATTTGTATTTTATGAAGTTAATGTCATAACCATGATCAGCAAGATGACTTATCTAACTACTTTATGTTCTACTTCTGTAACTAGACAAATGTTTTTGATGACATGATAGGAAGGAATACCTACGTTACCATTACCAATGATATATCCTTTAAGGTTGTTACCGAAGAAAACATATCCTTATTTCTTCATCGATAGCATTGCAAATAAGTTTGCGTCACCGGTCATATGTCGTGAGCAGCCGCTATCGAGAATCCACTTGTTGCAAGCATGAGGAGAAGGTTCTACTTACAAAACAAGTTGTAGGTATAACCTTTGGTACCCATTTTCTTATGGCTCATGTTGTGTTAGTTTTTGGTACCTATGCATAAACATTTGTATCTACCAACTTTCTAGTTCTAGAGAATCTAAAGATATGTCATTTTCTACCCCAGTAGTGACATATGGTAGAATTATTGGTGCTAGGTGCAGTATGATAATTTTGTTTATGAGAAGTTATGCTTTGTGGTCTACATGGATGTGTATGTAACACCCACTTTTCTAAAATGAGGGTAATTTTGAACTTTCATAATTTTGATTAATCGATAATAAGATTTAACTCATGTTGTAATTTTTGGTAATTTTTTAATCAATTTAAAACTATTTAAAATGTTGAATTGTGATTTTGATGGTTAACTAGTTATTCCCTAGTTTTGCTAAGCTTAGAGACTAACCATGGGGACCTAACCATGTGATTAGAATAACTATTTACAACTTTTTAGGCTAAGGGTATTTTGGTCATTTTGTGACTTTTGAATTATTTAGGATTTTGATTAATTGGTGAATTTTAGATTATTTTAATAATATTTAAATTGATGTATTATGATTTTGTTCATTTTTTATATTTTAATATTTTGGAAAAATTTTATATTTTTAATATTGTTTTTTATTAGATTTGTTTAGTCGGGTTTGAGTTTCGTCTCGTTCCGACTTGTATTGTGACCCGGGTAGCTTGAACTCTAGATGGGATCCAATATTAAGTTAAGCATGGCTCACAAGGCCCAATATTAAGTTAGTTAATTAAACTAATTTTTATCATGTTAGAATGGTTAAGTTAGAGACTCAAAACTAGATCATTTTGACCCCAAACTTGAACCTAGTCTAGACTTAATCATATGAGACTAGAGAGGGGCAATTAGGACATTTCCCATTAGACCTAATGGACTCTTTATGGCAGCCACCTTTAGGAGAGAATGATTCATTTCATTCATTATAATCTTGTCTCTTTTATTTTCCTTTTGTTCTTCCTCAATTTTAGAGAGCCTTCCCATTGATTTGATCTCCAAATCAAATCATTCCTTCACCAAACCTTCCCTCAATCATTCCCATTCTCCAAGGAAAGGGTGCTACCAAGGATTGGAAGAGGAGTGCAAGGAGGAGTGTCCACTTTGAGGGATCTTCGTATCGGAGCCATATCCTAAAAGATTTTATTGGGATTCCACTCCCAATAGGTAAAACCTATCCTCTAAATCGATTTTCATTGCATATAAATTGGCAATGAATCCGTAGGATCTATCCTCATGCATGTGTCCCATTTATATTCAAATTTGAGGCCATTTGGAGCTTTCTTAAGGATTTTAGATATGTGTCTTGTGTCCTACTTGATAGATCCCAAATTAGGACACCCCATGTGTATGTATGTATGATAATAGTTTAAATAGATATTTAAATTCAGTTTTATAATGGTTAGAGAGTGGATTGATCTTAGTTAGGATGGTTAGAATGAGTTTTATTTGGATACCTATGTCTGTATCCAAGTATCTTGGCCTATATGTGTTCTTTTGTCAAATCCGTCATAATTTTCATCCACATTTTTATTAACCAAAGCAACTTAGAAATATCATAACTTTTAGCTTAGAACTCCGATTTATCTCCCATTTTTTTTAAAGAACCGTATCGAAGTTAGCTTTCCAAATATATATTTTAATAAGCCAAATTCTTTCTGTAACCTTCTGTACAATTATTTGAGTGTCAGCTGTACGAAAGACGAACGTGTTTCGGTAATTTCACGATTCCGGGAGCTTTCGGACACGAAAATGTGATCCGTTTAAAGTTTCAGAAAGCTAACACAAAGGGCTACGACATACTTTAATCCTAGAATTTAGTGAATGCCCAATTGGTATAGTATCGGTTTTAAGTAGAAGAGTGACTATACGATATATGCATTTTGTGTAACCTATGAGCCTATGTAGTATGGATATTAAATGAATATAGAGTATGTAATGCATGATATGTTAGATGAATGAAATGATATATATATATGATATATATTCTCTTTACATTAATGTATATATATGGTTGAATACAAGCATGTAGGAATGCAATTAATATAATGCATATAAGCAATGCATGAATGAAAGAATGATATACAATGTATGCATGAAAGTATATAATGAATGCTAGATATATATGTAATGATAGATATGAATGCATAATGTATAAATATTGTAATACAATATATAATGATAACATGTATGGTAATGTAGAGTATATGATGCAAGCATGAATGCATGGTGGAAATACATGTATATAGGTAATATAGAATGTAATATATGAATGCAAGGATGCAAGATAATGTATTGTATCCATATATGATGTATTCAACTTAAAGATAATGTAATATATGAAAAGAATGAATGATAATATATAACATGATATGTAAGATAATACAAGGTATGAAATATATGATGTGTGCATGTTTGTATGTCTCTATGTTAATGTATGAAATGATATGAATATACAATCTATGCATATGTATAAAACATGTAGGTAATGCATAGATGCATGAATGAAATGAATGTTTGCAATATGTTAATATGAATACAAGTATCTAATATGCATGAATGTAAGTATAATATAATACAAGTATACATGTATGTATCATGTAAATATAATATACATGATATGTATGTATGCATGTATACAAGGTAAGTATGTATGTATGTATTTCTATAAACTGACTTAACCTATAACCTTTTACACACATGCATTCATACACCCTTTGACATCATGTATCCCATGTCATATATACCTACCTATCACTAAATTTTAGAACATTAACACATATCCTTTCACAAACATGCCAAACACACACATGCTCACTTACTCTTTTACCTCTCTTTCTATATATATATATATATATATATATATATATATATATATATATATTTTATATATATATATATATATATATATATATATATATATATATATATATATATATATATATATATATATATATATATGTGTGTGCCTATATATATAGCTTTCCTATATATATCTATGTATATGAATATGTGAATAGTGATGCATATATATATATATGTGTGGGATGTACATATAGGTAGCCTATATGTTATGAGTGTACTACAATATATTAGATATATATATTGTTATGTGTATATGTGTTTGTGGTTTAGCTTAGGCATGATATAGCCTATAGCCTAGGGCTCTTAGCCTATGGTGTGTCTGTTTGCCTAGTGAGAGGTTAGTTAGACTTGTTTTGTCTTGATTAGGCCTAGAATAGACTAGTTAGACTAGTATAGACTTGTTTGGTTTAGGTTTGACCTAGTTGACCTAGTTTGACTAGTCTAGTTAACTAGAGTTGACCAAAGGTTGACTTTAGCCTAGATTGACCCCAAACTTCATGTAGATGCATTGTAGCAGTCTATTTTCTTATTTTAGACTTATTGTAACTTGTACTGTTCTATAGGAGACAGACACCACTCCTCGGACAGTATATTCTCTTCGGACATTCAGGATACCAGGCGAGTACATTCTCTGATCATTTCATATCCTGCTTAGAATTATATTCCTGCTTTAGATTACCTTACTTGATACTGTCACGACATTATCACGGATTAGTACTATATGGATCTCTTCATGCGATGTTATCCCCCTCGGGAGCATCGGGTACATTGTGTCATATGCGTTTCACTTTCATCATGTACTCCTGTGCTTTCACCATACATGTACACTCCTGTAAATCATGTACTTTCGTGTTCACGGAGCCTTCATATATACTATCATGTGCACCCTTTCATGGGCCCCATGTGATATCATGTACAATAACATAACCTGCTTAGATCCTTGTGTATTGATTGGGGGAAAAATGGAAGAGTGCTATTAGTCATGTGAACAATTCCATAGTAGTGTAGATCATGTGAAACTCTTTAGTGTAGATCATGTACAAATTTGTTCTGTTCATATATGCTATCCTGTACTCTACATCACTAGCCACTATTAGTTCTCTATTTATAGTAGATATTTCTATTACAGTTCTCTCTCTGTTTACATATTGTATTTTTTTCAGATCCTGTATCTTACTCTACTGTATGTTTATATTTTCTAACATGATATGAACTGTTGAGATGTATTGTGCTCGCTCCTGTCCTGACTGGACCTGTTGATAAATTTTACAGATAGCCTAGAGGTTGCCTGCTAGCCTAGAGGAGACACAGTAGAGGTTGTATAGATAGCTAGGGTTTTGCTTATAGCTTATTTTCAGTTGTCTTGAGTTGTATTTATGGATTACTATATTTGAGCTTTTAGATGTATTTCTGGGTTTGTGTATCTTAGACACTTAGACTTCTATCTGCTGTATCTCTTTTGGATTTCATGTTTTATCTATCTTCCATTATGCTCTACCGTAGATGTGATTGAGTTTACATTCTGCTATGTCACCCCCATTCGGGGAGTATAAACTGCTTAGCATTATATTGTTAGATGTTGTGACCTAGGACAGCGTTCTTTTGCCGACACTGCGGCGTAGGCTGGACGTACCCACTTCTCGTGTCCTAACTCTAGGGTGCGGGTCGTAACACATTTTTAGTGGTGGCCTATGCAGGTCGAGACTAGAAGTGTAGTGGTATTCGAACTAGAGTACCACTACAGCCTGCAGTAGGATTAGGATATATTTTTGAAGGTACTCAATCACAGTTAGGCCTCCTTGAGAGATTCCTGGGACGACCCTTGAGAATCTTATTTTAACTTCGATTTGAAATCTATTTTTTTCCCAAATTTGGTTTACCTTTACTTTCTGTTATTGAACTTGATTTTGATGGATTATTGTTGAATTTTGAATCTTGATGTTAGTGGTTGAATTTGAGTCTGTATTTATATGATTTTTGATGGATTATTGTTGAATTTTGAATCTTGATGTTAGTAGATGAATTTGAGTCTGTATTTATATAATTTTGATAGATTATTGTTGAATTTTGAATCTTGATGTTAGTTGTTGAATTTGAGTTTGTATTTATATGTATATATCCTTTTTTTTGGAATTAAGGTATAACCTGATAACATACTTGATAAGGACAGTGAGAAAGGTAAAAGTCTACTTTATTATGGAATTTAGAATTTATTGCAGTCATATTTGCTAGAATGACAAGGACGTAGAGCCTGATATAGCTATACTTATCTTAGTTATGAAATCTTGATTTTCTTGCAGCCATATCGGGTGGCGTGGTATGAATTCTAGATAACATGATTATAGGGTGTATGCCTTATAATGGACTCTATCATTTATTGCAGCTATGCTTATTGGCGTGGCAGAATTCTGACAACATAATTTCAGGAAGACGCATATGATTATCAGATTGTACCTTAAATGCTCTTGAACAAGTTTTCTCTACTTTTGTTCAGTCTTTCAAAAAAAATTGTTTTGTTTGTTTTGTTTCTCATTATTTAACTTAGGAGTAGGAGTAGCTTTAGCTGTATTATAAACCTTTGTGTAACTTCTTACTATAAATCTCTTCTTAAAATAATGAATCGATGATTTTGCTAGACCTTATCTTGGATTTGATATTATAGCTCTGGTTTCAAAATGGTTCCTTCTTTTAAACAGATAAGCAGAACAGATTTTATCGTTATTTCCTTCTTGTTATTATTCTTGTATTAAATAATAATAATAATAAAAACTGTCTTGATTACATCAATCACCTGCTTTGCAATCTTGGTAGGAATCTAAATGTTGGTCTTGATATAGAATTTGATTTTTATATTGGGACATGAAAATATATATAGTGGACACAGTTACTTTGTCTGACACGTATGCATGCTACACTTTGATTATCAACCCATCTAAATACATATTAATATGTTGTTGATGTTTAAATTCTCAAAACCCCAATATTCTGATACAGTACAGTATCAGAGACTGGTTCTCTGCTTTTCCAGTTTAAATTCATAATTTAAATATAAATTTTATGTTATTAGTTTTGTTTACATCACTGCACATGTATCTTATACACAAGGTTTTAATTCTTAAAGAAATTGGTTGAGTTTTGTGTTTGAACTTGTCAAATCTGAGACTGTGTGCATATTAACCCTTAATACTGGATTTTAAATATTAGTTCAAATTGTTGTTTTTAAATGTAATATTTTGAGGTATATACATTGTTGTACGTAGGGATATAATGTTAGGTTTCAAATTTTTACATGTTAGGTTGTGATAAACATTGGATTGGTTTGATGTTCGAATTTCTCCAAAATCCTAAAACTGAATACATGTTAACATTTTTCACATTGATTTTAAATGTTTAGTTCAATTTCAGATTTAATATGTAATGTTAAACTGAACTGAATGATTGAACCATTCATTTTAAGTTATAACCCCTGTACTCTTGACACTCTATACTAATGTACACTAATGTACACTAATGTTCACAACTGCCATGTAAACCTAACCCTTCATCTCTATGTTATGTTCATATATCTATATAGGTATATATATATATATAAAAAAATAAAAAAATATATATATATATAGTTTATGCATACATGTTATAATGTATATATATACATAACTAAATCTCTACCTCTCTATACATATAGATATATGTATATATATTGTTAGCCATGCATGTTATGAGTAAATAGGTTGTGCATTGTAGATTATTTAACCAATATGCCATGAGTAGTGTAACTTGATAGCTATTGTTTTGAAACCCAAAACCTCCTATACACTTTCATGTATATTTCACACACACACACACACGTCTACTATCTAACCCTATAAAAATGTCCACATACACCCATACACACACTAACCACATAACCTTTACATAATGCTAGCTTTTCCCTCTCTAACGCTCTCTCTCTATATATATATTATGATTGGATTTCAATGCAATTGACTTTCATTTTTTAACTTTTGATTTTGATTTTTTTTTGAATAGTATCCCTTTATAGATAATTGGTAGTTATCTTATTTTATTTTCTGATAAGTACCAGTTTTTATATAGGATGGTAGACTGTCTTACAGTTTTGATGATTTGTTATTTCTGTATCTTTTCAGTTTAATACCCCCGATTGCTTGTATGTTTGATACCCTATGACCCTTTTGGTTAGCATGACTAGTATACCTAGATGAGACTTTCACTACCACAATATGCCATGACCCTGTATGCCATCATTTTTATTCGTATGATTTAGGTAAGTTCTGAGACCATAATTGTTGGGGACGAGACTCTAGAAAAAGTACGACCATCTTAATTTCGAGGAAGAAATTCTTCTAAGGATGGTAGACTTGTAACACCCACTTTTCTAAAATGAAGGTAATTTTGAACTTTCATAATTTTGATTAATCGATAATAAGATTTAACTCATGTTGTAATTTTTGGTAATTTTTTAATCAATTTAAAACTATTTAAAATGTTGAATTGTGATTTTGATGGTTAACTAGTTAATCCCTAGTTTTGCTATGCTTAGAGACTAACCATGGGGACCTAACCATGTGATTAGAATGACTATTTATAATTTTTTAGGCTAAGGGTATTTTGGTCATTTTGTGACTTTTGAATTATTTAAGATTTTGATTAATTGGTGAATTTTAGATTATTTTAATAATATTTAAATTGATGTATTATGATTTTGTTTATTTTTTATATTTTATATTTTTAATATTGTTTTTATTGGATTTGTTTAGTCGGGTTTGAGTTTCGTCTCGTTCCGACTTGTATTGTGACCCGGGTAGCTTAAACTCTAGATGGGACCCAATATTAAGTTAAGCATGGCTCACAAGGCCCAACATTAAGTTAGTTAATTAAACTAATTTTTATCATGTTAGAATGGTTAAGTTAGAAACTCAAAACTAGATCATTTTGACCCCAAACTTGAACCTAGTCTAGAATTATCATATGAGACTAGAGAGGGGCAATTAGGACATTTTTCATTAGCCCTAATGGACTCTTTATGGCAGCCACCTTTAGGAGAGAATGATTCATTTCATTCATTACAATCTTGCCTCTTTTATTTTCCTTTTGTTCTTCTCCAATTTTAGAGAGCCTTCCCATTGATTTGATCTCCAAATCAAATCATTCCTTCACCAAACCTTCCCTCAATCATTCCCATTCTCCAAGGGAAGGGTGCTACCAAGGATTGGAAGAGGAGTGCAAGGAGGAGTGTCCACTTTGAGGGATCTTCGTATCGGAGCCGTGTCCTAAAGGATTTCATTGGGATTCCACTCCCAATAGGTAAAACCCATCGTCTAAATCGATTTTCTTTGCATATAAATTAGTTTTGAATCCTTAGGATCCATCCTCATGCATGTGTCCCATTTAGATTCAAATTTGAGGCCGTTTGGAGCTCTCTTGAGGATTTTAGATGTGTGTCTTGTGTCCTACTTGATAGATCCCAAATTAGGACACCCCATGTGTATGTATGTATGATAATAGTTTAAATAGATATTTAAATTCAGTTTTATAATAGTTAGAGAGTGGATTGATCTTAGTTAGGATGGTAAGAATGAGTTTCATTTGGATACCTATGTTTGTATCCAAGTATCTTGGCCTATATGTGTTCTTTTGTCAAATCCGTCATAATTTTTATCCACGTTTTTATTAACCAAAGCAACTTAGAAATGTCATAACTTTTAGCTTAGAACTCTGATTTATCTTCCGTTTTTCTTAAAGAACCGTATCGAAGTTAGCTTTCCAAATATATATTTTAATAAGCCAAATTCTTTCTGTAACCTTCTGTAGAATTATTTGAGTGTCAGCTGTACGAAAGACGAACGTGTTTCGGTATTTTCGCGATTCCAGGAGCTTTCGGACACGAAAATGCGATCCGTTTGAAGTTTCGGAAAGCTAACACAAAGGGCTATGACATACTTTAATCCTAGAATTTAGTGAATGCCCAATTGGTACAGTATTGATTTTAAGTAGAAGAGTGACTATACGATATATGCATTTTGTGTAACCTATGAGCCTATGTAGTATGGATATTAAATGAATATAGAGTATGTAATGCATGATATGTAAGATGAATGAAATGATATATATATATATATGATATATATTCTCTTTACATTAATGTATATATATGGTTGAATGCAAGCATGTAGGAATGCAATTAATATAATGCATATAAGCAATGCATGAATGAAAAAATGATATACAATGTATGCATGAAAGTATACAATGAATGCTAGATATGAATGCAAGATATATATGTAATGATAGATATGAATGCATAATATATAAATATTGTAATACAATATATAATGATAACATGTATGGTAATGTAGAGTATATGATGCAAGCATGAATGAATGGAGGAAATACATGTATATAGGTAATATAGAATGTAATATATGAATGTAAGCATGCAAGATAATGTATTGTATCCATATATGATGTATTCAACTTAAAGATAATGTAATATATGAAAGGAATGAATGATAATATATAACATGATATGTAAGGTAATGCAAGGTATAAAATATATGATGTGTGCATGTTTGTATGTCTCTATGTTAATGTATGAAATGATATGAATATACAATGTATGCATATGTATAAAACATGTAGGTAATACATAGATGCATGAATGAAATGAATGTTTGCAATATGTTAATATAAATACAAGTATCTAATATGCATGAATGTAAGTATAATATAATACAAGTATACATGTATGTATCATGTAAATGATAATATACATGATATGTATGTATGCATGTATACAAGGTAAGTATGTATGTATGTATTTCTATAAACTGACTTAACCTATAACCTTTTACACACATGCATTCATACACCCTTTGACATCATGTATCCCATGTCACATACACCTACCTATCACTAAATTTTAGAACATTAACACATATCCTTTCACACACATGCCAAATACACACATACTCACTTACTCTTTTACCTCTCTTTCTCTCTATATATATATGTATGTGCCTATATATATAGCTTTCCTATATATATCTATGTATATGAATATGTGAATAATGATGCATATATATATATATATATATATATATATATATATATATATATATAAAATATATATATATATATATATATATATATATATATATATATATATATATATATAAAAATAAATATATATATATATATAAAATATATATATATATATATATATATATATATATATATATATATATATATATATATGTGTGGGATGTACATATAGATAGCCTATATGTTATGAGTGTACTGCAATATATTAGATATATATATATTGTTTTCTGTATACGTGTTTGTGGTTTGGCTTAGGCATGATATAGCCTACAGCCTAGGGCTCTTAGCCTATGGTGTGTCTGTTTGCCTAGTGAGAGTTTAGTTAGACTTATTTAGTCTTGATTAGGCCTAGAATAGACTAGTTAGACTAGTATAGACTTGTTTGGTTTAGGTTTGACCTAGTTAACCTAGTTTGACTAGTGTAGTTGACTAGAGTTGACCAAAGGTTGACTTTAGCCTAGATTGACCCCAAACTTCATGTAGATGCATTGTAGCAGTCTATTTTCTTATTTTAGACTTATTGTGACTTGTACTATTCTATAGGAGACAGACACCACTCCTCGGACAGTATATTCTTTTCGGACATTCAGGATATCAGGTGAGTACATTCTCTGATCATTTCATATCCTGCTTAGAATTATATTCCTGCTTTAGATTACCTTACTTGATGCTGTCACGACATTATCACGGATTAGTACTATATGGATCTCTTCATGCGATGTTATCCCCCTCGGGAGCATCGGGTACATTGTGTCATGTGCGTTTTACTTTCATCATGTACTCCTGTGCTTTCACCATACATGTACACTCATGTGAATCATGTACTCTCATGTTCACGGAGCCTTCATGTATACTATCATATGCACCCTTTCATGGGCCCCATTTGATGTCATGTACAATAACATAACCTGCTTAGATCCTTGGGTATTGATTGGAGAAAAAACGGAGGAGTGCTAGTAGTCATGTGAACAATTCCATAGTAGTGTAGATCATGTATAAATCTGTTCTGTTCACATGTGCTATCATGTACTCTACATCACTAGCCACTATTAGTTCTCTATTTATAGTAGATATTTCTATTACAGTTCTCTTTCTTTTTACATACTGTATTTCTTTCAGATCATGTATCTTACTCTACTGCATGTTTATATTTTCTAAACTGATATGAACTGTTGAGATGTATTGTGCTCGTTCCTGTCCTGACTGGACCTGTTGATAAATTTTACAGATAGCCTAGAGGTTGCCTGCTAGCCTAGAGGAGACACAGTAGAGGTTGTATAGATAGCTAGGGTTTTGCTTATAGCTTATTTTCAGTTGTCTGGAGTTGTATTTATGGATTACTGTATTTGAGCTTTGAGATGTATTTTTGGGTTTGTGTATCTTAGATACCTAGACTTCTATCTGCTGTATCTCTATTGGAATTCATGTTTTATTTATCTTCCATTATGCTCTACCTTAGATGTGATGGAGTTTACATTCTGCTATTTCACCCCTATTCGGGGAGTATAAACTGCTTAGCATTATATTGTTAGATGTTGTGACCTAGGACAGCGTTCTACCGTCGATACTGCGGCGTAGGCTGGACGTACCCACTTCTCGTGTCCTTACTCTAGGGTGCGAATCGTGACAATGTATACTAGAATGCATGATTGTGTGGCACGGTGTGTTATTTTCTGTATGCATAGTGATGTGACTTGGTTTGTTGTGTTTGCATGCATGATTATGAGATCTATTTTTGTTTCTTGGATAAGTCTTATTGTGCATGCTCACTTATTTGGCTACGTGTCTCATGTCATATTGGATAATAGATTGTTCAACCATTTTACCCAATCTAGTCTCTAATCATTTACAGATAGCACATATTTTGTCATTCTTGGTAGTTAAAGCATCTACTCTAAGAGTAGCAATGAAGTATTCCTTCTTTTTGGATTTGTGTTCCTCCTTGAGTTTAGTAATCTTTTAAGATTTATTGTCAATGCAGTCAAGATCCTCATGATGACGAAGATTAAGTTTAGATATCTCATCTTGATTAACACAAGAAGACGTATCATTTAATTCTCTTAGTATAGTTGTAAGTCTTTCAATCTCATTCTGATAAGTCTGATCTTTTCTAGTATGCTTAAACTTATGTCTAAGATTTCTATAATCTTCAAGTAAATCACTGAAAGCATCGATAGTTCATCAAAAGTAAAGTTATCATAGTGAGAGTTATTTGTTACCGGATTGTCTATTGCCATAAAGTATAGATTTGCGGAGTTTTAAGACTTTTCTTCTTCTTCAAAATCACTTGCCTCGTTATTGTGCCAGATGCTTGTGTTAGCTTACTTCCTTGACAAAGTTCTTCCGGATGGATGATCATTGTAGTTTTCTTTCTTTATCATCAGGCAGTCCCTCTTTATATAACCAGGCTTTTTGTAGTTATAGAACATTTGTTCTTCATCACTATTGTCATTTGACGCCTTCTTCTTTAATCTCTCAACCTTTATAAATTTCCTGAAGTTTCTAGTGATCATGAAAAGTTTGTCGTCTTAAGAATCATCATCATCAGAGTTATAGTTAGAGGTTTTCTTGTGATGATGATGTGCTTTGAGTGCAATCGTCTTCTCTTTTGGTGCGGGACCTTGGAATTCCTTGAGATCTAGCTCATGAGTCATCAGCTTGTCCATGAGCGTCTCGAGGGTCATTATGGTCAGATCATTCTCGTCAATGATTGTTGCAGCCTTTGGATTCAGTTCTTCGTAAGCCCTTTGAGTACTTTTTGAATCTTTTCGTGGTTGATGTACTCCTTGCTAAGAGAGAATAGAGGATTAACGATGTCTAGGAACCGTGTGACATCTGAGTAACCATCTCGTTTTGTTTTATCTTAAATGATTCATACTCTTGTGTTAGACGACTGATCATTGATTCCTTTATTTGTGCAGCTCCTTCTTGAATGACCTCAAAAGCTTCCAGACTTCGTGTGAAGTGCAGTAAGTAGAGACCCTATTGATTTCAGTTCTGTCTAAAGCATAAAATAGAGAATTAATTGCTTTAGCATCAAGACCCTATTGATTTTTAGTAAGGTTTCCATCTATGACTATTCCAGGTTGTTTGTGATAACCATCTACTACATCAGACTACATATCAAAATCAAAAGACTTTAGGTAGAAACTCATACGTGTCTTCTAGTATGCGTAGTTGGTATTATCAAATAGGGTAGCCTATTTGTTGACTACCCTTCACCATTGTTGGTGTGGATAGATCCAATAGTTTCCATAATTCTAGAGATGTTAGTACGGTAGTAAGAGACCAGGCTCTTATACCAATTGTAGGACCGTTAGGCAACTCTATAGGAGGGGTAATTAGAGTACAACAGACAGATCTTATCCAATTAAAAATTATTCTACGTGAAGTCTGTGGCCAACAACATATGAATATATATATTTGTAAATAATACAAGTATTAAAAGTAGCAGAATTTAGAGAGCAAACGGAAACATCGAGATTTTTTATCCTGGTTTTCCTCTGAGAGGACTAGTCCAGGCCTGAGAACTCTTGCTCGGAGTTAAATTCGCTATAGTCACAATAATGAAACACAACCTTTGAATCTGAAGTGCTTGCAACTCCTTACACCCAGTGCTTTTATCCGAAGGCACGATGACTTCTAGATAGAGTGAGAAACTTCTTGAGTCAAGCTCTGTACAACTCTTTTAGACTTCTAACCGAGAGCGCACTTGGAACTAGAAGACTAAGGAGTTGATCTTAGAGATAAGAAAATTAAAGCTGTTTAGTATCACTCTATAGGATAAGAAAGATGTGAAGAGATGAGTGAGTAATAATATGGAAATCCATGACTATTTATAGAATTTTTGTGGACAGAGTTCGGCTAGAATTCTATGTTATATTTGAAAATTTTCGAACGTTGGGAGCCATAGGGTATGGGATTTCACAACTGTCTGGAACATCCAAATAAGCCAAGACTGAGTTCGACCAGAATTCGTCCAGAGTTCATTCCGAATTTGGTGTATAGAAATGGTATGGATTTTGGCTTATTTTTGGAATGATTTTGATTTGAATGGGTTGGGCTTTTTGTAGATAGGCTTTGGGCTGTACAAGTGGACTGTTGGATTTATATTTGAGAGAATTTTTGGTAAAGTGCGACTCAATATACATAAGTCCTAGACTCAATAAAAAGTAAAATTACATAGAGATGGCTAATACAACCTTCAAGCAATACAACATTGTTGGATCGTCAAATGAGTTATATTGTGCTGTATAAGTGGACTGTTGGGTTTATATTTGAGTCAACTTCTGGTACCAAGTGCGACTCGATGTACATAAGTCCTAGACTCAATAAAATATAAAATTGCATAGAGATGGCCAATACAACCTTCAAGTAACAAAATATTTTTGGATCATCAGATGAGTCATATTGTGACATATCGAAACAGGTTCAGTTAACTATCAAAATTAAGTTGACTGAGACCGAATGGGCCAAAAGTCTGGAGTTCCTTGGCATTCTGACGCATGCGACCGCGTTGAGTCTTCACTTATACGGGACATAATGTATGGACATTGTCTTCTTCAAGTTGTAAGCCTAAGGGCATGTACTTGTTGTATTTGAGAGATGAGAGAGAGCTGAGTGATTGTATTTAAAGAGAGGGTGAGCTTAAGCGATTGTATGCTTGGCTTTGTTACTTTGTAATTTTGCTGCAATATTCAATGAAGATGAGTTCAATTTGTACACAATTGTGTTGCTTCAACTTTTCTATTTCGAGACTTCTGTACAACTATGCCGCTTTGCTGCTCAATCGGTGGTATTGGCCTTGCGTGAGTGCAACTTAGGCTCGTGCGACATCACGCCATAGCGAGGACGATCGGTTACACGAAACCGAGACGTAACACCCTAGATAAAGGTGGTGGTCGCAACAACTTGTCTCCTATGTTTTTTTTCTCTTTCTCCAAAGGAGGCACGAAGAGACTATTTGTAGACAAGGTTGGAAACCTAACCCTAACTCTGCTACCTACCAAATATTAAAGGATAACAATCAATCAAAATGAAATCCCAAAATATTAGGATTAATTTAAACTAATTTAATATCCATAAATCCAAATCCCACAATCTGAGAAATATGTGCACGATATGCTTAAACCACACATGCACACAACAACACATGCGCGCATGCGTGCATGCGCTATATCGCTCCAGTCCCAAAATACGTAGGACTAGGTAACGTACATGCCACCGTATATGGATAGTCATGACCCACTAAATCTCATCCACAAAATAAGTATATGGATAGTCATGACTCACTAAATCTCATCCACAAAAATAGGAAAATAAAGATTTAATTAGATCAATTATAAATGTCATTGAACAAGTTACTGGGTGGAGAAAAATCTACTACCAAGCGACTAGATGAGAAAGTAATAAATAAAAAATAAAGGAATTTATCAATCCAGCAGAGGATGATCCAAAGGCAAGACATCTTCGATAGAAAAAAGAAGATCACGATTATGACTGGTACTCCTACGAAAAGTCATGAACACATACACCTGGAGAGATCACCAGGTCTGAGGGACGTAAGAAGATACAGAAAAATATGCTATATAAACTGAATATAAATGTCATATAGTCATAGGTAAAATTAAAATATTACGGATCACAACGTGGCCCAGCATCCCATCATTGAAAAAATGGACCACCCGTACAACCAAACAAGGATAAGGAATAGCACACCATTCCGTAATGGGACACTGTCCTATGACATAATCGGAAAGGAGTGTGACAAGACATCAAACAAAGGTCACCTAACCATTCTACTGTGAATATGCACTTTAGAAGAAACCTTCAACACATGGACACTCTGGCTGTATAGAATTGGCATAGTGTCACGCCCCGGAGACCAGAATACTGGAGAGCGGGGGCAGACATAGCCAGCTACGTATATTGAAATGGAAACCACCTCGATATACGGTCACGGCTGTCTAGATATATGAGGGTTTACTACAAGCCAACGGTCTCTTATGGTCATGAACAAGCCTAATGTCTCAATCACAAGCAAGTAAGTAAGGTCGCAAGATGTATGATCATTAAATATACAATAATAAGGCATCCCAAATATTACATATTCAGCTATTCATGAAGCTAGTCGTACAAAATACGGGGACTAGCAAGAGTTAAGTCATACATGATCAACCCTAGGATTTGTTAATCATGTTTACAGCCCGTAGGCAGACAGTAAGTAAAGTGCATCGAGCTAACAGGTGCTCGTCGGCTAAATGCCTCAAAAGAATAACTTTACAATAGAGTGAGCGAAACAAAATAGAAAACCCACTCGTAGCCCGGGTTCCTTCTAGTCGCCACCATCGGGCTGGAGGTTCGAAAGATCCTCGAGAGCTGCTCCGAAATCTGGCCACACAAAACCAGCTGGGTCAAACCCCAGAAGAGCAAGTGCCACAAAGGAGGCCACGAAATAAGAACAAAAGCCAGCATATCAGAACATAAGAAAAGAAAAGGAAGAAGGTACAAGTAAATAAAGAGTGCAACAGGACAATAAACAACTAGTGACGTGGGACCATTCCGGGAGCCAGGTTACAACCCTTAAACCAGACAAGGACCGGGGTTGTAACCCTTCGCCTGAATAGCACTCTGTCTCTACTCATTTATTGTTTAATAATAAGTAAAACAGTCAAGTTCAAGAGTAGTCAGGTACTGGTACTAGACAAGACTTAGACAAGGCTGGACTCCATCCATTCACAAGCAGCCAAGCGATTACTACGGCTTACTAATTAACTAACTAGGGTTATCACAAGCCTTAATTACTAGCAAGATGCAAATGAGAATTTCCCAGTCCCAAGCCCTGCAGACCATCCAGTTATCCTTTCGCGGGTTGAGAGTATGGTTGGGTACATCGCCCCGGAGACGATATACCCTTAGGTGACTTAGAGGGTGCAACACATGACAGTGTGCTGGAAATGTGCTCTACTCGTCGGCAAGCTACAAGTCCAATTAAGAGCGCCCAGATAACGAGATTGCCTGTGACTAGAAATTCTCCATAAACTGTAGTTAGATCTAGTCATTAGCCTAATCCATGTTCAGTGCGAATCCCTGACCGTAGGAAACCAGGGAGTCACGTCCTAGACATGATGTAAGACAAGACAAGTGGATTTGCACAAGCAAGCAAGCAGGAACACCCACGGTGTCAAGTTGATTATACGAGTCAAGTTAGCCGTCGCAACAGCATCAAGATAAATCATGTCAGGGTACTTGTCAGGAGTGCGCCACGACGGGCCACAATCATGTCAGGTTGGTCATGTCAGGAGTGCACCACTACGGGTCACTGTCGTGTTATGCTAGTTCCTTGTCATACCATGCCATGTACAATAGTCATTCCAAACATATTAAATAAAATCAAGTTCATGACAAAAGGCGTAAGGATATAAAATGGGCGTAAAATATCTAATAAAATATCAATATACAGGGCTATAGAAGAGCCAAGCTTAAAGAAATAAGACCAAAACTCCAAGAGCTAATGGGTTAAGCAAGGGGTCAGGGGAGCAGCGTACGCGCAAGAGCACGCACGCAGGGGAGCAGCGTACGCACAAGGGCACGCACGCAGGGGAGCTGCGTACGCACAAAAGCACGCACGCAGGGGAGCTGCGTACGCACAAAAGGCACGCACGCAGGAGAGCTGCATATGCACAAAAGCACGCACGTAGGGGAGCTGCGTACGCACAAAAGGTACGCATGCAGGAGAGCTACGTACGCACAAAAGGCACGCACGCAGGAGAGCTGCGTACGCACAAAAGGCACGCACGCAGGAGAGCTGCGTACGCGCAAAAGCACGCACGCAGGAGAGCTGCGTACGCACAAAAGCACGCACGCATGAGAGCTGCATACGCGCAAAAGTACGCACGCAGGAGAGCTGCGTACGCGCAAAAGCACGTACGCAGGAGAGCTGCGTACGCACAAAAGCACGCACGCAGGAGAGCTGCGTACGCGCAAAAGCACGCACGTAGGGTCTTCTTCTCCATGGCTGAGAAGAGGCTCCAATGGTTCCCAAAACTTCAAAACATCACAACTTGGCCATCCGGATTTCCAAAGTTCCAACTAGGGTGAAATGGAACTCTCTTCCACATGGAAACATCAAAACCCATAAAAATCCAACTTAAATAGATCAAAACTATGTAAAACCGAAAATAGAGAAAACTTAGATCTAGAACAATGGAGACTCCAAATCACAAAATACCATGTTCTAATGTTGATCACCATGTCCTAAACTAGCAAATGGACAAATAAAATGGGGTTCTCATGTGGTGGCAAGGTGCACTTGCCTATGGGTTGGTGTTGTGTCGAGGAAGGAGAAGAGTGTTGTGTAGAGGAAGGAGAAGAAGAATTTAATGGAGGTTTATGAGGAGAGAGAGAAAGTTGGTGGAGTTTTAAAGAGGGTGGGATGTGGTGTGTTGAGGGTGGAGCATAGGCTAAGGTGTTCCAATACACATTAAACCAAACCAAACCAACCCAATCCAATTAAAACCGAGCCATGTCAAAACCCAAAATACGAGAAATACCAAAATTTCACAAGTTGAGAAAAATAAAAATACATGCAAAAAATCCAGATACGAGTATAAATACGGAATACGAGAAATACGGGAAATGAGGGTGACACATAGTCCCCTCCTGGGCACCACAGGCCTCAAAGCATTACGTTCCTCGAACATCAGAGGCCAGCAGGAATAGTAAAGGGGGTAGTTATGCTCATATCTCAACAGAGCTTTCGGGTACAAAAAGGGTACTACATACTTGGCCCATACATTAATGAGCCGTCCTTTCCACCCTACGCACCTATTTATGTCATATCCACGACACGGTACCTCTAATAACTGCTAAGTCTTCTAAACTGCATCTATATTAGCAGTTATACCTAACGCACATCCTATATGTACTGGTGATCAGCCGATACGCAAGTCCAGAGTCTATATGCTACTCACAACTCACACCTCGGGGCACACTTATGTCAAGGTTTATGAAAATGTACTAAATAAGAGGTAGTCCCTTACTCTAGGTCCACATGCACAATTTAAAGATAAGCAATAAAATATGACTAATACTCTCGCACCATATGTAACTTAGAGACACAATAAAATAAACCATAAATAGTTAACATGGATGCAACTGGATGAACTGGACTAACAATCTACTAATAACTTCCTCTACATGGTTTTCTAATCCAGCCCCGTATAACTGAAGGGTGTCATGATCTAATTTCCATCTTCACACAGGGGAAATATCAAGAAAACAAGATTGCATTAATTACAGAGGAGTTTAATAAAAAATCCTCGGAGCAATTCAATTAAGAGAAAAAATGTGGTTAGGTTTAATGATCGTAGTAGGGGTTTGGATAATGAGTGAGGGCTTGCTAACTAACGCAAAATTAAAGATTATTAAGGGTTTAGGTAAATCAAGATAAAACACAAAATAAGGAATATTAAGGAATCAAGTAGGTTAAGATAAAATAATTAGAGATCAAGAGTACATAGTTCCTTAGAGAGAAGATTATATGATAGAAATGATTCTAATCATTCTCAAGTTCCAAATGATTAGAAGGTCTCGATAATAGATCTAGGGTCATGTAATTCAAGACGAGGTTGTAGTCACATGGTTTGGGTCGATGGATAACTACACTCATGTATATATAATTATCATGGTCATAGGTGGTATGGGAAACTAATAAAATACTATGTGTCTAGCTATGAAGCATGAGCGTTGGTGAAGACGAAAAACAATAAGGAGTTCCAGGAAGATGTGATCAATTACAAATACGGGTTTTAAAAGGTGATTGAATAGTTCAAAAAAGAGTTGTCATGGCAGTCGCGAATGAGATCCTAGAGGGCAAGTATATTTGTTAACTATATCTCAATCCTCGTAGAATAATTATAAGAAGAGCGAACCAAGTGCATTAAGGTTGATTAGACCATAATACATAGATTCTAAATAGACAATATCTTAATGTGTGCACCTAATGAAATATACGTCCTGAACAAGCTCAATAAAAGAAATAAGCTTGCAAAACTAAGCTATAATAGCAGCATCAGTATAGTAAAAAATATAAGTATGTGAGATTATGATAAAAGAAAGTAGAAATAGTTCAACTTTTTTAAGAATCTAAGTCTTTTTCGGTGTTTGTGCCTATATACAGTCGTCCTGTTGTCTTATTGTCTAAGGCTTTGGTTGACTTGTCACGACCCGCACTCTAGAATAAGGGCACGTGACGTGGGTACGTCCAGCCTACGCCGCAGTATCGGCGGTAGAACGCTGTCCTAGGTCATAACATCTAACAGATAAGGATAATATACAGTTATACTTCCCAAATGGGGGTGACATAACAGAATATAACTCAACCACATCTAGGATAGAACAGGAATGAGATAGAAGATAAAGATAGATAACATCCAGGAATATAACATCACAGAGATACAAATCCAGAATTCTAAGTGACTAAAATAAATACATATCTCAGAAATATCCCAGAATCTAAATACAGTGATCCAGAAGTAAAGACAACCCTAATCTAGAGAAGTATCATCCACTGCTAGCAGGTCCAAGCCACTAGTGATGTCTAATGCTTCACCAAGAGGGATAGACACCAGAGCCTCATCATTCACTGTAAAATTTTTAACAGGTCCAGTCAGGACAGGAACGAGCACATATCTCTCAAAACAGTTCATAGCAGGTTAGGAGTATAAATCATGCAATAGAGTAAAATACAGGAAGTGCTGAAAAGGAAGTACGAGTAAACAGGAGATATTTTGTAACTGAAAGTAAATACATGATAGTAGAGACTGTAATTGGCTACGTGATTTAGAGCATAATGGTTATGTAAACGGCTTGGGGGCACATGAATACAAATAAGGAGGCACATTTATACAGCTACTTGGGATAGTGTTCACATAACCAATTCTACTCACCCCGCCCCAATCAGTACACAAGGATCCATTCAAGTTACGTTATAAGCACATGAATACAACTAAGATACGTGAACTCATGTAATGAGTAGTACATAAGGCACGTGAAAGCACATGAGAACATGTAAAAACATGAACTAGTACGAGTACAAGGAGTACCTGATGCACATGATAAAGTACATGAACATGAAATACCCGATGCACCCGTAAAGGGATAACATCTCAGGAAGGGATCCATATAGTACTAATCCGTGAAGATACGTGTCAGCATCATGTAGAGTAATCTAGAGCAAGAATATAATCCAGGTAAGTATGAAAAGATCAGAGAATGTACTCGCCTGCTAACTGAACGTCCGAGATGAAAATACTGTCCGAGGAGTGGTGTCTGGCTCCTATTAGAACAGCACAAGTCACAACAAGTCCAGAATGGTAAATAATATGCACTACCATGCGTTCTACATGAATCTAGGTCAATCTAGGCCAAAGTCAACTCTTGGTCAACCCTAGAAGTCAAACTAGGTCAAAAGTCTAATCTAGGTCTAACCAAACTATTCTAGGTTCTAACAAGTCTACTCTAGGTTATACTATGACTAATAGTCTATTAGGAAACATCTATCCAATACTCTATAACATAATCTATAACACACCATATCATCTATACAATACATTAGTCCTATGGTATTCCATACTCTATGACACATAACATAACCCCACACATCATGACACCATATATATATAGATAGAAATACACATATATAGGAAAACTTGTATATATATATATATATATATATATATATATATATATATATATATTATATATATATATATATATATATATATATATATATATATATATATATATATAACAATACCTATATATATTAGGTACATACATAGAGTGTGAGGGGGAAACACATGAGAACAGATGTGTAAGTGTGTGTCTAGCCCATAGGCTTGTGTGTGAACATCACAAGAGAGTGTGACTAGTGCCTCATGAATACTGTGATAGCATGGGAAGGAAAAAAAACAGTGAACTATAGAACCCCCAACAGTCCCAATTCAGTCCATAATATTTAATTTAACAGTCAAAACAATACACCCTGTTGATCCCCAAAAACAGTTAACAGTTTAATAAAATATGAACTGGAATCAACTTCCTAGCCCAGGTTAACACCACATAGGAAAGCAATGGAAGGGAATCAATGTAACAGTTATTAAGTTGAAACCAAAAACTCTACATACCAATTCCCATATCATAAATCAATCCTTAATCTCAGATTTTTACTTTCACATATAAACTCAAAAAAACTAATAAGGAACCAGTCCAACAGTCCTTAAGAACTTCTCAGATTTGAAGGATTATCATTCAGTCCAACAAACTGAACTCAAACCCAGGTAATGAAAACTGAGAACAAAATCTCATCTCAACCAACATATTGAATCATAGGTTATCAAGGATTTAAACTCAGTTTTACAGAGGTAAAATAACAGTTCAACATTGCTTAAACTTAACATTTCAGTTTTTGAACTCAAATCACGATAAAAATCAATCCAACTTGTCATACTAATAGGATTTAAGTAGGTGAGCCTGTTAGAGCCTTAAATACAATTAACTAACAGTGTGTAATAGTCAAAAATGGTTGCCAAAATTCCCTTTAGAAATCTGGACAGAAACAGGCTTCATAAAAGTTAATTAACATGGAAAATAAAGGGAATTCAATTCACAACTAATCAATAGAGTTAAGAACTACTCTCAGGTTTTGAATACTTCAAACTCAGGAATCAAGGACAAGGGAAAGAATCAGTTTACATTCCCAGGTTGCAATGAAACTGGAAAACAGTAGAAAATTAATGTACAGTCTAACAATATGGTTAAACCTATTCTCAAGTTCACATTCTATTTCAGTTTTCTCAAGATCAATCCAACATTATATTCCCAGGTTTATGGGAAAACCACAAAAACAGAAAACAGTTCAATAAATTAGGAAACTGGAATCAACTCTCAACCAAATAATCAGTTAACAGCCTATACAATCATTATCTCAGGTTTTGACATGAATGTAAAGGAAATCAATTAACAATAGTTCAAAGGAAACTAGAACTCAGGTTTTGAAACATTCACAGGTTTTTGCTACAGGAAGAACCAACAAATCTCAGGTTTAAATCATTCTCATACAGTCTAAATGCAGAACTCATTCTCAGGAAAAGGAAGAACAACACTAAGTAATCAAATAAAATCCCTAACTCAGTAAAACAGTGAACAAAAGGAACTCAGTTATTTAGGGAAGAACAACTCAGGTTTTATCAGTAAAACAGTTCAATACATCAGATTTAACCTACATACTCAAATCCCCTCCCAAATCCAAAAGCTTATATGAATCTGAATATTCAACAACCACAGCAACATGTAGGAAGTATCAGGCCTATACAATTTAACCCAACTCAAATGCCAAATCCCATTCTACACATCCCCAAGCCCAACTCAAATGCCATTCACTTAATTAACATGATATGCAATATGTAGGATCCTAAAATCAATTGAAACATAACAAAAAAAGAGCATCAAATTGGTTTAAAAAATCTGGAAATAACCAGTATCTTATAGTATCAGTAAAACCCAAGGAAATCCCATGTTCGAAACAAAAAAATTCCCAAACAACCTAAACTAACATGTCATCTGATGCAAACAGGAATCACACATCATATTTAGGACTTAAACATTCATTAAAACCTAATTTAAACTCATTTAAAATGATTAAATAACAAAATACACTCACTGCACACGCACGCACACAGTGGCTGCCCCGTACACACTGAATATCGTGTCCGACACGACATGAGGACTCGTGAAACTTTACGAGCCTCGTGTCAGTCACTGCCCCTATCACCATGCCAAAAATCTCGTGTCGAGGTGGAGTATTGAGCGCGCAGTAGCCCCCGAGTAGCAGGGGAGCTACAGTGCCGCACGCATGCACCCGCACCCGCATGTTCCCGTGTCCCCACGACTCGACACGACACACAAAATACCACACGACACTGGGAATCCTTAGACGACACCTAGGGCTAATTTTTTGTTCAAATAGAAACCAAAATCTCGACTGGAATGTCCTTTGAGACATTTCGTCGAACACCTAGACTACTCCCTGATACGTGTTCGATACGGACACGAAATGGGTCCAAAACCTATGGTTAGCCTATCCTACTGTTAGGTGAGGGCTAGGGCTTCCCTAAAATGATTTTTAACAGATTTTAGGAGCAATAGATAGGATTATACCTCTATGTGCACAAGCTCCCAAAAAGCCTCAAAGGAATGATTCCTCAAACCACCCAAAGTCCTTCAAATTGATTCCTCCCTGTCAAAACTTGTTACCAACAGCAAGAACAAAGGAGTTAGGTCCTATTACAATTTGTTTGAAGGAATTTGGAGAAGAAATGGATTTTCTAAGGATTTACAAGGTTGGGGACTCACCTCTTCCAAATGGCAAGTTTCCTAAAGAGGCAACCCTAGTTTTAAGAGCATATAAATAGGGGAGGGGCTGACCATAGGGGCTATTCAGAATTCCTAGGGTTAGGGCTTGGTTCAATGGGTGTGGGCTATGGGCCAATAAGCCTATTAGTCATAAAATGACTTGGGACTTCACAAGCCATTACTTAATCAAACTAGCTCCTATTTCCACCAAACTAATCACAATGAGTTAATCCTCATGAACTTAAGTCAACCTAGGTTTTTAAATCCTAATCACAAAGTCAAGACCTAGGTTTTCCACTAGGTTAGTCTACAAGGTCAACTTAAGTCAAAGTCTCTAAAACACCAAAAACAATTATTCTAAAAATCACTCAAAAATCACATTAATTATAAGTAATAATAATAATTCAAATTAAATTCTAAAATTTTAAAAAATGACCAAAATACCCTCATTTGGAAAACTGGGTGTTACAATCCTACCCACCTTAGAAAAATTTCGTCCTCGAAATTAAGATGATCGTACCCCTTCTAGGTCAAACCCCCACAATCAAAATCTCAGAACCTATTTAAATCATTCAGTTGGAAAGTGTAACCTATGGGGTCATGGCATGTAATATCAGTCTGGGGTCTCATCTAGTTACACCAACATGCTACAGTACTAGGCAATCACAAGGTATCAAAATATACAACAATATGGTAGGGTGCATCAATTTTCAAAGACTGGCTAAGATATAGGTCAAGGACTCACCTCCAACTAGGTCTGGTGGCTGGAACTCCCTCCCGAAGGTGGAGTCCTGGCTGGGATAAGTGCAGCAGGACAGTCTCGCAGCCTGTGTACAGCCGACCCACACAACAGGCACACCCCTCTTCTCTTCCTACAGATGTCCCACACATGTCCAGGCTTCTTACAGAAGGTGCAGGTAGGCACTCTCTCAGCTGGCCTCTGCTGAACAGGAGTCTGGACTGGGTAGGCTGGTCTAGGCTGATAGTCTGGGTGCTCACGGGGCTCTGGGTATACATTGCTCCTCGGCCTCTTAGAACTAGGCTCTCCTCCTGAATGTACCAAATCTCACAGCAGTTGGATTCCACGGCCCTGCTCCTTCAGGATCTCAGCCTGAACTCTCTGTGTCTCTAATACATCTCGGAGAAGTCTGGATATCTGAGCTCCGTCAGGAAAAAAACCTGCCGAGGGTATGGTATGGGGTACTGCTACTAGAGGCAGAGGAGGAGATGGGGAAGAACTCTTGGTCTCAGATGAGACTGCCACTCTCTCCTGAGTAACAGGTGGTGGAGGAAAACTCTCTGGTAAGGATGTTGACACCTCCTCGATGGCGGGAGGTGCCACTACCCTTGGGTCAGCCTGAGGGGTCACTACCTCCTGAGCAATAAGAGGTGGAAGCACACTATCAGTAGCTGCAGCTGCTCTCAGGCGACAGGCTCGGGTCATGGGTGCCATACTGGAAGGGATAAAAACACAACAATCATTAAGGCTGTACAGCAGTCTACCATCCTATCTGTAAAACTGGTAATTATTAGCAACCAATTAAATATAAAAGGGGTACTAATAAAAATCAAATCAAAATTTTAAGGGACGAAAGTCAATAGCTTTGAAATCCAATCACGATACATGTATAGAGAGGTAAGGATTAATTTATGCATCTACATATACTATAATATGCATACAGTACTATATATATACCCTATGTGAACATAACATAGAGATGAAGGGTTAGGTTTTCATGGCAATTGTAAACATTAGTGTAGAGTATCAAGTGTACATGGGTTAAGACTTGAAATGAAGGGTTCAATCATTCAGCTAGCTCAACATTACATATTAGAACTGAAATTGAACTACACGTATTGAAAGCAATAAAAATATTATCATGTATTCACTTTTCAAAATTTTGGAGAAATTCGAACATAAAAAAAAATCAACTCAATGTGTACCCTAACCACAACTTAACATGTAAGAGTACGAACCTAACATTATATACCTGCACACAACCATGTATACGGCTCAAAACTTCACAATTTAAAACTGCAATTTGAACTAAACACTTAGAATCCAAGGTCAAGGGTTTACTATGTACACAGTCTCAGATTTGACAATTCAACACAAAACTCAAAAAAAAATTTCTTTTTTTTTGAAATAAAACCCTGTATATAACATACGTGTGTAGTGATGTAAGCAAAACTAATATCATAAGATTTAAATTTAATTTACGAAATTAATCCGAGAAACGGAGAACTAGTCACTGATACTACGCTATATTAGAATACTAGGATTTTGAGAACTTAACATTAATCATATTAACATGCATTTAGATAGGTTGGTAAACAAGTGTAGTATGCATACGTGTCAGGCAAGTATCTGTGTCCACTATATTTATATTTAAGGTAATACAAGATATAATGGCAAGAAGGAAACAATGATAAAATTCATTCTGCTTATCTGTTTAAAGGAAGGAACCATTTTGAAACCAGAGCTACAATATCAAATCTAAGTCAAGGTCTAGCAAAATCACCAATTCATTGTATTAGGAAGAATTTATTGCAAGAAGTTACACAAGGTTATAGTAACAACTAGGCTATTCCTACTAATACTCCTACTCCTAAGTTATTTGATGAGGGGGTACAATTTATACAACAGAATGGTACGATAGAGATGATATGTTTAAAAACCTTCTCAAGATACAATCTGATAATCATATGCATCTGTCCAAAATCATGTTACTCAGAGTCCTCGCCATGCCAGTAAGCAAGGCTGCGAATAACGATAGATTCCATAACTAGGGTATGCACCTCTACAATCATGTCGTCTGGAAATCTCGCTATGCCGACTAGTATAGCTGCGAGAAATTCCAAATCTCATAACCAAGATACGTACATCCGAAGCCAGGTCTCCATGTTTCTGCCACGCCAGCTAATATGGCTGCGATAAACTACAGGTTCCATAATCATGTAGACGTTTTACCATCCCTGTATTTCCGTCAATATATGTTATCAGAAGGTACCGTAACTCAGGCCATAAAATTCATCTCGATAGGAAAATCAAAATCAACAACAATTCGTCAAAGTCCAATTCAATAATCAAGGAGTGAGAGCGAACAAAACAAGGGAAAGTATTTCAAATTGAAGTTTAAATAAGATTCTCAAAGGTCATTCCAGGAATCTTTCAAGGAATCCTAACTGTGATTGAGTACCCTCAAAGCATATCCTAATCCTACTGCAGGCTGTAGTGATACTCTAGTTCGAATACCACTACATAACTCGACCTACATGGGCTACCACTAAAAATGTGTCACGACCCGTACCCTAGAATAATGGCACGTGACGTAGGTACGTCCAGCCTACGCCGCAGTGTCGGCGGTAGAACGCTGTCCTAGGTCATAACATCTAACAGATAAGGATAATATACAGTTATACTCCCGAAATGGGGGTGACATAACAGAATATAACTCAACCACATCTAGGATAGAACAGGAATGAGATAGAAGATAAAGATAGATAACATCCTGGAATGTAACATCACAGAGATACAAATCCAAAATTCTAAGTGACTAAAATAAATACATATCTCAGAAATATCCCAAAATCTAACTACAGTGATCCAGAAGTAAAGACAACCCTAATTTAGAGAAGTATCATTCACTGCTAGTAGGTCCAAGTCACTAGTGATGTCTAATGCTGCACCAAGAGGGATAGACACCAGAGCCTCATCATTCACTGTAAAATTTTCAACAGGTCCAGTCAGGACAGGAACGAGCACATATCTCTCAAAACAGTTCATAGCAGGTTAGGAGTATAAATCATGCAATAGAGTAAAATACAGGAAGTGCTGAAAAGGAAGTACGAGTAAACAGGAGATATTTTGTAACTGAAAGTAAATACATGATAATAGAGACTGTAATTGGCTACGTGATTTAGAGCATAATGGTTATGTAAACGGCTTGGGAGCACATGAATACAAATAAGGAGGCACATTTATACAGCTACTTGGAATAGTGTTCACATAACCAATTCTACTCACCCCGCCCCAATCAGTACACAAGGATCCATTCAAGTTACGTTATAAGCACATGAATACAACTAAGATACGTGAACTCATGTAATGAGTAGTACATGAGGCACGTAAAAGCACATGAGAACATGTAAAAATATGAACTAGTACGAGTACAAGGAGTACCTGATGCACATGATAAAGTACATGAATATGAAATACCCGATGCACCCGTAAAGGGATAACATCTCAGGAAGGGATCCATATAGTACTAATCCGTGAAGATACGTGTCAACATCATGTAGAGTAATCTAGAGCAAGAATATAATCCAGGTAAGTATGAAAAGATCAGAGAATGTACTCGCCTGCTAACTGAAAGTCCGAGATGAAAATACTGTCCGAGGAGTGGTGTCTGGCTCCTATTAGAACAGCACAAGTCACAACAAGTCCAGAATGGTAAATAATATGCACTACCATGCGTTCTACATGAATCTAGGTCAATCTAGGCCAAAGTCAACTCTTGGTCAACCCTAGAAGTCAAACTAGGTCAAAAGTCTAATCTAGGTCTAACCAAACTATTCTAGGTTCTAACAAGTCTACTCTAGGTTATACTATGACTAATAGTCTATTAGGAAACATCTATCCAATACTCTATAACATAATCTATAACACACCATATCATCTATACAATACATTAGTCCTATGGTATTCCATAATCTATGACACATAACATAATCCCACACATCATGACACCATATATATATATAGATAGAAATACACATATATAGGAAAACTTTTATATATATATATATATATATATATATATATATACATATATATATAACAATGCCTATATATATTAGGTACATACATAGAGTGTGAGGGGGAAACACATGAGAACAGATGTGTAAGTGTGTGTCTAGCCCATAGGCTTGTGTGTGAACATCACAAGAGAGTGTGACTAGTGCCTCATGAATACTGTGATAGCATGGGAAGGAAAAAAACAGTGAACTATAGAACCCCCAACAGTCCCAATTCAGTCCATAATATTTAATTTAACAGTCAAAACAATACACCATGTTGATCCCCAAAAACAGTTAACAGTTTAATAAAATATGAACTGGAATCAACTTCCTAGCCCAGGTTAACACCACATAGGAAAGCAATGGAAGGGAATCAATGTAACAGTTATTAAGTTGAAACCAAAAACTCTACATACCAATTCCCATATCATAAATCAATCCTTAATCTCAGATTTTTACCTTCACATATAAACTCAAAAAAACTAATAAGGAACCAGTCCAACAGTCCTTAAGAACTTCTCAGATTTGAAGGATTATCATTCAGTCCAACAAACTGAACTCAAACCCAGGTAATGAAAACTGAGAACAAAATCTCATCTCAGCCAACATATTGAATCATAGGTTATCAAGGATTTAAACTCAATTTTACAGAGGTAAAATAACAGTTCAACATTGCTTAAACTTAACATTTCAGTTTTTGAACTCAAATCACCATAAAAATCAATCCAACTTGTCATACTAATAGGATTTAAGTAGGTGAGCATGTTAGAGCCTTAAATACAAGTAACTAATAGTGTATAATAGTCAAAAATGGTTGCCAAAATTCCCTTTAGAAATCTGGACAGAAACAGGCTTCTTAATAGTTAATTAACATGGAAAATGAAGGAATATTAAGGAATCAAGTAGGTTAAGATAAAATAATTAGAGATCAAGAGTACATAGTTCCTTAGAGAAGATTATATGATAGAAATGATTCTAATCATTCTCAAGTTCTAAATGATTAGAAGGTCTCGATAATAGATCTAGGGTCATGTAATTCAAGACGAGGTTGTAGTCACATGGTTTGGGTCGATGGATAACTACACTCATGTATATATAATTATCATGGTCATAGGTGGTATGGGAAACTAATAAAATACTATGTGTCTAGCTATGAAGCATGAGCGTTGGTGAAGACGAAAAACAATAAGGAGTTCCAGGAAGATGTGATCAATTACAAATACGGGTTTTAAAAGGTGATTGAATAGTTCAAAAAAGAGTTGTCATGGCAGTCGCGAATGAGATCCTAGAGGGCAAGTATATTTGTTAACTATATCTCAATCCTCGTAGAATAATTATAAGAAGAGCGAACCAAGTGCATTAAGGAATATTAAGGAATCAAGTAGGTTAAGATAAAATAATTAGAGATCAAGAGTACATAGTTCCTTAGAGAGAAGATTATATGATAGAAATGATTCTAATCATTCTCAAGTTCCAAATGATTAGAAGATCTCGATAATAGATCTAGGGTCATGTAATTCAAGACGAGGTTGTAGTCACGTGGTTTGGGTCGATGGATAACTACACTCATGTATATATAATTATCATGGTCATAGGTGGTATGGGAAACTAATAAAATACTATGTGTCTAGCTATGAAGCATGAGCGTTGGTGAAGATAAAAAACAATAAGGAGTTCCAGGAAGATGTGATCAATTACAAATACGGGTTTTAAAAGGTGATTGAATAGTTCAAAAAAGAGTTGTCATGGCAGTCGCGAATGAGATCCTAGAGGGCAAGTATATTTGTTAACTATATCTCAATCCTCGTAGAATAATTATAAGAAGAGCGAACCAAGTGCATTAAGGTTGATTAGACCATAATACATAGATTCTAAATAGACAATATGTTAATGTGTGCACCTAATGAAATATACGTCCTGAACAAGCTCAATAAAAGAAATAAGCTTGCAAAACTAAGCTATAATAGTAGCATCAGTATAGTAAAAAATATAAGTATGTGAGATTATGATAAAAGAAAGTAGAAATAGTTCAACTTTTTTAAGAATCTAAGTCTTTTTCGGTGTTTGTGCCTATATACAGTCGTCCTGTTGTCTTATTGTCTAAGGCTTTGGTTGACTAAATGGTACATGGACCACTAAAACTCTGTAGTCTAGGTAATCTTCTTAGTATCCTCTTTAATGGGTCATAAGGACAAGGGAATGCTAGGTCATGAGTCATTCTGCCCAACTTACTAGAGTTCCACTACTAGCATAATTGAACAAGGGAACATATATACCTAGTACAAGTCATCTTCCTAACCTCTATTACACGAGAAATAAGACTCTCGATAGAAAATGAATCAAGCAAGATGTAATTCAAGACAGTCAAACAAAACTTCAAAAGTAGAATCAAGGAAGAAGATGTGGATGAGATCCTATACTCTAATCCTATATGCAGCTTTGCTTGGTATAGTCATGTAACCAAATAATTTATTCGTTGACCTGCATGGGCCACCACAAAAACAAGTAACGTCACAGTCCCAAAATACGTAGGACTAGGTACGTAAATATGCCAGTCGTATAATAAATATACGTAAGTTGTGAAGGCAGTATAATCACGGCCAACTAATCTCATCCACAAAGTAAAAGAATAAAACTTATTATAAAATATGAAATACCATTTTACATGTTGCTGGATGGAGATAAATCCACTACCAATATGAAACTAAATAAAAAGGAAATAATAAAATAAAGAATACAAGCGACGAACATGATCCAAGTGCATGTCCTCTTCGATAGGAAGAAGAAGACCATAATCTTGGCAGGAACTCCATGTAGATAGTCAAGAAAACACACACATGGAGAGATCACCGGGTCCTCAGAGGGACGTAGAAAGATACATATAAATATGTCATATAAACTGATTATAAAATATCACAAGTGAGAGGTAAAATAGTAAGGTTCCAAATCATAACCCGGACAGTATCTAATCATTGAAACAGTAGACCACCCCTACAACCAAACAAGGATAAGAGGTGGCACACTATTCTATGATGTGACACGACCTATCCCATGATTAGAACGGAGTGCAATATGACATCAACTAAGGTACCCCTATCTTGGCACTAGGGACCTCAAAGCATGATATTCCTCAAACATCATAGGCCAGTAGGATCAGGAAAGTGGGGTAATCAGGACTGTATCTCTAGCGGACCTTTCGGAATAAAAGGGAAGTGCATACTCGGCCCATACGCTAAGGAACTATTCTTCTACCCTATGCCCCTATCAAAGTCGTATCCACAACCATGTACCTCTACTAACTGCCAAGTCTCCTAACATGCATTTATTAGTAGTTAGACCTAACGCATGCGAACGGGAGATCAGCCAACATGCAAGTACCTTTATATGCTGCTCATAACTCACACATATCTCGTAGCATAGTCGTGACAAAATTTTGTGAAAATGCACTAACGAACGGTAGTCCCTTAACTATAAGTCCACATGCATAAATTATAGGCAGGAATGAAAATATGACTAGCATTGGTATCATATATAACTGGAATAACTACAAAGTAAATCATGTACAGTAATAGGGTTGCAACAGGAGAAACCAGAAATAAATAAACAATAACCATGCAGTAACTAAACAGTAAGATACAAATAATATAAGCAGTAAATATGGTAAGGTATCTTGCTTGGCGGTGTACGATGGTTTAACATGTCTCGATTCATCCACTAGCCATGGTCGATGTGACAGAGTCCGAATTTACGAGAAATAGGAGTACACAATTAGTCATGATCAATGGTGATAATCGAGGACAATTTATGGAACTAAATACATATACTATTTTAAAAATATTTATGATACTTAAAAGCTATAATTTATTACCCCAAAAATATTTTAGATAAATACACACTTGGAAATTTCTAGTTAATTATTTTATAATTTTAAAGCTACATTCTTAATAGTAAAATATATTTTTAGATAAATATTTGAAAATCCAAAAATCGGTTTAGGCTAAAAACTCAAGGTTTATGAAAAATAATTTTGTTAGTAGAGAACTATATTTTTATTAGCAAAAAATATATTTGATAAATATATATAAAAAAACTAAAGAAAATGTTTTAGGGCCAAAAATCCAAAATTTGAATTTACATAGATAGCTCTAACCCCGATACTATTACATATAGTTTAAAAAATAATATATAACTCTTAAAATAAATAATAATAATCTTAATACTAATAATCATGATAATAAGTATAATAATCTAATAATGATAATGATAATAATAAGCATACTAAACTCAATACAATGGTAATACTGATAACTGTGACCTTAATAATAATAATAATAATAATAATAATAATAATAATAATAATAATAATAATAATAATAATAATATTACTAATACTAATACTAATAATAATAGATATACTGTAGTACATATGTACCTAGTACAAAGTATTGTATATATAGATACTAATAATAAGAATCATAAAATTATATATATATATATATATATATATATATATATATATATATATATATATATATATATATATATATATATATATATATTAAAATATATATATATATATATATATATATATATATATATGTATATATTTATATTATATAAATATATACATATATATATATATATTTATATAATATAAATATATACATATATATATATATATATATATATATATATATATATATATATATATTAATATATATATAAATATATATAAATATATAAATATATTTTTTATATAAATATATATATAAATATAAATATATCAATATATATATATATATATATATATATATATATATATATATATATATATATATATATATATATTCCAAAGTTGTCACCATCGGCTCTTGTGTAAAAGAACATAGAAGTGATGCTCAGAGTGGGAAGCACACAAATGAAACAATGAGAGAGAGGAGTTCTTCCTTCCTAAGCAAAATCTTGAAGAAAGAAATAGATATGAAAGAAGGAGAGAGTGGGGAACGATGAGGACGAGATGCTCACCGGAGCAGTGCTTCTTCTCCGGCATGGAGAATAAAAGGGGAAACGTCGATGCTGCTCGTGGTGCTTCGCGGTTGCTGTCTTGTACGCGGCTTGCCGCTGGCGTGTAGGAACAATTGGTATGATAGCAATACCTATATAAAGAGAACACGAATATATATATATATATATATATATATATATATATATATATATATATATATATATATATATATATATATATATATATATATCACAGATATGTAAATAAAAAGTAGAGAGTAGAGAGCAAATGAAACACAAGGATGTATACTGGTTTTCCTCTTGTGAGGACTAGTCCAGTCGGAAGAACTCTAGCTTCCAGTTAAATCCACTATAGGAAAATACCACAAGTTTTCATCCGAAGTTCTTGCAACTTCTATAACGCGAGCTTTGATCTGAAGTACTCGACCAACTTCATTTGTGAAGTGTCTTTCTTCAATCAAGCCTCTGGTTACAATCACTCTGAAACTTCTAGACCGTACCGCACTGGCAAATCGACTAGAGGGTTGTAACTGGCTTGGGATTTGAAAATGAATAGCTCAGAACACTTTGGAAGAAGTAGTAGGCTTATAGAGAAGAGATATGAAAGTGAATTGATGTATTGAAATGATCGAAATCCTTCTCTATTTATAATTTTTTCAAAGACAGAATTTTGACAGAATTTGGGCAAAATTTGGGCAGAACTCTATGAGAAAATCTCGGCAAGATCCGTAACTACAGGAGGACCAAGTTCAAAATCCAACGCCTACTAACCGAACTCTGGCCGAATTCGGGCCGAACTCGGGCCGAATTCTGTTGGAGTTCTGTCAGGGTTTTTATAAATTGGTTTTGGGCTTTTTGAAAAGATCAAGCAATTAGAAAGTAGTTTAGGCTTTTGTAAGTGGGCTTGTTTTCAAAATAAAAGGGTTTTAGAAACGTTTCTTGGATAGCCTATTTGCTAGTACGATACAATATACATCATAATCTTAGACTCAATAAATATAAAAAATACATTGATGAAATAGGAAAACAAGAGCCCTTTGATGAATATTTGAGCAGACTTGAAGACGCATTTTTCACATGACGACAGTCGTCCAAAGATAAACAGATCTGGAAATCTGAATACCTTTTGGTGGCTTCGCCCCCGAACCCCCACGGGTGGCGTTGCCCCCTCGATGTGAGGTCCCGGATAGGTCGTTAGGCGGTTCAAAAAAATCTTCTTGTATAACGCCATCTTTGGTCCATCAATAATTCTCTATTGCATATGTCCTGGTTTGATCATGCTTACAACATGTCTACAAATACATGTTAGGCAAACAAAACAATACGACTGATACAAAATATTAGGACAATGCTAAGTTAAAGTAGTAACATGATAGTGATTACATGAATATTAGTGACGTTATTATGGTAAACTTAATTGATTAGCCATATTCAAAAATATAATATAATCATTGGGCTAACAATCTCCCTTTTTTTATTATGGCAATTCCTTTAAGTTTAATATATATACAATAGATGCATGTATCACTAATAAACATATAATACTAGAATATTGTGGGCTAACTTAAACTTATTTCTCCCCCTTTGACATGATCAAAAAATAAGCTCCCCTGTAATAAGAGATAAAATGAACTCAAGCATAAGTAAAGGAGGAAGGCAAAAAAAATCATGATCAAGGATTAGGAGAACAATATAATGACAAGTTTAGAAAATGACAAAACTAAGGTTGAAAAACTTGTCAAAAAAAGGTTGGTTGAATGTAAACAAAGAAAACTGAAATTAAGCAATACATAGTTTATCAACTAGAAATCCAAAAATGATTTCAAAACACATTTTGTTCATCATATTGTGTTTTAAAATAGACCCAAAAAAAATATCAATATAGTAGGAATAAATCATTGGTCATAAATGAATCATGAGGAATAGAAATTTGCAGATCTAGCATATATAAAAGAATCAAAAATATAATGAGACTTTTAACAATGATCACAAAAAAAGTATGATTCATAATTTACCCATACAAATTAGTGAATCAATTCCATAAAGAGTATAATCATCGAAAAGAGATCAAAATAAGTATACTATAAGCTATGCAAAATATATACCAAAGTTCATGCATTTGAATTCAATTACCTTAGCATGATATATATCCATTAGATAAACATGAAGACAATGAAGACAAAAATACTAGAGAAGGAGAAATTCAGTCGACTTGAATGCTCCCACACAAAGTATGATCAGTCTAAATATAGATAATCATGAACTTTAAGATAAAATCTAAATTAGAAATGCCAAATCAGTTTAAACTCAAAAGGATTATCAATAAATTAAATTAATTTTCGCAGGATAACTTTTAAAAACTCAAAAATGAGAGAATTAAAAATAAATATTAAAATCATATATTCTCACATAAACTCAATACAAATCCAAGTATCATGACCAACTCAACAAGATATTTAAATAAGAATATTTGCCCATGATGAACTAGTTATACCACATATTAAGGGCATAAAAGAATTGAAACAATTAATTTTGCTCCCCCTTAAAATATACGTGTCTAGTTCCGAAGTAATTTATATGCAAAAAAAAGATAAAATAAATAATAACAAAATCTAAGGAATATCCAAGATACGGATCTTTCTTTCCTTTGATCAAATGCATATAAAGTTCCAAAAACAAATATCATCTTTTGGCAAAAGAAATATCCAATAAGTAAACGCTTAAAGATGAAAAGAATATGTCTTCAATAAAAAATATAACACAAATTATTTCATGTAAGTAAAAGATTTTTGAAAGTTGTCTTTAATGCGAATAATGGACATATACAATAAATCAGAGAGAAATCAGAAAGACTTTTGAAATGCAGAATTTAGAATGAGAAGTTGCATAAGAAAGAATGTTCGAATGCGTCTATTTAGTCCTTAGATTAAAAGCTGGCGATTCGAATCCATAAATCATAAATAAACCCATTTTTAAAACATAACTAGATAAATGTCCAAAGAAAAATGTATTCTAGTTATATGACATGTCAAGGGGATAATTGATTTGAAACAATTAACTACTCTACCTTTACATGGTTATATGAAAGAAATAATAGTATAGATAAAATTTAAAAATTTCAGAGATATATTTCCAGAAATAGGAAACTAATTAAAAAATAGTAGGTCTTCTTATCAAAGTTTATTTCTTCCGTTTTTAAAGCCGTTGCACGGTGTCCATCTGATAACCAGAGGCTTAAAGAAAAGAAATGCTTTACGAGAGAAAAATTCAATATGCTTGACTTCTTCTTCTTAAAGAGTTACTGCTATAGACAGTTAATAACTAGAATAAGAAGAGAATAATAAAGCTTAAAATCATGAATATTATACAAGCTAAAGACGAAATCATAAGATCATAATATTCACTGAGTAGTCATAAAATTATATCGAAAAGTGTGACAGAAAAGAATATATCAAAAGATGACAAACATTAACCTATGGAAGATCAATGTATGTTACCTTTTGTAAAAAAAATTATTAAATAATATTATCCATTAAATCTAAAATCTAAAATCTATCAGATAACAATTACAACTTGATCTCAATAAATTTTTAGTTTATAAAGCGTTGATCAATCTTGGATTAGCTGTAGAGGTACTGTCCCAGCTAACGGAGGTTCACCGGGGAACACTTAAGTACCGTTTCGCTTTAGCCGTAGCTGTGGTGACAGACAGACCCTTTGTAGGCTTGTACCCAAAACAAATATCTTCTTTAATAATCGAGGATTTAAGAAGAATTTATGGAATATGAAATTATATTATATGGATTGTAAAATATCTTATAACAATGTATCACACGGTATAAGATGTATCAATTATATTTATCCATATGTGCTACAAAATTATTGGGTAACAATAAAATATAAAACATTTGTAAATCAAAATATAGGACCTATATACATTGATGTATTTTGGAACCTAAGGGACTGGGTTCAGTACCTTGGATCCAAAACTAGACGATAGTTGCAAGTACACCTTAATAAATCTTAAGTCTATAAAGTATTGATCACTTCGGGTTAGTTCTAGGGGCCGGTTCCTAGCTAGCGGTAGTCCGAAGACTAGTACACCTTGTCGCTTCAGTTTATTTACACCTGTATGACAGACGGACCCTTTCGGCTTGTTCCTAAAATGATCTCTACTCTTAAGAACTTAGATTGAAAGGAATATATGTAGTATCATCGAACAACATCAAAATCTAGAATTCCTAAATATAAAAGAAGTAAATACCCAAATAATGGTTTATCAAGATCAAGATATTAAAAATATCATATATCCAAAATGTCAACCAAAAAGCCAAAAAAAAGAGGCTTTAAGGAAGAAGCTAATAAAGATAAGAACATAAATTTGTTTTTAAAATAAATCAATAGCTTAAGTATGAGATAAGCACATGTTTAAAAACTATTTTTTAAAATAATATACAACTTGAACTTAACTCATATATCCCCATAAAGATATTTATACAAAAATATAAGAAACATGAGCAATATATAAATGAAAATGAATTATTCATATATCCTTAATAAGCATAAAAAAATAATCACAAGATCAAAAGCATGCATAAATATGCTTTGTCAGACAAAGATGTAACTGATTCATAAGAAGTTAATCACAATAAAATTTGAGAATCAATAGTGAATATATTATGTAAGCACAAGGTTAACATAAAAGTATATATATATACTTTTCAAGTAAATAGGAGACTTGTGCTAAACATACATACTCACAAAATATCGATCAAAGTAAATGTGACATGTTAAAGATAAATCGGTAAGAAGTGACCATAAAAAAATATTAAAGGCGAAGAGTCAAAAGAATATTAACCAAAAAAAAGGTCATATAGACTAGAGTGGTATGCATGCTTCAAGGATAAAACTAAAATAAAGAGCATACATAGATAAATGTGTCAGACTAGTAGAAAATAACATAATGTATAGTGTGAACTGATCATTTAAGCTAAACAACTAGTCATGCTAGGATTATATCTCACATTGATTCAAACAATAGACAATTTAAAAGATATCAATGAAAGCTAATAGCAAGACATCAGTAAGAACGTGCTAGATATTAAAAACTATTTAGGAAGCATGTTACCGAAGTGGTTCTAGTAACCACACTTCTGTTGGTACAAATGCATGGAATATGACCTTTGTAGCTTTGCAATCACCAACATGTTCCATGGTTCTATTTGATATAAGAAGCTTCACCTGCAATATTAGGTGAAGACTTTGGTATCCAATACTTGGATCTATATTTGTTAGCTTTGGGAACCCATTTGCACAAGTTCATATCAACAAATTTTCTAATCTGACAATGATTGGAAACATGTCCATTCATACCACAATAATGACAAAAAGAATTAACATTAGTACTATGTGCAGTAGTATAAGAACGTGTAGTAGTGTGATATGATGTGCGTGGATACTTGTAATAGAAAGCATGGTTATGTGAAGCTTTAACTTTGCTTGCTTTCTTTCTAGATGATCTGTCGTGTGTGACTGTGATGTACTAAGTGTCTTGTGTTAGACTGAGTCGTAGGTTGTACTACCTGCTTTTCAGTCTAATCTCTAACTTTTTAGAGTTAGCAAAAATCTTATCATATTTAGCAGAAAGAGCATTAATTCTACATGAAGCAATAGAATACTTCTTCTTTTCTGATTCTAATTCTTCCTTAAGTTTAGTATTTTCTTGAGGGCTTTCTCAATGCAATAAAGTGCCTCATGCAATCTAAACTTCAGTGTGGAAATCTCAGTAGAATTATCAGAAGGAGAACTATTTCTAGCATCATTCAATAAGCAAGTAAGCTTCTCATTCTCACGCTTATAGGATAGAATATCCTTTCTAGCTTGCTTATACTTATCTAATACTTTCTTGTGTTCTTCTAATAGATCACTGAAAGCATCAGATAACTCATCATAAGAAAATTCATTCTCTTCAAGAAGGGAATTATTCTATACCTCGTTAGATAATGCTATTGAGCATAAATTTACAGCTTTATGAGGTCTATCTTCTTCTTCTTCTTCTTCAGAATCTCTTGCTTCGCTTTCACACCATATGCTCGTGCTAGTGTACTTGTGAGATGATGATCTTTTTTCTTTTGATCGTTCATAGTGACTCTCCTTTCTAGCAGTAGTACAATCTTCTTGGATGTGGCCTATCTTCTTGCAGTTGTCACATACAAGCTCTTCTTTGTATAAAAGATTGTATTGTACCTTAAATCCCAATTTTGTCATGTACATATTTGCATCATTAAGAAGACTATCATCCTCTCTAGAGTTGCTAGATTTGCTTTTATACCTGCACTCATAAGTAGCTTTAAGAACTTTTCAAATTTTATGAGATATTGTGCAAGTAGTAATAAGATTAAATACATTTGTGTCTACAACACAATAAAATATATGCATACCTTTTGCATCAAGGCTAGCTAACTTCTTTTCTTTCTCCGTGTAACTATAATAAGGCTTGTTGCTTATAGAGGATGTGAGAATAGAAGTAATAGTAGGCTTTTTGTAGCCATTGACAACAATTGACCATATGTCAAAATCTGGAGACTTCAGGTAGAAGCTCATTCGTGTCTTCCAACAACTATAGTTTGTTCCATCAAATAGTGGGAGTATATTTGAGGATTGTTATTCAGTTGTGAAGTATATACTTACTATATATGATATGGTGATCTATGTAACAACTATAATAAATAAGAATATAATAGCAGTGTTTATCTCGCTTTATCTGTATAACCCGCTCTGATATTGAGGATCTGCTCCAAGGATGTTAATCCAAATAATAGAGTCCTTGCTAGGATACCAATTGAAGGGGCAATTGGTATAAGAAATAATATCTCTATAAGGAGCACCTGCAATAATATCTCTAGAAGGAGCACCCGCTCTGATACCAATTGTAGGCAGTTGGAATCAGAGGTTAACAATTGATAATAAGGATCTACTCTAAGAATGTTAAGCCAGATAAAAGAGTCCTAGCTCTGATACCAATTGTAGGACCGATTGTAGGAATGAGTTGTAAAGTGCAATACTCTAGAGGGGGGTGAGTAGAGTAGGTAGCGAAAATTAACTATTTAAAAAAATGTTAGTAACAAGATCACATAATATATATATATATATATATATATATATATATATATATATATATATATATATATATATATATATTATATATATATATATCACAGATATGTAAATAAAAAGTAGAGAGTATAGAGCAAACGCAAACACAAGGATGTATACTAGTTTTCCTCTTGTGAGGACTAGTCCAGTCAGAAGAACTCTAGCTACCAGTTGAATCCACTATTGGAAAATACCACAAGTTTTCATCCGAAGTTCTTGCAACTTCTACAATGCGAGCTTTGATCCTAAGTACTCGACCAACTTCAATTGTGAAGTATCTTTCTTCAATCAAGCCTCTGATTACAATCACTCTGAAACTTCTAGACCGTACCGTACTGGCAAATCGACTAGAGGATTGTAACTGGCTTGAGATTTGAAAATGAATAGCTCAGAACACTTTGGAAGAAGTAGTATGCTTATAGAGAAGAGATATGAAAGTGAATTGGTGTATTGAAATGATCAAAATCCTTCTCTATTTATAGTTTTTCCAAAGGCATAATTTTGACAGAATTCGGGCAGAACTCTATGAGAAAATCTCGGCAAGATCCGTAACTGCAGGAGGACCAAGTTCAAAATCCAACGTCCACTAACCGAACTCTGGCCGAATTCGGTCCAAACTCGGGCCGAATTCTGTTGGAGTTCTGTCAGAGCTTTTGCAAATTGGTTTTGGTCTTTTTGAAAAGATCAAGCAGTACAAAAGTAGTTTGGGCTTTTGTAAGTGGACTTGTTTTCAAAATAAAAGGGGATTTTGGAAACGTTTCTTGGATAGCCTATTTGCCAGTACGATGCAGTGTACATCATATTCTTAAACTCAATAAATATGAAAAATACATTGATAAAATAGGAAAACCAAGAGCCCTTTGATGAATATTTGAGCAGACTTGAAGATGCATTTTTCACTTGACGGTAGTCGTCCAAACATAAACAGATCTGGAAATCTGAATACCTTTCGGTGGCTTTGCCCACAAACCCCCATGGGTGGCGTTGCTCCCTCGACCCCTGTCCGCTGAACGGGCAGCAGAACCTCCGATGTGAGGCCCCGGATAGGTCGTTAGGCGGTTCAAAAAAATCTTCTTGTATAACGCCGTCTTTGGTCCATCAATAATTCTTTATTGCATATGTCCTGGTTTAATCATATTTGATCATGCTTACAACATGTCTACAAATACATGTTAGGCAAACAAAACAATATGACTGATACAGAACATTAGGACAATGCTAAGTTAAAGTAGTAACATGATAGTGATTACATGAATACTAGTGATGTCATTATGGTAAACTTAATTGATTAGCCATATTCAAAAACATGATATAATCATTGGGCTAACATGGCGGAGCGCGATGGAGGTGTATGACTGTACTAGCACAATCGGCCTCGCTGTCATAGGGGATAACTTGAGGCAGCACGGTCTTGTATACGGGGGTTTGTCGCGACCAACTTGCCAGAGTCACGGGATGTTGGCTTCTGTGATGGGCGACTGCAAAGAAGGGGGTCCGGTCGGACACGTTGTAGCGGCACACAGAGGATAGATAAAAAATCCTTTTTTTGCTGTCTTATTATGGTGCCAGTGGCGAATAAACTATGGTAGTGGAGAAAGGTGTGCACGGCGGGATGCCAAAGTTTGCTGGCGATGGCCGCATGTAGGTCGCAGTGGAGAACTGTGGAGTTTTATCGGATGACGGTGGCCGATGAGCGGAGGAGGGGGAGAAGGAGGAGGTGATGGTGGCGTTGTCGGCGGTAGTGGTTGTGGTGATGGCAATGATGACTCAGGCGGTACGGCTATGGCGGAGGTAGGATTCCAGCGAGGCAGTGGCTGAGTTAAGTTAGGTTTAGGGTTATAGTTTGTATCGAAAAACTGTACTCGTGTCCTGGTGTTCGGACACGAAAAGGATAGGTCGGGATTTTTTTTTACGGGTGGAACCGTGTAAGGGGTTGTCGGATATGTAAGCAAAATATATGTGTAAAAATATAATAGTGGAAAGACACCCGGGGTCGGACCCGAGGTCGTCACTACTGACACGGGAAAGGTGGACACAGACACGATTCACACAATTTGTGGAGGCTCTGTTGGAGAACTATTATGGAGAAAAATAATAGGAAGTCTCTCCTATAAATAGGGTGGACGAATTCTAGGTAGATAAGGATTGGGACTTATTTAAATCCCCATTAGATAATTTTATATTAATCTAAATCAATCTAAATCAATTTGATAAGATACAATCAATTTAAAACTAGATAATTCCATCATTAATTTAAATTAATTAAAAATCAAAATAAATAAAATTAAATTTCAATTTAAATTATGACAATAATTTTTTAAAATATCTTTATTTTGTAAATTAAAAATAATAAATAATTTTGAAAACTAAAATATACATGAAATTATTTTCATGTACGCATATTATTTATCAAAAAATATTATTTTTAAATTATTAGCCAAATAAAATAGACTTTATAAAAATAAAGTAAAGCTTGACAAAATACAGTACGATATATTTTATACTAAAAAATATTTACCATATATTATTTCAAAAATATACTTATTTTCTATATGAAGAAATCTATAATAAAACCTTTGTATATAAAAATATATACTTCACATAAACATATTCGCACGTACAAAAACAAAATAAAATAAATGCCAAAAAAAAACTACAGTGAAATTTTAGGGGGTTTACATAAAATGGTAAATTACAATACCCAATCTCCATCGGCACAATTCCCCAGAATTTTTATTTATATTAGCAAATCCTTTCTGTTAAGGTTTTTGTTGTATTGTTCAAAATCATATTATATAAAGGAAAGGAAAGGAGTGTTGTTTCATACTGTCTCTTATTTTCTCATCCTCCTTGGAAGATACTTGTAATCCCAAGCACTTTTTTACCCATAATAATCCGACGGTGAACACACATACGTTGTTTTTGTTTATTCTATATATCACTGCTATTCCTGTATAGATCCTGGTAGTATTGTTTAGTTCAATGGTATTTTCATTTGATATGTCTTGACCTAGATTTGACTTGGACACGACTTGACGTGATGACCTTGACTTCCTAGTTCCTTAGGAGAGAGTGTTTTATTAGCCGTGGCTATTACCACTCAATCGTTAGTGCCTCACCAGACTATAATAGAGACCTGTTATTGGACTCTTAGTGCCTCACCGGACTGCGTTCATTATCACATGATTACTGATATCCATGATTAGTATTATATTCTCTATAATATGTCACCATCTATAGAGTTATTTCTATGTGATATTCTTTCTTGTACTCATAGTTATTTTTATGTTCTAATCATGTATGTCCATGATTAGTATTATTTAAACGAGGTAGATCCAGGTGGAGATCAACCAGTCTACGGACCGGCACCAGACCATAGCACATCGGTAGTTGACAATACTAGCATGGACTTAGTTTAGTTTAGTTCCTATCTTTATTTTATTTTTCGTCTACTAGTAGTGTATTTTCTCCACCCAATGTGACTTAGATCCTTGATGACTTTAATCTTTCAGATTTACATTCATCTTATATTCTATTTGTTTGGATATCTTCGTTATCATGGATGAGATTTAGATTGCCCATGTAAGTCATTGATTTCTTGGACTTGAGCATTTATAAAGAGCCTAAGTGCATTACTTGAGGGTTCCATAGATTGGGTTCACCCTTGAGTGTGTACTAGTAGGCCGAGTCACATGCTAGTCCCGTGAGTTTTGGCACTGGGCGTGACAGGATTTTATGGTAGCCCATACAGGTCTAGTTAGCCGTTTCGGTTACATTAATTTACCGAGCGGGCCTGCAAATAAGATTAGACTTTTAGGATCTCATCTACGTGCCTGGACACGTTATTGATGTCTATCCTTGCCTTCAATTGATTTATTGACTTGCATCTTGCTTGAATCCTTCATTGGCTAATGGTTTTCTTTTTATGCAGATAATGGATCCAGAAAATGGAAGCCCCGCTCCGTTTAACACTCCACAAAATGTCGTTATGACCCATGTTGAAGGAAATCCACCACCACTTGGGGGCCAACCTACTCAGTGGAACGACTAGCCACCGAGCCCATGGATGGATGGACAGACTTCGCAGCAGGTACAAATGCCACAACAAGTCATTCCTATACCTCCACTACCTTTCATTCCTCCGATGCCCTTTATGCCTTTTCCACTGCCCGGGCAGCAGATGGAAGACCAGTAAATGTTCCAAATGTTCTACGCGATGATGCAGGCCTAATAGTTAGTCTAGCAGCAGGGGCAAAAGTGATATGCCAAACAATAAGAGAGAGTATAGGGGTAGCCTTGGCGCAAGCGACCCCCGTAGTTCGTCATCCAGTGACGGGTTCTATTTTTAATTTTCAGAAGATAACTCATTTGCCATTTTCTAAAAATAAGGATCCCACGGAGGTGCACGCTTGGCTCACAAAAATTAAGCATAAGATGGAACCTGCCGAGCTACCTAGAGAGAAGTAGATGACTGCCGTCAGGATGTAGCTGACCGGCAATGCACACCATTAGTAGATTTTTTAGGAACAAAGATAGGCCCCTGAACAAGTCACCTAGAAGGAGTTTTCCAAACTCTTTAAGGAGGCATACATTCCAGCCATAGTACGAGCAGAGCTTCGAGACTGATTCCTATACCTCAGCCAGGGCAGCATGACCGTAGAGGAGTACAATACAAAATTTTTGCGTTTGAGTCGATTCTCCCCTTACCTGATTTAGACCAAGGAGATGAAGGTAGAAAAGTTTTATGATGGACTCAACTGTGATTTGTAGAGGTTGGTAGGATCGGTTGCTGCTACTTCTTATCGGCATCCTGACAGCAGCGCGTCGTTAGGAGCGAATCAACAAAAGGGTGGCTAGTCATAAGCGACCACAGTCAACGACATCATCAATTCGAGCACCTTCGAAAGGACCTGAAAGACGCCTCGCCACACATCAACAACCAAGAGCCACCACATATCTGAATCCAGAACTTCTAATCTGCCATTATTGTAAGAAGAGAAGACATCTTGAAGTTGATTATCATCGAAGACTAGGACATTGTTTGCGTTGTGGCTCCGACCAACACCAGATCAAAATTTGTCCCGAAAGGCATACTGAAGGACTAATACAACCGCCAATACCAACTCAACCAATAACACAAGGATGATATCTACAAGGACTGCTCCTCGATCTGGCAATAAAATTTATGCAGGCCAGACAGCAGGACGAAGCATAACAAGGAGGGCAAGCCTTCAACATGACCGTTGCGAGTACGCCAACGACACAAGAAGAGGCTGAAGATATCAAGTTATAAGTTTTCTTATAATGATATTGAGTGGAATATTGGTTTATGATTGACTATTCTTTCTTGATTAGGAGGAACCATAGGAATGTAACACCCCGCCTTAAGCAATCTTAGTTACATTAGTATACTCCTTGCCATTAATAGTTATTTTTAATTTCAAGAACGAAATTCTTTTAAAGTAGATAGAATGCAAACCCCCATAATTTTTAACATTTTTATTATTTATTTGGCCCAAAGAGTAGTTTTTTTATTTTTTATATATTTTAAAATAATATTTATTGCATATATATATATAGCCTTATTCATGGTTAAGTTTTGTTATGCATGTTGACTAGGAACTTTGGCATGGTTAGTGCAGTCGTGTATTATGACCAGCATATTACCTATGGTAGTGATGACATAGCCATATCTATGTCCCATGTATATATGGATATAAGTTAAGTTGTGGATTAAACCATATAATAAGCTTAAATGAATATTTTTAGAGATTTTTGACTTTCTTGGTGAATCGGCTGCATCAAACTTACCCAAACCAAATCCAAACCCAAGTAGGAATATAGTGCATCTAAATACACCCATATATATATATATATATATATATATATATATATATATATATATATATATATATATATATATATATATATATAGAAAGAGAGGGAAAAAAAGTTTAGATTAATATATTTCTATATATAGAACTTGTTATATATATATATATATATATATATATATATATATATATATATATATATATATATGGTACTTATATATATAATCCTAGTTGGCAATACCTAAAACTACCCTAAAGCCCAACAACCCAAACCTTAACCTACCCATACGCGACCACACATGGCAATCGTATTGTTTGCCATTAAATATCAAGTACAACAAAATTACAAATGAATTGAACTTGATTGCAAACTAGCTTGTATAAGAGAAAGCCTAGAAAGAAATCCTAGAAAACAATCTAAGTACAATTGTTTAGTTTTAATTCTGGGGGGTGACGATAGAGGCTCGGGAAAGTGTAGCAACTCTGCCTTACTCCTTGGACTATCTGACACGGTCCTTGCTCTTGAAGAAATTGCCCTTCGTAGGTTGCCAGCCTTTTTGTATGGGTGTGGTATCCTGCTATTTATAGTGATATATGTTTTGAGCCGCATAGATGGCCACGTGGCCACGTGGCTACAACAGCACATAAAGACCCACTTTTTGGCCGCCAGCTGATGACTTGTTGAGATATTGTTGCAACAAATCTGGATGGTTGAGACTTGGTCAGCCTGCCACGTGTCCCATCGCAAGATAGGATCAGTCAGCTTGAGTCATTTTGAGCCGCATAGGCCTTTCAGTGTTCGGCCATACGAGGCCGCATAAGACTCATGCAGCTTAAGTTGCAGTCTCCCTTAGTCCGCATGTAGCTTGGGGACTTTTGAGTCGTATAGGTTCTATATTCTGGGCCGCATAAAGCTCATGCGGCTCATATTGCAGTTACTCTTGGCCGCATGAAGCACATAGATTGAGCCGCATAAGGTTCATGTGGCTCGGGTCGCAGTCCTTCTGGCCGCATAGCCATGTCCAATCTGGTGACATGACATCTTGTCTGATCATGTCTTATCTTCTTTTTTGTCAGAGTGTCAGAGTTGTCAGAGTTGTCAGAGCTGTCAATTTTACAAGTTTTGACAAAGATTTGTCAGCTTTATCAGAAGGGTTGATCAGCTTGGTCGCATAATTAATATTATTTCTGCAATTCAAATCAGTCTGGTGAAGATGGGCCACAGGGGGCATGTCGAGTCTGTCATGCGGTACTTTTTTATACGGACCAATTTGTTCCAAAGTACTCCATGCAGTCAGTTGTGATCCACATGAACCACATATTTTCTATGCTTCTACAAGACCCCCTTCAAAGTTTTCAAATTACAAATTTGGAATACTTTGAATAAAAAGCATGGAAATATGTCACGCCGCAGGGAGTCTTCGAGTTAGGATAGACCTTGAGTCACAGAGAAATTTTAAGCCGCAGGGAGAACTTGAGTCGCTGGGCGATCTTATGCTGAAGGGAGATCTTGTGCCGCAGGGAGATCCCTGTTGACACAAAGTCACAGTCAACCAAATATTGACTACATTGACTAAATAATATTTGTATTAATTCAATACGACACACGACGACTGCATTCAGTTCAAGACAGATGACAGCTCAGTCTCCGGCTCTCAGTGTGTTCTGGAGTCTGTATTTTATAATTTTATTGAGTCTAGACTTGTGTACTCTGAGTCATGCTGAGCTCTTGGAACTTAGTCTATAACCTACCCAAAATCCCAAGCTCCACTGAACCAAAAATTGCCCACTGGTCCCCTTAGAACCACTCTGTGCTCTGGAGATAGAGTTCGGGCCGAACTCTGCCTCCACACAGAGTTCGGGCCGAACTCTGTCCCCTAGAAATCAGGAACCCTAATTTTAGGGATAGCTGGTTGCTAGTTGTCCAACGGCCAAATTTTTGAATTTTCCTACCCGAATTCTGGCCGAATTCTGCCTATAAAAACACTATAAATAGGGCATAAATTCTCTCATTTCAATCCATCCAATCTTCTCTTCTATTCTTTCTTATAAGCTCAATAAGCCATACCCTTCCCATCTACTAGCCACAAGCCTCCTAAGTCTCGAGTGCTCAGCATCTCTCAGTTAGGATTCTTGTGCAAGAGTCGAAGAAGTCGCTTGGACAATTCCAAGCAAATCGCCACCGCGATCCTCTGTTAGAAGTTGACGTGCTCTTCTGAAGAAAAGGCACGGGTTGTAAACTACTATTTCACAAATAGTGGATTTAATCCTGAGCTAGAGTTCTCAGGCCTGGACTAGTCCTCCACGAGGGAAACCAGGTTAAAATCGTTGTGTTTGCGTATGCTTTTCTGCTCTTCATTTATTTTCCGCACTTTACTCTGATTATTTATTATCGGTGAAAGAGTTATTTTTAATTGGCTATTTTTCTATATAAACTCTATTCACCCCCCTCTAGAGTTGCCAAACTGTTCTTCAATTGGTATCAAAGCTCTGTTCTCTTTATAAGGACTAACATCCTAAGAGCTGATCCATGGCAACCACACAATCCTTGATTTCCAATCATGGTGAAGGTCAGTCCACTCATAGGCCTCCCCTATTTGATGGGACTAACTACACATATTGGAAAACAAGGATGAGCTTCTATCTTAAGTCTCTAGACTTTGACCTGTGGACTGTCGTCACTGACGGTTACAAAAAGCCCGCCAGAATAGTTGTCGATGGTGACCTCATTGAGAAACCACACGACAAATATTCTGTCGAAGAGAAGAAACAGGCAAGTCTAGATGCTAGGGCTATTAATGCTTTATTCTGTGCTATAGACAGGAATGAGTTCAACAGGGTCTCTACATGCACCACTGCTCATGAAGTATGGAGACTTCTAGAAGTGACGCATGAAGGAACCACACAGGTCAAGGAATCCAAAATAAGCCGTCTCACTCAAGAATACGAAGCTTTCAAGATGAAGCCAAGTGAGACGATCACTCAAATGTTCACAAGATTCCTCGACATCATCAATCCTCTATCCTCGCTTGGAAAGCAGTACTCAAACCACGAGAAGATTCGTAAGCTACTCAGAGGGCTACCAAAGATTTGGAACCCTAAAGTGACAGCCATCATAGAAGGAAACGATCTCACAACAATGTCAATGGAGACCTTGATGGGTAAGCTTATGACTCACGAGCTTGACCTCAAGGACTTCGAAGAGCCTGCTCAGAAGACCAGGAAGATCGCACTCAAAGCTCATCAACGAAGAGCTAATCATGATGAGACCGAAGAAGATAACTCGAATGATGAAGACCAAGCTCTCATGGTTCGCAACTTCAGGAAATTCCTTCGCTTCAATTGAAGAAAGAAGGAATCTCAAGAAGACGATGAAGAGGAACCAACTTGTTACGGTTGCAAGAAAACTGGACATGTCCGAAAAGACTGCCCATTCCTGAAGAAGAGCAACCGCTATGAGAAGCCATACAAAAAGAACTCATCAAAGAAATATGCCAACACAGGCATCTGGCATGAAAGTGAAGCGAGTGACTCTGAGGAAGAAAAGGACTCTCCTCAAAATACAGCAAATGCGTGCCTGATGGCAACTTCCAACAAGGTATCTAACGAAACTCTGGATGACTTCTCTTTTGATGAACTTGGCGATGCTTTCACTGATTTACTCGATGATCATAAAAAGGTCATCGGTAAATATAAACATGCCAAGGACAAAATCAAAAGTCTAGAAGATGAGATACAAAGAATTTCTTTACTTCTTGATAATGTTAGAAACACGTCACCCACTAATGACACTGATGAAGTATCCAAGCTTAAATTAAGCTTGCATGATGCTGAAGCACGTATTGAGCAACAAACTCAAGAAATCACTACACTCAACACGTTGCTTGCTGAAGAAAAGAGTAGACACAAGATTTCCATGACTAAGATATATGGCTTAAATATTAAGGTTGATGAACTGCAAGCTGTTTCTAAAAGATTAGAAACCAAATTGGGTAAACAGGTTGTTCAACCTCAAACCCAATCACATGGGCACAATACCACTCATGTTAGTCAATCACGTCATTCTCATGCAGCACATAACCATGCATTTATATACACAAACTTTCACAAACCACGTACACGTAGGAATAATTCTCACTCAGTACACACTCATCATGCACAAAGACACAATCAACATCACTCCACACATAAAAATCATCATGCCATGCCATATAGACAAAATCATCATGCAATGCCATATAGACAAGGTCCTCATATACCATATAGACAAAATCATCATGCCATGCCATCTAGACAATATCAGCATATCACACATCATAGACAATACCATCATTCTATGCCTCATAGACACCATCACCATGCCACTTATTCCATGCATAATCATCTTCACCATGCTAACTCTTCACATCATGTCCATCCTCATCCTGTTGCTTATAGATATTATTCTCATGCTCCTAGTATAAATAAGAATGCTATCTGTACTTATTGTGGATTACATGGACACATCTCACCACAGTGCAGAGTTAGAAGACTTGTAGATAAAAGGATATATGCTTGGTTCCCAAAGACTAACTTTTCAGGACCCTCAAGAACTCGGGTACCAAAGGTCACATCTACTCTTGATGTAGGTGGACCTTCCTTCCTCAACTGAAAGTAAGTGGATTCTCGATAGTGGATGCTCGCGACATATGACGGGAGACGCAAATCTTTTTGCATCACTATCGATGAAGAGAGAAAGATACGTATCCTTCGGTAACAATCTCAAAGGGCACATTATAGGTAATGGTATCATTGGTCATCCTCCTTCTCCTGTAATAAAGGATGTCTGCCTAGTGACCGAGTTAAAGCATAACCTGCTCAGCATTAGTCATCTTGCTGATCATGGATATGATATTAACTTTGGATAAAACAGTTGCTACATCTATGATAGGTCAACAGGAGATATTGCTTTTGAAGGGAAAAGAGAGGACAACATCTACATTTTCTATCTTTCTATAAATACTAACAATGCAGGTAGATGTCTATATGCCCACAAAGACGAACGACTACTTTGGCACCAGCGTCTTGGTCATGCCAACATGGATGCTATATCCAGGCTTTCTACCAAGAAGCTAGTGAGAGGATTACCTGACATCACGTTCAAAAAGGACACGGTATGTGCCGAATGTGAATTAAACAAGGCAACTAAATCCTCATTTCATTCTATCAACTCTGTAAGTACTACTAGACCCTTGCAACTACTTCATATGGATTTATTTGGTCCTAGTAGAATAGCTAGCCATGGAGGCAAACTTTAAGCATTTGTTATTGTTGATAATTTTTCGAGATTTACATGGTTTTCTTTCTCGCTAATAAGAGCGATGCTATTTCTGCTTTCAAAATTTTTGTAAAGAAAGTTCAAAACGAAAAAGGCTACATGATTACTCGAATCCGAAGTGATCATGGAGGCGAATTCGTAAATTATGATTTTGAAAGTTTTTGTAATGCAAATGGTTTTGATCATGAATTCTCTTGTCCTAGAACTCCTCAACAAAATGGTGTTGTGGAGCGGAAGAATAGGACTCTTGGCGATATGGCTAGAGTCATATTGAATAAATTTTCTCTTCCGAAATATTTTTGGACAGAGGCTGTAAGTACAGCATGCCACATTTTAAATAGGGTACTTATTCGTCCCATTACGAAGAAAACACCCTATGAGCTTTGGTTTGGGAGAACCCCAAATGTTTCTTATTTTAAAGTTTTTGGTTGTAGATGTTTTATCCTTAACACCAAAGACAACTTAGGCAAATTTGATGCCAAAGCTGACGATGGTATCTTTCTTGGTTATGCCGCCAAGAGTAAGGGATATAGAGTTTTCAATAAACGCTCACTTATTGTGGAAGAGTCAACAAATGTGACTTTTGATGAAGACAACAGTGCAGCAAGTACTCTTGATGATGACGTTGAGCCATCAACTTCTACTCCAATGAATACTTCAACCGAAACTAATTCTCTGGAGGGTTTGCCTAAGAAATTCTCTTTCAAACCTTCTCATCCAGAAAATTTAGTTATAGGAGAAGTTTCACGTGGAGTAACTACTAGATCATCACTAAGAGACTCCGTTGCTAGCACTGCCTTCATTTCACAAGTAGAGCCTAAAAACATTTTTGAAGCTTTTAATGATGAATTTTGGATTTCTGCTATGCAAGAAGAACTCAACCAATTCGAGAGAAGCCAAGTATGGGAACTCGTTCCTAGATCGGTTAATCACTCGATAATTGGTACTAAATGGGTTTTTAGAAACAAAGTAAATGAAGATGGTTCAGTCACACGTAACAAAGCTCGTCTAGTAGCTCAAGGATACAACCAAAAGGAAGGTATCGACTACGATGAGACGTATGCTCCTATTGCTAGACTAGAATCCATTCGGATGCTTTGTGCTTTTGCTAATTTTCAAAACTTTAAATTATTTCAAATGGATGTGAAAAGTGCTTTCCTGAATGGTTTTATTAAGGAGGAAGTTTATGTGAAACAACCTCCTGGCTTTGAAAATCCCAAATTTTCCGACCACGTGTTCAAGCTAAAGAAAGCACTTTATGGCCTCAAACAAGCCCCCAGAGCTTGGTATGAAAGGCTAAGTAGCTTCTTACTTGAGAAAGGTTTTTCAAAAGAGAAAATTGACACTACACTGTTTATAAAATCTTTCAAAGACACTATTTTATTAATTCAGATTTATGTTGATGATATTATTTTTGGGTCTACTGATGAAACTCTTTGTCAAGAATTTGCCAAGTGTATGCAGACGGAATTTGAGATGAGCATGATGGGAGAGCTCAACTACTTTCTTGGTCTGCAAGTAAAACAACTGGCTAATGGAACTTTCATCTGTCAATCGAAGTATACCAAGGACATGCTGAAGAAGTTCGATCTTGACAATATCAAACCAATCAGCACTCCAATGGCTACCTCAACCAAACTCGAACCAGATGAGAGCGGCAAACCCGTTGATCAACGTAAGTATCGAGGTATGATAGGCAGCTTACTTTATTTAACTGCTAGTCGCCCCGATATCATGTTTAGTGTTTGCCTATGTGCTAGATATCAAGCAAATCCTAAGGAATCTCACATGACCGTGGTTAAGCGTATCTTTCGATACCTTAAGGGTACGGTTACAGTGGGCCTATGGTATCCCAAGTCAACATCATTTGACCTCATCGGTTACTCTGATGCTGACTTTGCTGGATGCAAGGTCGACCGTAAAAGTACTAGCGGCACGTGTCATTTATTAGGAAAGGCTTTAGTCTCATGGTTTAGCAAAAAGCAGAACTTTGTCGCACTATCCACAACAGAAGCTGAATACATAGCAGCTGGGCGTTGTTGTGGATAAAGCAAACCCTTGAAGACTATAAATTATCTTTCATGCATATTCCTATATTCTGTGACAATACTAGTGCCATCAATTTGACTAAGAACCCTGTCTGCCACTCACGCACTAAACACATTGAGATCAGACACCACTTTTTGCGTGATCATCAGCAAAATGGCACGATTAACTTAGAATTTATTGACACTGATCATCAGCTAGCAGATTTCTTTACTAAGCCATTATCCGAAGAGCGCTTCAATTTTCTTTGTCGTGAACTCGGAATTTTGGATGAAGCAGTTATAAGTTGAGACTTACTTGCGTAAATATCGAGTATATTTTGATTCTTTTATGACGAATTTATTATGGGTACAAGCTGAAAGGGTCCTTCTGACAAAAAGGCGTAAAAGCCTAAGCGACACGGTGCACTAGTCCTCAGGACTACCGCTAGCTGGGATCCGGCCCCTGCAGCTAACCCATGGCAAATTTGAAATACTGAATTACAATATATTTCCTTGTTTATTATATGGTTTGTTCCGATTTATTATTGCCTAATTGATTTTTTCTAAAGTTTATTATGACCTTTGTGTACCTCTCTATGTACTTCATTGTTTTCATCAATCTTTTATCCTCAAAATCTCTTTTGTTCAACACTTAATCAATTTTTCTATCTTTTCAGCCTGCCTTTAGTTCTGGACCACTGATCCAGAACTCGGGACGAACTCTGCCCCTAACAGAGTTCGGGCCGAGTTCGGTCCCTAAGTTCCAGTGTCGGGATCTGGCTCTGCCGTTGGATCAATTTAGATCCTATGGTCCATATGTCATCCGACCAAAGACAAACCCCTATTTTATTTCAGGATTCCCTCTCTCTCCTTCACTATTGCCACCTTCCTCACCTCTCCAAACTCTTTTCTCAAAACCCTAACCCTAGTTTTTGATCTAGAAGGCTCTATTACTTCTCAAAATCAAGGAAAAAGGGTTTCTCATCATTCTTTTCCACTGTTTGTTGTTATTTTCAGATATATCTCCTTCTTTCTCTCCATTTCAAGTTCTCTAATTTCTTGCAAATGGCCCCTCGCTTGTTCAATCGTGGAAAGGGGATTCGAACTGAGAGTGTTTCCTCTTCGGATACTCCTCCGACGAATGAACGAATCATTGAACAACTTCAACCACCTCATCCGTTGTTCAACCCACCTCGTCCTCGAAACCCTTCTACCTATGACAACCGATTATTTGTTTCACTAGATGTCTCAAACAACTGGTTTAGTGACTATCGGAATCGTCAGGTATTCGCAGGACATCCCATTAATTTTTCTATCTTCTCTCAATATGATTCTTTATTTCATGACCTCTGCTTTGATGAGCTTGTCACTACCACTTCTGCTATCTATCGTCATGCTGTCCAAATGTTCTACTGCAACATGACCTTTGATGATCTCCATATTTATTCACGAGTTGCAGGTATCAATATATCTTTTGATGACTTTGACTTAGCCGAATATCTTGGTCTTCAAGAGCCCAATTCTTGGGAAAAGCTAGTTGACGCTCGCTCGTTCCGTTTTTCCGACGGAATTTCCCTTGAGAGCTTCAAGGACGATTTGTGTACTCCATACACACGTCCTCGCAAGCTCACGGCTAAATATCTCAACCCATATTTTTCTGATCTTCATTGGATTATTTCTAACACCATTCTACCCAAAACAGGTTCCCATGATGACATCACTTATCTTGAGATATCTGCTCTTTATCATCTTTACTTTGGAATTTCTTTCAATCTTCCACGTACAATGATGGACTGGATGATTCACTGTAGGAAGAAACCACGAGCTCTGGTTTATCCTTTGTACCTTCCTATGATCTTTCGTGCATTTAACATACCACTTGATATCTGTCCATTCTTGCCTGCTCCTGTTTTCCTGTCCAAGGTACGACATACTCAGGCAGTTGTCGCCTCTCCTGAGGCTTCTGAGCATTCTGATGATGCAGAGTCTAACTCCCCTCCTTTCCGTCAGGATGCACCACCTCCACCTGCTACTCTTGACTCCATCCAGACCATACTCCAGGATCGTTTCTACTTAGAAGCTGATCGGTGGGCTCAGATGGACTACCGTACTACCCTACAGATGAGTGCACTCTGCAACTCGCTGCATGATATTCGGTACTCCATGTCCCATCATCCTACTATGGCCATTCCCATGCAGCGGGATCCCGATCGTAAGGGTTATCGCATTGATGATCCATGGGTCATGCGTTACTTGGATCCGGGTGCTGCTCTTGTGGATCCCAGACGTTCCAACTCTCCTGGACCTTCTCATGCTCCGTGATGGAGATTGGCTACTACTTGCTGCTGCTGCTGATGATGACATTAGTTGATGCATTTTCATTTCTAGTTAGTTTCAGTTTTATGTACTTGGATGTTTTTAAACTCTGGTTATGTGTTTGACATTTGGATATGACACTTTATGCTAGTACTTCTTTTGATTATTTCTACTGTTTCTTCTCTGCTTGGTGTGGTTGTATTACTATAATTTTCTTCTGCAGTTTCTCTATTATTCATTCATCTGCAGTCTATATTGCTAACTGCCAAAAGGGGGAGAACTATGTATATTCTGGCTGGATATATATGTCTGGATATATTCTCTTCTGGCTGGATATATATGTCTGGATATATTCTCTTCTGGCTGGATATATATGTCTGGATATATTCTCTTGGTATTGGTATCATATCCTATCTTTTGGTATATCTGTGCTTGTTTGTGCTTTTTGGAAGATATTATACAGGTTTCATGCACTATTTCCGGGGGAGCTATTGCTTTTAGCTCAGCACCGTTCACTGATTACGGGGAAGCTATTACATTCTAGCTCGGTATCGAGTATGGGGGAGCTATGTTGCTATAATCAACTGTGTCCAGGTATGAATGTTGAATATACATATATTATTTTGTCAATTATCAATATGGGGGAGATTGTTGACACAAAGTCACAGTCAACCAAATATTGACTATATTGACTAAATAATATTTGTATTAATTCAATACGACACACGACGACTGCATTCAGTTCAAGACAAATGACAGCTCAGTCTCCGGCTCTCAGTGTGTTCTGGAGTCTGTATTTTATAATTTCATTGAGTCTAGACTTGTGTACTCTGAGTCATGCTGAGCTCTTGGAACTTAGTCTATAACCTACCCAAAATCCCAAGCTCCACTGAACCAAAAACTGCCCACTAGTCCCCTTAGAACCACTCTGTGCTCTGGAGATAGAGTTCGGGCCGAACTCTGCCTCCACACAGAGTTCGGGCCGAACTCTGTCCCCTAGAAATCAGGAACCCTAATTTTAGGGATAGCTGGTTGCTAGTTGTCCAACGGCCAAATTTTTGAATTTTCCTACCCGAATTCTGGCCGAATTCTGCCTATAAAAACACTATAAATAGGGCATGAATTCTCTCATTCAATCCATCCAATCTTCTCTTCTATTCTCTCTTATAAGCTCAATCAGCCATACCCTTCCCATCTACTAGCCACAAGCCTCCTAAGTCTCGAGTGCTCAGCATCTCTCAGTTAGGATTCTTGTGCAAGAGTCGAAGAAGTCGCTTGGACAATTCCAAGCAAATCGCCACCGCGATCCTCTGTTAGAAGTTGACGTGCTCTTCTGAAGAAAAGGCACGGGTTGTAAACTACTATTTCACAAATAGTGGATTTAATCCTGAGCTAGAGTTCTCAGGCCTGGACTAGTCCTCCACGAGGGAAACCAGGTTAAAATCGCTGTTTTTGCGTATGCTCTTCTGCTCTTCATTTATTTTTCGCACTTTACTCTGATTATTTATTATCGGTGAAAGAGTTATTTTTAATTGGCTATTTTTCTATATAAACTCTATTCACCCCCCTCTAGAGTTGCCAAACTGTTCTTCAATCCCATCCATACTACCAGCTGTCACTGCTGCATTTAATATCATGATTTAGTTTTGGATTTTGGCTCTTTTTTCGAGATATAGCTGACGGTTACTAAGGATAAAATCTCCAAACATTATCATTATCTTTAATGGATATGAGAATTGAAGCGGCGATGGTGGTTATTAAGGATAAAAATCCCCAAGTGTCATCATTATCTTTAATATCACGATAACCGATGCGACGTTCATCTGTTTACACTTTGAAGAGCTATAAATATGGGCTATACGGAGAAAGAAATTTTCAACTTTTTCTCCTTCATCATCATCATCTTCGTCATCCTTTTTGACCCAGTTAGCCATGGCTCTGCAAGCTTCCAAATCATGGTGCTACGGCCAAAGGAAAGGGACTCGCCTCTTCGTCGAAAGCTGCGGACTCTCCTTCCGTTCATCCTGGCGTACAACCCCCTGTTAAGGATAAGGATGGTGGAAAAATGATGACTTAAATTTGAATGGCCATATCGCATATTTTATGCGAAAGCCTGTCATATATCACCTCTATGTTTAGGCATCATCGATGCGTGCCCCATCTCTTTGGACCGCATGTATTCTGTATAATGGGGCCGCATGGGCTGAGCTAAGCATCACAGATCCTCATGGATGCCTCATACCTGAGCCACATGAGCATTATATGGCTGAACTGCATGGATGTCTCGTGATCGAGCCGTGTGTACATCTTATAACTGATCCGCATAAGTACCTCATGGCATAGCCGCATGAGCACTACATAACAAAACCGTAAAAGTGCTTTAAGACTGAGCCGCATGCGTCTCATGTTTTTTTAAGCTGCATGCGTATCACTCATAACTAGGTCGCATAGGGTCCGTTTGGCTAGGCCGCATACCTGAAAATGAGCCAATTCACTTTCTTTCTTTGATTTTTGCAGCATCCATGCTGAAGGCTGAGACCATTTTGAAGGAAGAGATGCCGTCTCCTCTCATCAAACATGAGTCACCATTTGTTAAGGAGGAGGTGACACCAAAAGTTGAGGTAAAAGAAGAGCTGGCGTCCATCGGGAAGGGCATTACTCCCAAGATTGAAGCTTCTGTAAAGGTGGAGCCCAAGTCTGAGGGTAGTAGCACTGGAAGTTCTGACCCTCCCGTCCCTGTCGAGGACCTTAATCAAATAGATCCTTCGTATGCGAAATGGTTAAGGGAATGGTATATGCCTCAACACACCTAGGATTCGTGGGTTCCCTTAAATGTCTATATTTTGTTTTGGTATTTTTTGTCTGTCTTTAGCTGTAGTTTGTGTTTTGCTTCTTTTGGACATCAATGTAATCCTTTTTGGTTTGCTCATGAGGTGTAGTCCTGTGAATGTAACTGATTTTAAATAAACAGAATACATTCACTCTATTCTTTGTTTGTGGTATTTGTGGTGCTTGTACTAGAGGGCCTAATACAGTATTTGTGTTAGATAAAGGATATCCCACTGGGGGACTTTTTGTGGACCTATTGCCCTTTTGTGCATCTGAAAATGCGAGCAAATAGATTTGAATGATATTTTGTGGACCTACTACTCTTTAGTACACTGATGGTACGAGTAATAGATTAGGATAACTTCTGTGGACCTATTACCCTTTTGGGCATTGGTGGTGCGGGTAATAGATTTGAAATAAAACCCAACAGAGGTAATATGGACGTGATAGGTTTTGTGGTCTTAACACCATGTCTTTTATCCCGGGTTGGGTACAGGTGTTAAGTTGGGAGACTATCGGTATAAGAGGTAATATGGACGTGACACACAATAATTAGGCATAATCTTTAGTGGACCTACTACTCTTCTGCGTACTAGTGGTGCAAGTAATAGATTTTGAGACAAAACCCAACAGAGTTAATATGGACGTGATAGGTTTTGTGGTCTTAACACCATGTCTTTTATCCCGGGTTGGGTACAGGTGTTAAGTCGGAAGACTATCGGTATCAGAGGTAATATGGACGTGACACACGATAATCATGACCAGGAAGTTTGCTCAGAGATAATAATAAGCTGGGCAGAATCCTATGTGATAAAGTATTAGAGTGGGAGTTCAGAGGTATCAGCATACATGACTCACCACTCAGGAAGATGCGATGCGAATCTACTCGGAGAAAATAAGAGTGTGAGTTCAGAGGTACTTGGTGTACATAACTCGATGATCTGGGAGATTTGGTGGTTTGAGGGGCTACCAGCATATCCTTAGACATAGTATTTCTTCAGGAGTTTGTCGTTTATAGGCATCATGAGCAAGTCTCTATTCTTCTTCACGAGTTAGTATGTGTCGTTGGAGAATACGGTCTCGATGATGAATGGACCATCCCATTTGGGCTAGAATTTGTCAGCAATTTTGTGAGTCAAGACCATCGGTCTGCGAACGGCCAAGACAAGATCGTCTATTTGGATTGTCCTGGGCTTGACTTTCTTATTGAAGGCCCGAGAGAAGGGTGCTTGATAGAGATCGATGTTAGGGTTATATACTAAAAGCATCACTTTTGTAGTAACCTTATTTCCTTAAATTTTAAATGAGAATCATATGGGCAAATGTTTGCATATTGTATTTGTTATAAGCGTTAATACAAATGTCTGATATTCTATATTGTAGATAATATGGTGTGTGGTGTCACACAGAAGATCATATTATCAGTTTCCTATGGAGTATATAAATAGTTCACAACTTAGATGGACTTGGACAATCTATTAGAAAGGTTGTAGTGTAATCTGGTATTAGTCTATCTTGACTATAGGTTTACACTAGTACACTTTGTGTGTATTAAACAGGACCACTTGAGGTTGTTCTCTTTGTACTGACTACATAAGAGAACAAACACCTCTGTTATTATGGATGCTTGTGCTCTTAATCCGGATATAATAACAGACATGTATATGTAGTGTGCATTACTTTGACTCATGAAAGAGTGAGATTCATTATGGATCAACAACCTCTATGAATTGGGTAATAACATTGTATGTATGGTGGGCTGTTGATCATAAATGGAATCTATGTCCCGGTACATCGGGTTGATGATGTCCCCTTAAGGAGCTCATAAGGATTGTCATGTAAACCCTGCAGTTGGATTATATTCGACATGACAAATAAAGTTGAGCGATACTACTTAAGGATAAAAGATGTCAAATTAATATAGCTGTCAGTAACTTAATTTGATCGACGGACATACGATATCTTAACATGGGGAGCTAAACGAGCATATAATAAAAGGAGCCCACAAACATAATTTGGGATTAGGGAGGTTGTGCAACAAAAGCTCATTAGTGGACCGAGCTATTGTTAATGGGCCTGGATTGTGTGTTCAGGCTGAACACGGGATATCCAGATCTGTTGGGAGGCCTAACCCTAATTTTCTCTCATGGTCCCTGCCGTAGCCTATATATATCCTCTATTCATTGGCCGCCAGATTATTGATCACAAATCTGAAGCTTTCTCTAAATTCGTGATTCACGTAAGAAAAGAAAGAGAGGGCTACGAAAGAGAAAAAAGGTTGGAAGATTGTCATCCATACGACGTCCAACTCAAGGAAGGACTACGTGCAGAAGATCTTAGGGTTGTCCGCTCGAGATTGCCAGGAATTACTTGTCTTCTTTCTGTCGCAGGTATAATTCGTGTACCCTAATTTTTGCCTATGAAGGGTTAGAACACGTATTAAATCTATTTAACTTTCTATCGATCAATACGTACAACAAAGTAAGGGTCCTGGGAATCCCAGTTCCATCAATTGGTATCAGAGCCACTTTGGATCTGCGTATTGATTGATATGTCCATATTATCCAATAAAACCTGCGCTGTGTAATAGTCGATAGATGTAGATCTGTTCTAAATTGGTTTTACAGGCATCTTAGATCCAACTATTATGGTCCAATGCATGTTTTCAATTGTGTTGTTTAAACTACGGACATGTCGTGGATGTTGTTGTTGCTGTGGATGTAATTAAAATCACGAGGGTTGATCATGCTTATTATTTAAATTTTTCAATCTAGATTATGTGTGAACTCTTTCGGAAGGCATAAGATTGATATAATTTTAATTATTTTTGATCAATCGTGATGGCGGTAGTGGCTGTTTTCTGACGTCGGACGAGATGCCGGTTTTAAGTAGTCTAGAGGCAGACAGATGATTTTCGATGAAGGAATCGACAGCCAAAACTTAAAAAAAACTCGAATAGATCTGTGCAGCACCAGATTTTGGATTCGGATAGTTGAGGACGGAGCAGGAAAGATGACCATAATAGTTTGATATTTTTTTTATTTGTTGTCATTTTGCTTTTCTGATTATGCATGTTTATTATTGTGTGGATGTTTTTTTTGAAAAACTAACCCTACATTAATAATGGACAATATGGACATAATATCAACTAGTAGAAAAACCCTCATTGTTAAATAACTAAGTGGGAGAGGATATTTATTTAGTATAAATCCTATGGTCTCAATTACTGGTTTATAGGTGATATAATTATACTTGCGTGTTGGCTTTAGTGCCTTCCTCCATATCGGATGAGTATAATTATGGATCACCAGTACAAACTTTCTTAGGGATAATTGTAGAAAGTTACCTAGTACGTGTTCACTTCTCTATCTGAAGTAACTCATTACAAGGTAATAGACTTAGTATTAAGTAATGGTATACACTTAGATACAAATAATGGTATCCTCCCCATCGGAGTCACTACTATTATTTGTATGACCAGAACAAGACCAACAGATTAATTTTATTTGTCATAAAGTTATGTTGACATGATAGTAAAATTAATAAGAAAAACCTACTTGAACAAAGTTGAATTTGTATACGTCCACACTATCGTGGCATGCTAAATTCTTGGTGTTCAAGGTGTTGGTGAATTTCTTATTATTGTTTTGAGGGAATCAATATTTAATTAATTCAAAAAGTTTTTTTGCCCTACATAATTTTATTTATGTGATTCTTAGGATTTCAAAAATGGGTTCTTTCAGTCCACTTATGGTGATTCTTAAAGAAAACAAACTTACTGGACCTAATTATATTGACTGGAAACATAATTTGGATATTGTTCTGACTGCTGAGGAGTACAAATATGTACTTGTTGAGGAATGCCCACATAAGCCTGATGCTAACTCTGATGAAGTGGTCAAAGAGGCTTATAAGAAGTGGAAAAAAGCAGATAAGATGGTACGATGTTACATTCTGGCATCTATGTCAAATGTACTACAACATCAGCATCAGGCCATGGCCACAGCCTATGACATGATGTATAACCTCAAGGAACTCTTCGAACATCAGAGTAAAGCAGCTAGGCAGTTTGCTATGAAATGTTTGATGAATACAAAAATGGCTGAGGGTACACCAATAAGGGATCATGTTCTCAAGATGATGGGTCATCTAAATGAGATGGAGATCCTTGGAGCTGAAATCGAAAGAAAATCCCAGGTCGATATCATTCTCGAGACTCTGCCTAAAAGTTATGACAATTTCTGCCTTAATTACAACATGCACAAAAGGTTGTATAGTTTGACAGAACTTGCAAAAGAGCTACAGGATGCTGAATCTCTATTTAGGCAGAGTGGTCATGTTTTTATTTCTGAAAAGGCTTCTACTTCTAAGCTAAAAGGCGGTAAGAAGAAGAATAACATTCAAAAACAGGCAAACTCAGCAAAGAAGGGCATGGGACCTCAAGGTGCGGTAAAAAAGCCGAAAGACAAATATTTTAAGTGCAAAGGGTCAGGATATTGGAAGACTGTTTGTCCACTTCTCAAACAAGGGAACAAAGAAGGTATATCTCATTTACTAGTAGTTGAAACATGTTTAGCGGTGTTATCTACCGGCACCTGGTGTGTAGATACAGGAGCCACTAATCATGTCTACAATACATTACAGGGGTTCCAGGAAACCAGACGGCTCAGTGATGGAGAGATATGCTTATTCATGGGTGATGCTACAAAAGTATCGGTCGTTGCATTAGGAGATGTTACTTTATCTTTTGGTAGAAATAAGTCTTTGATATTGAGAGATTGTCTTTATGCACCTTCACTTAGAAGGAATTTAGTTTCTATTTCTATGTTAGTTAAGGACGGATATTCAGTTTATTTTAATGACAACATTATTATTAGAAAGAATAAACATTTTATCTGTTCTGGTGCATTGGTTGATAATCTGTATGTCATTAATCCTATTTTGCCCACAATGCAACTTATGGAAATGAATAATGTCATCTAACTTAAATAAGAGAAAAGAACCTTCTTGTATGAACCAAACATATCTTTGGTACTTGCGATTGGGGGATATTAACCTAAGAAGGATTCAAAGATTTGTTGAAGATGGACCTTTGAGTTCATTGGAAGTGGAGGGACTACCAGTCTGTGAATCCTGCTTGGAAGGTAAAATAACCAAAAGGCCTTTTACGGCAAAGGGGTATAGGGCCAAAAATATGTTGGAATTGGTTCATTCTGATTTGTGTGGACCCATAACTATCCAAGCCAGAGGTGGCTTTGAATATTTTGTCACATTTATTGACGATTATTCAAGGTATGGATACATTTATTTGATGCGTCGTAAGTCTGAGTGCTTTGAAAAATTCAAAGAGTACAAGGCTGAAACAGAAAAACGTCATGGAAAATATATCAAGTCATTACGATCAGATCGTGGTGGCGAGTACCTATTTGGAGAGTTTAGGGATTATTTATCAGAGGCTGGGACTGCATCCCAATTGACTGCATCTGGAATGCCCCAGCAGAAAGGTGTAGCCGAAAGAAGGAATAGAACTCCTATGGAGATGGTTAGATCAATGATGAGTTATTCGGATTTACCAGATTCATTTTGGGGATATGCCTTAGAGACTGCAACTTATATTTTGAACTTGGTTCCTTCTAAGTCAGTACCTCTTACTCCCACAGAGCTGTAGATTGGGCGTAAGCCTAGTCTGCAACATATTCGCATTTGGGGTAGTCCAGCACATGTGCTGAATGGAAAAGCAGATAAGTTGGAATCTCGTACAGAAGTACGCTTGTTTGTAGGCTATCCAAGAGGAATGAAAGGAGGTTTATTTTATAGTCCTAAGGATCAAAAGGTCATTGTTAGCACCAATGCCCGATTCTTAGAGAAAGACTATGTGATGAACCATAAACCCACAAGTAGAGTTGTTCTAGAAGAAATGAGAGGTGAGACACCAAGTACTTCAGTACCAACAGTACAAGAGGATGAACCACAAATAATTTCACAACGTGTCATAAATGTTACATCACAACCGATAGTGCCTCGTCGTAGTGGGAGGGTTATGATGCAACCTGATAGATATATGTTCTTGGGAGAGTCGTCAGACTTCATCCCTGAGGAACAAGATTATGATCCCTGTACCTACAATAAAGCACTCCAAGATAAAGATGCAGAGTCTTGGCAAAAAGTAATGATATCTGAAATAGAATCTATAGATTCTAATCAGGTCTGGGAGCTTGTAGAACCACCTGTTGGTGTAAAAGCCATTGGATGCAAGTGGGTCTATAAGAGAAAAATCGGATCAGACGGTAAGGTTGAAACATTTAAAGCTCGACTTGTAGCAAAAGGTTTTACTCAAAGAGAGGGTATCGATTATAAGGAAACCTTTTCTCCAGTAGCCATGCTTAAGTCTATCCGGATTCTTTTATCTATTGCAGCTCATCTCGATTATGAGATTTTGCAAATGGATGTTAAGACAACTTTCCTTAATGGAAATCTTGAGAAAGACATCTATATGAAGCAACAAGATGGGTTCATTAAAAAGGGCCAAGAGCATCGTGTTTGTAAGATCAAGAAGTCCATTTATGGACTTAAGCAAGCTTCCAGATCTTGGAACATATGTTTTGATCAGGTGATAAAATCCTATGGATTTGATCAATGTCAGAATAAATCATGTGTATACAAAAAGTGTGACGAAAACATGGTGGTGTTCCTAGTACTTTATGTGGATAACATCTTGCTCATTGGAAACAATGTGAAGGTGTTATCTGATGTAAGGGTATGGTTATCCAAACAATTTGATATGAAGGACTTGGGAGAAGTAGATCACATCCTTGGGATCAAAGTTCTGCGAGATCGCAAGAAAAGGATATTAGGCTTATTCCAAGCTTCCTATATCGATACTATACAAACTCGTTTTAGTATGCAAAATTCTAAGAAAGGTTTCTTACCTTTTAGATAAGGAATTGCTCTATCAAAGGAGCCGTGTCCGAGGACACCTAAAGAGGTAGAGAACATGAAGGCAGTTTCTTATGCTTCAGCAGTAGGAAGCTTAATGTATGCAATGCTATGTACGAGACCAGACATCTGCTTTGCCGTAGGCATGGTCAGCAGATATCAGTCTAACCTAGGACAAGAGTACTGGACTGCCGTAAAGCATATTTTGAAGTACCTAAAAAGGATGAACGAGTATATGCTAGTTTATCAGGCAGATAGTTTAGTTCCTTTGGGGTATACAGACTCACATTTTCAGTCAGATAGGGATTCCAGGAAATCTACCTCAGGTTATGTGTTTACTTTGGGAGCTGGAGCCATTATATAGAAGAGTATCAAGCAAAAATGTATTGCTGATTCCACCATAGAAGCCGAGTATGTGGCAGCCTCTAAGGCAGCCAAAGAAGCGATTTGGCTCAGAAACTTTCTGTTGGACTTGGATGTGGTACCTAGTTTGCCTAAGTTTACTACATTTTATTGTGATAATAGTGGTACAGTTGCAAACTCGAAGGAACCACGAGCCCATAAGACAGGTAAACACATTGAGCACAAGTACCACCTGATACGAGATTTCATAAAGAAATAAAAAGTTGTTGTGATCAAGATAGCATCAGCTAACAACCTAGTTGATCCCTTTACAAAGAGCTTACCAGCTAAGGCTTTTGATAGTCATGTTGAGGGAATAGGAGTCAGATGTGTAGCAGCATGGCTTTAAGTATAAGTGAGAGATTTGTAACAGTATACTGAAAAGCAATGCTTTGAGTATAAGTGGGAGATTGTTAGGGTTATATACTAAAAATATCACTTTTGTAGTAACCTTATTTCCTTAAATTTTGAATGAAAATCATATGGGCAAATGTTTGCATATTGTATTTATTGCAAGTGTTAATACAAATGTCTGATATTCTGTATTGTAGATAATATTGTGTGTGGTGTCACACAGAAGATCATATTATCAGTTTCCTACGGAGTATATAAATAGTTCACAATCTAGACGGACTTGGACAATCTATTGGAAAGGTTATAGTGTAATATGGTATTAGTCTATCTTGACTATAGGTTTATACTAGTACACTTTGTGTGTATTGAACATGACCACTTGAGGTTGTTCTCTTTGTACTGACTACATAAGAGAACAAACACCTCTGTTATTATGGATGCTTGTGCTCTTAATCCGGATATAATAACAGACATGTATATGCAGTGTGCATTACTTTGACTCATGAAAGAGTGAGATTCATTATGGATCAACAACCTCTATGAATTGGGTAATAACATTGTATATATGATGGGCTATTGATTATAAATAGAATCCATGTCCCGATACATTGGGTTGATGATGTCCCCTTAAAGAGCTCATAAGGATTGTCATATAAACCCTGCAGGTGGATTATATCCGACATGACAAATGAAGTTGAGCGGTACTACTTAAGGATAAAAGATGTTGAATCAATATAGTTATCTGTAACTTAATTTGATCGACGTACATACGATATCTTAACATGGGGAGCCAAACGAGCATATAATAAAAGGAGCCCACAAACATAATTTGGGATTATGGAGGTAGTGCAACAAAAGCTCATTAGTGGACCGAGCTATTGTTAATAGGCCTGGATTGTGTGTTCAGGCTGAACACGGGATATCCAGATCCGTTAGGAGGCCTAAGCCTAATTTCTCCTCATGGGTCCTGCCGTAGCCTATATATATCCTCTATTCTCTGGCCGCCAGATTATTGATAAAAAATCTGAAGCTTTCTCTAAATTCGTGATTCACGTAAGGAGACAAAGAGAGGGCTGCCAAGGAGAAGAAAAGGTTAGGAGATCGTCGTTCACACGACGTCCAACTCGAGGAAGGAATACGTACAGAAGATCTTGGGATTGTCCGCTCGAGATTGCCAGGAATTACTTATCTTCATTCCACCGCAGGTATAATTCGTGAACCCTTGTTTCTGCCTATGAAGGGTTAGAACACGTATTAAATCTGTTTAACTTTCTATCGATCAATACACACAACAAAGTAAGGGTCCTGGGAATCTCCAGTTCCATCACTCGATGCTTTGTTGAGCTTGCAAGCGCTTCTCATCTAAAGCTTCCAATTCTTGTTGCCGTCGGTGGTAGTTATCATCCGATGTCAACTGGTAAGTAAGAGCCATACGAAGCGTGGGGATCTGAGTCTCCAATGGGAGAACTGCCTCGCTCCCGTATACCAGAGAGAATGGTGTATTTCTCGTAGCCGTCCGACTCGTAGTGCGGTATGACCAGCTTTTCATTCCAGTCGTGCTTGTTTGAAGACACGAACTTCTTGAGAAGCTTGATTATGGTCTTGTTAAAGGCTTCAGCCAGGCCATTAGCCGATGGGTTGTAGGCCGTTGAAGCCACATTCTGAATCCGATTCTTGGCACAGAATCGATAGAAGGCATGGTTTATGAACTACAAACCATTGTCATGAATGATCCTCCGTGACAGTCCAAAACGGTAAATAACGTGATGTTTTATGAAACTGATCACATTTTACGTCTTTACCTCTGCTGGCAGAACAGCTTTCTCCTACTTGGAGAAGTAATCCGTAATTACAAGTATAAACCGGTGCCCTTTGGATGACGGCGGGGTGCTTGGGCCAATGATGTCCATTCCCTATGCTTCAAATAGCCAAGAGGCCATCGTTGGGTGCAAGAATTCGGATGGCAGATGTATAAAATTTGCGTGGATCTGACAAGCCTTATACTTATTTGCATAGTCGACTGCGTCTGCTACCACTGTAGGCCAGTAGTAACCCATCCGACGAAGACGATCCTGGAACTTCGGGCCCGGTTAGTGAGCCCCGCACACGCCATCGTGAGCCTCGCATAAGGCTTCTTTGGCTTCTGCATTTGACAGACATCTTAGCGGTTGTTCATCGTAAGATCGTCGATATAGCATTTTTGTTTCGATATTGTAAAAGAATCTGAGAAAACGCCTTCTGATTGAAGTTGCTTCTTTCATATTCTCAGACATGATCTCGTAGGCTGCAAAGTCGATGAACGGGAGTCTCCAGTCTTGCACATCATTAGTTATCTAGGCAGAGTAACTCATATCCAGTTGAATGTTATTTTTGGGACAGACCAACTCATGGCCTATCACGTCAACTAGATGATGAGCATAATTTGGAATCGCCAAAGAAGCGGCGAGGCTTGCTAGGGCATCGGCTTCAATATTCTGGAGCATAGGAACATGTTCTATAAAGAACCCTTCCATGGTTGCAATGATGGCAATTGCTATCTGATGATTGGGAATCAGGTCCTTATTACGAACCTCGTACGAGCCTCGAATTTGATTAACAATCAGCTGTGAGTCGTCATACACTTCCAGGTATTTGACCCCTACCTCTTTTGCGAGTCGGAGTCCGATGACCATAGCGTTATGTTCGGCTACATAGTTTGAACAAGGTTCTATGAGAGAATATGCCCGATTGATTACCAACCCAGAGGGAGAAATTTATACTACCCCGACTCCAGCGACGATATCACCTTGTGGCCCTATTCTTGAAGTACCATCGAAGAACATTCGCCAAACATCATCATGTGAAGTCATGTTTGCGTCAATGACTTCATCTGGGATTTCTTCGTAGATTCTGGCTATTTTTGAGCCTGGATGGGCTGCTAGAAAGTCGACCAAGGCTTGACCTTTGACAGCCTTTTGCGGAACGAAGACCATGTCGTAGGGGATTAAGAACCCTAAGGGAATTAACTTGTGAGATAACATAGATGGTCTGCCCTTACACATAGTATCGTATTTTTTGAATGGCAAATACCAAGGCAAGGTATTCCTTCTCCACGGTGGTGTACCTATGCTCCGGCCCTACCATCATTCGGCTGAGATAGTAGATGGCTTGTTCGTATCCCGCATCATTGTTCTGTGCTAGTATGGTGCTGAGGGAGTGTTCCATTTCTCGTACATAGAGCAAGAAAGGCTTTCCGGTAACTGGGGCTACCAGAACCGACGGGTTCGACAGGTATTCCTTAATGTCATAAGGCGCATTGACATTCTTCATTCCATATGAAAGAGATACCTTTCTTTATGAGTTGTGTGAAGGGTTGACATCACCCTGAGAGGTTAGATATGAACCTCCTGATGTAGGCTAGTCTTCCCTGAAGACCGTGGAGTTTACGGAGGTTCCTCGGTGGACTCATCTCCAGGATTGCCTTTGTCTTATCGGGGTCTATGTGAATACCCCAGAAAGTAATGACAAAGCCCAAGAACTTTCTGCTGGATACACCCAGGAAGGACTTGGTGGGATTCATCTTCAGATTGTGCGCTTGTATAAGGTCGAAAACTGTTCTCAAATCGTGTAAGTGATCATCCTTGGAGCGGCTTTTGACGACGATGTCGTCAACGTAACACTCTACTGTCTTGCGCAAATGATCTCTGAAGATGACGCTCATAGCTCGTTGATATATAGCACTGGCATTCTTCAGGCCGAAGGGAATGACTGTGTAACAGTACACACCGATCGGTGTTCGGAATGACGTATGCTTCTCATCATCAGGAGATATTTTGATTTGATTGTATCCTGAAAAGCCATCCATAAAGGACATGCACTCGAAGCCATAGGTATTATCGATCATTATGTCAGAGATGGGAAGAGGGAATTCATCCTTAGGACATGCCACATTCAGATTGCGAAAGTCGATACAGATTCGAATCTTTCCATTCTTCTTGACAATTGGTACTATATTAGCTATCCAGTCTGGGTGTTGCTCCTCGCGGATGAAACCATTAGCTATAAGCTTATCTACTTCTACTTCGTTGGAGTTCATGATGTCTTGACGGAACTGTCATTGCTGTTGTTTGACTGGTTTTGCGTCCGGATGAATATTGAGCTTATGAAGTACGATTTCGAGGTTTAGCCCTAGCATGTCTTCATAGCTCCAGGCAAAAATGTTGATGTATTCTTTGACGAGTTGCAACAACGATTCTTGCTCGCCGTCCGTCAGGCTTTTACTGACGAAGATTGGCTTTGAAGAGGATTCATCACCGAGGTTAACTTGCATAACCTCATCTTTAGTAGGAGGGTCACGTAGTTCAAAGTGGTTCTTCCATTATGCATCAAGTTGTTGGGCCTATGGCTCCAATTCAAGAGGTTCGAGTAAATCTTCGTCTTTTTTCTCAATGTCAGCGGATGCCATATTAACAGATAATGTCTGCCTGAATATATCTCCAATGCTGTCATCAGAATCGTATATAGGTGATTTGAATGAGTGAGAATGCCATTCGCACACCTCATCGGAGCTCTCGGGTATTGTTGCTGGTGTAACATAACCGAGGCCGTATTTTGACTTGCCATAATAATCCCGAGGTTTCCCAGACGGGGTTGACAGCTGCAGAGACGATCGTCGACCATTGTCGTAATTCAGACCTAAGGTAGCCTCAAAGTTGTACCCCTGCTTTTGCATGAAGTACTTGGCTTGAGGACTATACAGGTAGAGTGGTAATCCTCCAACATCGGGTTCGAGATCAAACTCTTGAGGCATGAAAGGTTGAGGACCTTCTTTTCGGCCGAAGATGATCGTGTGATCCCCTTCTCTTCTGCCTGGAACTAGGAAGTAGGCACCTCTATTGGGAGTAAGCCGGTTTACGGTATGGACGGTTGTTACCTGTGTGTGCAGGTTGATGTCCCGATCGTGCCCCATAATATACATCAAATAAATTTATTACACTCAGGATAGTTCGACGGCAGCCTCTTATTGATGAAGTAAGGAATTTTGTCCACATGGATTATATTATCAGGAGAGGGACTGTCCACCTTTGCAACCAGATACTTTGCGAGTTCTGCATCCTCTTCAGCTACCTCCTGCGTGATCGGGGGTTGAGACGCTACCTTCGGCAGCTTGACCACCAAGGGTTCTACTTGTGGCATTGGCTTGCCTGAGGGTCTCGGATCAATACTTGGTTGCTGGCTCGTCTTAGGAAGACAGATAATCATGTGCTTGGTAGAAGACTTCGCGTCTTCCGATTACTTTTAACTGGATCTTGGCAATCGGATCACCATCGGCTCCCCAGAGGGCCTCGTATCTTCCGGTTGCCTTTGATTAGATTTTGGCAAACGGATCACCATCGACCCAATGACGGGCTTTGGCTCTTGGCTGGACCTTGGGAGTTGGGTGACCATTGGTTCCACTGCACAGCTGGGGCGGGAGAACCAGGCACCTCTTTATGCAAAGTTGCGATAAGGGGTGCCGTTTTGCCCAGTTTACGAGCCTGGAGATGAATTCTCAAGGGTTACTCTAGCCCTGTGATGACCTCTAGTCCATCAATTATGTGCTTCTTGGATTCTTCGTATAAAGAGGCCTCCGAAGAGTAATAAGACTCAACCCCTTTGATGGGATCAATGTCGACGAATTCAATCTTCACGAAGCCGTGCTTAATGACATACTTGAAGCACTGGTAGAGTGGGGATGGCACGATCATGTAGTTATGTATCCATGGATGCCCGAGAAGGATAATATAGGACGTATCTGTATCTCTGACGTAGCAGGTAACCTCTGTCCTTAGGTCGCCGGTCTGACATTTCAATCGGATCTTTCCTAAGGGATAGCTCCTTTCCGAGTTGAAACCGCTAATGGCAGTGTTGGTCGCCGCTAGCCGGTGTATAGGGATGTCGAGGACTTGAAGCAAGCTTTTCGGGATGATACTTACTGGCGAGCAAGGATCGATGTTCATCCGATCCACCTTGATGTCGCCTATGTATCCCGTGTAGTACAAGGGGCAATCATACAAATTGGTCTTGATCAACAAGTCCTGTGGGGTGAATACGATATTGGGTATTGTATCTGCACAGCTGCTGCCCTGGAGATCTGCTGACGAGTCTTCCCCTATAGGTTTGACCTGGGCAAAGTAAGCGTCAGCATTCTAAAGCGCTTCGCTAAATACGATACGAAGGTCCTTGGAGAGCCTTAGAAGCTCGTATAATGATAACTTTGTTGGCGTATTAGCCAATTCTGCTAATATGTCAAAGTTGTAAGGTCTCTCCAGTCCTTGAGTTGTATCTTTACGGAGTGACCTGTCGAAGCGGGTTTCTTTCGGCTTGGCCCTGTCTGTCGATGGAGGTTGAGATGGCCGCGGAACATCAATAGCAGGCAGCATTTTCGGCTGAGGGTCCTTGACTGAACTACCCAGAGTGGACTGGACTTGTGCCCCAGACCGGGTAACAACAGCCACCGCCTCCTCAGCTTCGGCTGAAATTGTATGGCAGGATCTGGACTTCCTGTCCTTCTTCTTATTTGTTGGAGATGACGATGCCTGGGTAACTTTGGGTACTAAGTCTGGGTGCACCCACATGACCTCTCCACGTGACATGGTGAGAGGTACCAAGCCAGTCGTTTGGTCCCAGGCGGGGGAAAGATTAGTAACCTCTATCGTTGCCTGGGGGATAGGTATTACCCCGTCTTGAGTACTTGTTGGAAGGAAGTCGCCGAACTGAATTGACACCATGTTTGCCACCACGGTAACCTTTTCAAAGTCTAGCGATAGTGCTTTGGAGTCGATAAGACACTGGATGTACCGCTTTAATTGAAAGCAGTCATTAGTGGCATGATGAACATAGCGATGGAAATGGCAGTATTTTGGGCTTCCATCTCCGCCGCTCGAGGCTCGCGCCTTGGTGGAGGGAGTTGGATCTTGTCCCCTTGCAATAGCATGTCGAAGATATGCTTGACATGACTATCTTCGAATGAGTAATTCACTTTGGGCCACTAAGCTTTTGCCTACTTTTGTTCAAGCTTCTTGGTCGTACCGGCGACTATAGCCTGTTTGCCTTTATTGTCCCAGCTATTGGACGTGCCGTAAGTGTTGTTGTTATTGGAGGTGATACCAGAACGTTTGCTTTTGACCTCTCCATCCAGGATGTGTAATCCCAGCTGGCGAGCCTTCTTTAACTTCGTTTCCGCATTGGTAGCGCTTATGATGAAAGTCGTCCAATCCCTGAACTGATCTTCACCCATCAAGAGGCTGATTGCGGGGAGCAACTTCTTCTGGCAGATTTCAATCAAGGAGCTTTCGGGATTGCCTTGGGGCAATCTCATTGCAATTTGGCGGAACCGTTTGATATAGTTCCTTGTTAGCTCCCTCTCCCCCTGAACGACGTCCATGAGGGATGATATTGTCACATCATGTCCCACTTCGTAGAATCTTTCTAGGAACATGTGCTTGAGGCCGTCAAAAGATTGGATGCAGTTGTCTAGAAGGTTGCGGTACCAGTCGAACGCGATTCCTTCCAATGCTCTGCTAAATAATCGTACGGGGATGGCGTCGCTATACGGTAAATGGTCGGTTGTGACCTCGAAATAAGTCATATACCAACTAGCAGAGGTCTTTCCGTCATACAAATCAATATGAAACGGTTTGTACCGTAGTGGAAAAGGAACATCTCTCTACGCAGCGGGATACGGCTGTCGTATTCTGAGATTCCGGAAGGAGTCTCGTGCATTGAACGTTGTTCGAAGCTCCTGGACTTCCCTCATTGCCTCCCTGGCTTCGTTTGCAGCTGAAGGAGTGGATGCCCCTAGAGGATTGTCACCCAAAGGAGGAGCCGTCGTATTAGAATCCGAGTTGACTGCAGGTCCCAAGCTTATTTGTCCTAGCGTCCTTGCTGGTTGGGTCGGCAAGGCGGCTTTGATTTCGTCTACTGACTAGACAAAGGACAGGAGCATGGCTTTAAGTATTTGAAGACGTTGTCGGTCAGTAGATGCTTCATGATCATCGTTGGCCATAAAGACTATCCGTACGTGGGTAGACATGAAAGGGATTGTAGCAAAAGTGCTCTCTTTGTCGTACCCTCGTACCGAAAAATCGTCGGGGAATGTCGGAATGTCTTCCTCCTCGAACTCGGAAGGGGTGCTACCCCCTGTGCAGGAAGCCACATCGTCTTGGCGAAGGCGGTCAACTTCAGGGACGTCCACGTCTGTTGCGTAATTCCAGTGAATCGCTACCCCCTGTGTATGCTCTTGGAACACCGAGTTGTCGTATACTTTGAGGGGATTGCTACCCCCGGCCTCATCTACCCCTAGGGGGGTTAAGGATGTACCCCCAGGTGTTGGGATGTTCTTTCTGGATCGAGTTCCTAGGTAAACACCCCATGTGGCTGTCGGTGGTAATCTTCCATATGAGAGCTTCCTTGCAGTGCTGGCTGAGATTGTCGGGCTGGAAGAGCCTGCCTTCTTTCCTCCTTTGTCGGAAAGAACCTTCCTAGTTAAGTTACAGGAGGCGAAGGGAAATTCCTCGTCTCCCAGGATTCGCACCTGTTTCTCAAGTTGCTGTCAGAAAGGTGCTGGCTGGTACAGTTGTTGGAAAATGGACTGCTGATCTTCAGGTGCTGCCGACTTATCGCAGCAGCAATTGATGATGACTTGGGTGCAACAACTTCCCGAAAAGGGGTCATTACATGCCAAGGTCGCTTCTTTCTCCTTGCGTTTGTGAGTAATCACCTCTCGCAAGTCGATAGCACACTGATCTACCTTTGCATCCAATTTGTGGACTCGGGTATCCCGAGAACACGGGTACGTAGGTATCATGTTTGCTCCCTGATCTAAAGCTAGTAAAACCACTTGCTCTCGATCATCGGAGGAAAACTTTTGAGACCCACCCTGTCTGTTAGCTCTGGATGACTGGACGCGGGTGGTTCTGTACAACTTTCCATCAGGGGCCCGTATAACAGTTAACGGTGCCTGCTGACGGTCAACAACTTGGACAGTTGACTGGGCCTGTTGGGCCCGCACTGCCCTAGACTTCTTTAATTAAGCACCTGAGGGCGCATAATAAGAAGAGTCCAGATTGGAATATCCTACATTCTCAATAGGCCGTATAGAGTCGAGCCCGTATGAGAGATGGTCGAACATAGAGCTTCTGACAGGGCCACATGAGACACTCTGTCTATGGCTAGGATTGGCTACCGCATGGGCCATTTTCCTGCGGCTGAAGTTGGCTGCCGCATGGGCGATCTGCCTGTATCCAGAGCTGGCTGCCGCATGGGCAATCTGTTTGCGGCCAGAGTTGGCTGCCGTATGGGCCATCTAACTGCGGCAAGAGTCAGCTGCCGCATGAGTCATCTGCCCATCTCTCTTATGCGGCCTCTTCCTCGTCCGCATGGATTTCCCTTGTGCCCCTAAAAACTCAGCATCGTAGTGTTCTCCTTTGCTAGATTTGGGGACAGTAGGACTCTCTGCGGTCAAAAGTAAGGCCGCAGGAGAGTCTTGATCACCGTCTTGGGCCATAGAAGGAGCTTCTTCGAGAACTTGGTCGGTGGCAACAGTTTTGTGCTTCGACATCCTGTAGGCTCTTTTTGGGTTGACTCACTTTTGCGATAGGCTGGCGCTCCCTTCAGAGTGCATTTCTTCAAATGCTCGTTGGTCAAATTGAACCACGAGCATTTGCTGCGTGGAGCCGAGCTTGGATGCGTCAGATTGCATCACCAACTTCTCATCGGAAGAGAAGGATGTCCCCAGTAGAGTCGCCATTATGTTTGCCATTTAATATCAAGCACAACAAAATTACAAATATATTGAACTTGATTGCAAACTCGCTTGTACAAGAGAAAGCCTAGAAAGAAATCCTAGGAAACAATCTAAGTACAATTGTTTAGTTTTGATTCTGGGGGTGACGATAGAGGCTCGGAAGAGTGTAGCAACTCTGCCTTACTCCTTGGACTATCTGACACGGTCCTTACTCTTGAAGAAATTCCCCTTTGTAGGTTGCCAGCCTTTTGCATGGGTGTGGTACCCTGCTATTTATAGTGATATATGTTTTGAGCTACATAGATGGCCACGTGGCCTCGTGGCTACAACAGTACATAAAGACCTGCTCTTTAGCCGCCAGCTGGTGACTTGTTGAGATATTGTTGCAGCAAATCTGGATTGTTGAGACTTGGTCAGCCTGTCACGTGTCCCGTCGCAAGATAGGATCAGTCAGCTTGAGTCATTTTGAGCCGCATAGGCCTTTCAATGTTTGGCCATGCGAGGCCGCATAAGACTCATGCGGCTTAAGTTGCAGTCTTCCTTAGTCTGCATGTAGCTTGGGGACTTTTGAGACACATAGGTTCTATATTCTGGGCCGCATAAAGCTCATGCGGCTCAGATTGCAGTTACTCTTGGCCGCATGAAGCACGTAGTGTAAAACCCCTAAATTTCTACTATTTTTTTATTTAAATTTTGGTACTGATTTAAAATTTTGTATTATACGTCGTAGTCGTATTTTACGTCGCGCACGAAATTTTATTTTTCGAAATTGCTCGACGAGTGCGATTATGTGCGAGCGTACATATTTTTGAAAATATTATTTCTCTATTTTTAAAGTTTCAAAATAATATACATAATAATTATTTTGTTATCGTTCCAAAAATTTTCAAGTTTGTTATTTTATTTATAAAGACCTTCATTTCTCATAATTATAAATAATAAATAATTTTTTATTGTATGCTAGAAAAGTATAATTATTAGAACATCATTTTGTACCTACATATATATTTCGTAATTATTTGCTAGTTTATTTTAAATAAAATATAACTTTCGAGATTTATTAATATTAATATTTTATTATTCAAAAAGATATTTAAAATAATTATTATTTTTGAAATTTTTATTATTGGTATTTTGAAAAATATTTTTGGAAGTTACTGTGTCCATTTAAATCGTGATTTAATTTTTGGAGTATTTAAATAGATTAAATTAATATCCATATTTAGAATTTGATTTATCCCATTAATTTTAAACTAAAATCTAATTTATTTTAAATTAGATTCGCATTTAGATTTGGATTTGATTTTAATTAAATTATGAATTATCTAAATTGGGTTTTAAATAAATACTAATTCTTATCCAATTGGGAATTCCCACGTCCTATAAATAGGCAGGTACTCCTCCAACTTTTGGTTATTCTCCAAATTCCACAACCCAATTTCGTGCATCGTGTCTGTGGCCGTAAATTCTTATTCCATAACATTAGCTTTTCCGTGTCGGACATATCCCGACACAATCAAATCCTAACCCTACAACCTCTCGATTCCGGCAAAGCTCCCCGCCATCTCTCACGACCACCATCTTCGTCGTCATCACCACCCCAACAAAGTCCAACCTTCTCCTGACAACCACCGTCTTCTCCGACATCCCACAATGCCGTACCACCACCGTGGCAACCCCAATCCGATGCCAACACCCGACTCCAGCTCCATCGCCACAGAACCATTGGCTAGCAACCACACCACCCTCAACATTTCTCCCCATACACCGACCTACTTCTCGGCCAACCATCTGCCGCCCACCGGCGTAACCACCCCAGTTTTCCGGCCAATCGCCCAAATCATTCCCCGTTACCGACAACCAAACCACCACAGCAAAACGTTGGAGAAAAAGGGAATCAGCACCCTCACCTGTCTCCCGCCTCGCCGCTCCGGTGTCGACCATCGCGCCGAGCCGCACTCCTCTGCGAGCCGTACTCCTCTGCGAGCCGCCCGCCTCCGCTCGTGGACGGCTCCGGACAGCTCCTGCGTAGACCACCCGTCGAGCTACACGTCGTACCCTCAGGGAATCCAGCGCCAACCTCTGGCCGAGTTCCCCAGCCGCCTGATCCGGCGTAGATCTGCGCCCAACCCACCACCGGCGACAATGCCGTGCCGTCGCGGAAATCCTCCGCCTTCCCGCCGCCGAGTTCGTGCGGTCTACCGTGCGCAGCCGGCCCTCCGCGCCGGCGAGATCTGCTCCGCCTGGCCCCTCCGCGCTACTCCCTCCGTCACCGTGTCGGCCACCTCTTCACCTCGACCCACACCCGATCCGAAGACGACCACCGGATCTGCCGCCGGCACTGCGAAGGCGTCCGCCTCCGATCCACAGGCGTCGCCGGCCTCCGCCCAGAGTTGTGCCACCCGTCGCCGCCTTCGTCGCGCCGCTCTCACGTCGGCGACCCCCTCTTTGGTAAACTCCTTTCGTGAGTATTTCCCCTCTCTCCCTCTTTGACTCTCCCTCTCTCCGAATTCTTCTGTTTCAGTAACAGTGTGAGGAAATGTTTGGAGTGATTGTTATTATAATAATAATTATTATTATTATTTAAAAAGGGATAAGTTTGTTATTATTATTATCATTATTATTGTTATTATTATTAGTAGTATTATTGCTATTATATTACTATTATTGTTAATTATTATACCCTTAGTATTATTTTAAAATACTTCGATTATGATTATAAATTTTATTATTAAAATTATTAGTATGTTATTCTGAATATTTAAATAAATTTAATAATTAACATTTTTTTAAAATTTATTTTGTCAAAAGTATAATTTTAGTCCAAGGGACATTTTTAACTCTCGAGGATTTTTCTAAAATTATTATAAGGAGGGTAGTTTACAAATTTGTAAATGATCTCTAATATTTTCCATACTTATCTAAATTATTACTAATAAAAATATAGTTTTGTTTACCTAGAAAATCTATTTTAACAACCTTAGAGTTTAGCCCCAAAACGATTTTTGATTCTTCAAAATATTTTACCTAAATTTTTACTACTAAAGTCTATTTTAAATTATATAAATATTTTTCTAAAATGAGTACGAGTATTATCCTCCGTAATTTTCTTTATCATCACAAATTATGACTAATGACACGTTCAAATTTTCCTCGTGACTCTCGGACCATTACATATCGAACATGGCTACTGGACAGACAAAACTTGTTGGATCACCGCACCACACCAGGCGACTCACCAGGCAAGACACCTTGCCTTTACTGTTTAAATTTCCTGCTCAATATCATACATGTTGTGTTTATTTTTAGGTTATTTCTTTCTAAATTATATGTAGATACAAATTACTATATTTATACAATTGGCTTAGAGTTAAGTGACTACCGTCAAATTTAGTGTGTCTCATTGACTTGTCACGATGGTACACGAGTTGTGTGTGAGAGTTATGAGTATCATATAGTGGTCACTTGCGTGTTGGCTGATCACCCGTGCGCATGCGTAGGAATAACTGTCACTAGAGGCATGTTAGAAGACTTGACAGTTATCTATTATAAACTCGTGTTGTGGAAACGACATGTGTTTGTGTGTCATGGTTACGACACACGTATAGTATCATTGCGGGGAGGGGACAGCTACTAGTGTAGGGGCTACTTTTATTTTACATATTTGGGAGATAGTGTCTCGGATGAGCGCTACGTGTTACCCGGCCGATAGTGTCTCGGATGAGCGCTACCTGTTGGCCACTCTTTATTACATGCTTGAGACAGCCCCTGCGTAGAACGTTGTCCTCTAAATTGAAATCCACATAGAATGGTTAGGAACCTTAACTCATGCATACTTTTCTATTGAGCTTTATTTATTCAGTTTATCGGCATAATATTATGTGTCTTGTTACGTCCCTCTGAGGACCTGGTTTTTCCCCAGGTGGGTGTTTCGTGATTTTTGCAGGTGCTCTAGCTACGGCCATTCCTTACTTCGTGATGACTGCTTTTGGACTTGTCATTGCTTCGCTCGACCAATCACTTTCTTTGTATATTTCTTCTCTATTTAAATTAGTTGGTAGTGGACTTTGTCTCCGCCCAACGATTGTATCGTAAATATTCAAGTTAATTTCTATATTATTATTCCTTTTATTGTGGATGAGATTTAGTTGTCTTGGATTACTACATTTACAGCTTATGTATACATACGAGGTCCATATATTTCGTATGTATACAGCTGGCATGACTACGTACTTGGTCCTACGTATTTTGGGACTGCGGCGTTACATGTTTTTGTGGTGGCCCATGCAGGTCAAGTTTATCACTTCGATTACTTTATCGTACCGATGTGAGCCTGTAATATAGGATTAGAGTCTAGAATCTCATCCACCTACTTAACATCCTTTCTTGACTTCAAATTTCGAACTCTCGTTCGACCTCCTTGAATTACAACTTGCTTAACTCCTTCTACCGTAAATTTCCTAGTTTCATGTTTAGTAAGATGACTACACTAGTGTATGCCCATAGGTTAAACACATGGCTAGATAGATTGCATCGACAATTAATATCCATTGAGGTTATATTAGAGTATAAAGACATTTATTTTTCCTAGAGATATGATCATAAGGATTAGTTAATTCCAAGTTGGGTAGTAGCATATTACCGTCATCAAAGGATAGTTGAAATTTTACTTTAAATTTACAAGGTGGTATACACAAGAGGATAGCTAGATCGAGAAAGCAAATTTTTGTGAATTTTGAAATTATGAAATAGTTATGATTTAAGTTTTTATATTGTGACACTTGATTTACGGTTAACTTAAGTTTGGATTGTAATATGATAGAGTTTATCTCGAGATTATTTAAAGAGTTTAAATTATGATTTTCTAGACGACTAGAGAGATGAAAGTTTAGAAGGGAGAGAACTTGAGGTTTTAAATTGCGCGTACGATTTATAAAGTTTATTAAATTTTAAAGAGATGATGGAAAAATTTTGTTTAAAATTTTTGGAAGATATCGACTTTGAAGGAAAAATTCAAATTTTGTCCTATGATCTATGATTTATAGAGTTATTTAAATTTCGAGTTTAAAGCCTTGATTATGGATATTTAAATTTTAGTAAAAAAAATGTTCATTTTGCGATATACAAGGACTATATCGAGATTGATTAGAGAATTAAATTAAACTTGACAGTCTAAGATAATTGGTAATTGTGGCGGAGTATCTTGAAAATTTTATTGAGAAATTTTGAGGAACTTAAAATTTAGATTAGATCATATTGGTAGAGGACCAAGAAGCAAGGAAGGTCACCCTAGTGAGATAGAAGTATTGTACATTAGATTGCCATGCCACATATGATTATGATATTGCATATACACAAGTATAGTAGTCATCGACCAAACCGATGAACATATCCTTTAACTTACTCGACCTTCCCTCAATTCTAGGTCCTTTGTCATGACCATCTAATCATTTGAAACTTGAGAAATGATTAGATTGTTCCTTGATCATACACCATCTAAGTGGCTATCATATCCCTAGAAACTGTACTCCTAATTTATTTAACCTTGATTTGTTAGAATCTAAGTTATCTTTATTTCATGCTTTAGTTCGGTCATTTATTTGGTTCGTTAATCATTATCTCATGAACTCCCACTTTCTATTTTAATTTCTTTTGTGTCCTTTACCGTGACTTGGGTATTTGGAGCACAACACTAGACTTTTCCTTTCCACAAGTTTCAGAAACAAGACCTACATGAGCCCTCCTTCATGTAGGTATATCACGTGCCACTAAAACACGTCTCCTTGTACTCTAATTTCATATTGCGACTTTTGGGTCAAAAAGACTGGCCTCTAATCCCTACCGTGAAACCAATATACTTTTTAATTATAGATGAGGCTCGACCTCGACTCAATTCTTTCGACCCGATATATGATTTTGTTCTACTTAATTCCTTACATGCTTAAATCTTGATTGATGTACCTATCACACCAATAGTTTAATTCTTGTAAGTTGAGTAGAATACCTCACGACCTAACCAACATTTTTGTGGACCACATTGATAGGTTCACTTGGACCATAGAATTCAGTAGACCCTAACTTATCTAGTCAACCAAGCCGACTGCATATGCCCAAATTTCGGATGGAACTTAGATTTATAAGATCTTGGACTAATTGATTTCTTTCATCATTACCCTTTACTTATTATTTATTCTACCTGTGATGCTAAAATAGCTTAGTTTTGCAAGCGTATTATTTATCAAGCTTGATCATGACATGTTTTATTGGGTCGCTGCCACTAACATATTGTCTAATCAGAACCGGTGCATGATGATCTGATCAACCAAGTGCACTTTGGTTCGCTTTTTGTCTGTTACTCTACGTGGATGGGGACATAATTAAACTTGGCCCTTACAATCCCATCCACGACTGCCTTGACAATTCTTTTGAAATTATTCGATCGTCTTTGAATCACGTATTCGTATTCGATAAATGCCTCCTTCGAACTCTATATTGCTTTCGTCTTCACCAATTTTAGGAGGACGAAAGCGCTATACTAGAACTTCCTCTAGCCATCCTATCGATTACGACCATATCGTATTATTTTCCTATGATCTAGATCGTAATTTCTTATGGCATGATTTTGTTATTTATTGTTCATCATCGATACCCCTTGTGTCTTCTCACCCCCTATGATTTCTTAATTTCGAGGACGAAATTCTTTTAAGTTGGGTAGGATGTAAAACCCCTAAATTTCTACTATTTTTTTATTTAAATTTTGGTACTGATTTAAAATTTTGTATTATACGTCACATAGTCGTATTTTACGTCGCGCACGAAATTTTATTTTTTGAAATTGCTCGATGAGTGCGATTATGTGCGAGCGTACATATTTTTGAAAATATTATTTTTCTATTTTTAAAGTTTCAAAATAATATACATAATAATTATTTTGTTATCGTTCCAAAATTTTTCAAGTTTGTTATTTTATTTATAAAGACCTTCATTTCTCATAATTATTAATAATAAATAATTTTTTATTGTATGCTAGAAAAGCATAATTATGAGAACATCATTTTGTACCTACATATATATTTCGTAATTATTTGCTAGTTTATTTTAAATAAAATATAATTTTCGAGATTTATTAATATTAATATTTTATTATTCAAAAAGATATTTAAAAATAATTATTATTTTTGAAATTTTTATTATTGGTATTTTGAAAAATATTTTTGGAAGTTACTGTGTCCATTTAAATCGTGATTTAATTTTTGGAGTATTTAAATAGATTAAATTAATATCCATATTTAGAATTTGATTTATCCCATTAATTTTAAACTAAAATTTAATTTGATTTAAATTAGATTCGCATTTAGATTTAGATTTGATTTTAATTAAATTATGAATTATCTAAATTGGGTTTTAAATAAATCCTAATTTTTATCCAATTGGGAATTCCTACGTCCTATAAATAGGCAGGTACTCCTCCAACTTTTGGTTATTCTCCAAATTCCACAACCCAATTTCGTGCATCGTGTCTGTGGCCGTAAATTCTTTTTCCATATTTACATATACATTAGCTTTTCCGTGTCGGACATATCCCGACACAATCAAATCCTAACCCTACAACCTCTCGATTCCGGCAAAGCTCCCCGCCATCTCTCACGACCACCATCTTCGTCATCAACACCACCCCAAAAAAGTCCAACCCTCTCCTGACAACCACTGCCTTCTTCGACATCCCACAATGCCGTACCACCACCGTGGCAGCCCCAATCCGATGCCAACACCCGACTCCAGCTCCATCACCATAGAACCATTGGCTAGCAACCACACCACCCTCAATATTCCTCCCCATACACCGACCTACTTCTCAGCCAACCACCTGCCGCCCACCGACGTAACCACCCCAGTTTTTTGGCTAACCGCCCAAATCATTCCCCGTCACCGACAACCAAACCACCACAGCAAAACGTTGGAGAAAAAGGGAATCAGGACCCTCACCTGTCTTCCACCTCGCCGCTCCGACGTCGACCACCGTGCCGAGCCGCACTCCTCTGCGAGCCGCCCGCCTCCGCTCGTGGACGGCTCCGGACAGCTCCTGCGTGGACCTCCCGCCGAGCCGCGCGTCGTACCCTCCGGGAACCCAACGCCAACCTCTGGCCGAGTTCCCCAGCCGCCTGATCCGGCGTAGATCCGCACCCGACCCACCACCGACGACAACGCCGTACCGCCGCGGAGATCCTCCGCCTTCCCATCGCCGAGTTCGCACGGCCTGCCGTGCACAGCCGGCCCTCCGTGCCGATGAGATCTGCTCCGCCTGGCCCCTCCGCGCTACTCCCTCCGTCACCGCGCCGACCACCTCTTCACCTCGACCCGCACCCGATCCGGAGACGACCACCGGATCTGCCGCCGGCACTGCGAAGGTGTCCGCCTCCGATCCGCAGGCGTCGCCGGCCTCCGCCCAGAGTTGCGCCACCCGCCGCCGCCTTCGCCGCGCCGCTCTCACGCCGGCGACCCCCTCTTTGGTAAACCCCCTTCATGAGTATTTCCCCTCTCTCTCTCTCTCTTTAACTCTCCCTCTCTCCGAATTCTTCTGTTTCAGTAACAGTGTGAGGAAATGTTTGGAGTGATTGTTATTATAATTATTATTATTATTATTTAAAAAGGGATAAGTTTGTTATTATTATTATTATTATTATTGTTATTATTATTATTAGTATTATTACTATTATATTACTATAATTATTATACCCTTAGTATTATTTTAAAATACTTCGATTATGATTATAAATTTTATTATTAAAATTATTAGTATGTTATTCTGAATATTTAAATAAATTTAATAATTAACATTTTTTTAAAATTTATTTTGTCAAAAGTATAATTTTAGTCCAAAGGACATTTTTAACTCTCGAGGATTTTCCTAAAATTATTATAAGGAGGGTAGTTTACAAATTTGTAAATGATCTCTAATATTTTCCATACTTATCTAAATTATTACTAATAAAAATATAGTTTTGTTTACCTAGAAAATCTATTTTAACAACCTTAGAGTTTAGCCCCAAAACGATTTTTGATTCTTCAAAATATTTTACCTAAATTTTTACTACTAAAGTCTATTTTAAATTATATAAATATTTTTCTAAAATGAGTACGAGTCTTATCCTCCGTAATTTTCTTTATCATCATAAATTATGACTAATGACACGTTCAAATTTTCCTCACGACTCTTGGACCGTTACATATCGAACATGGCTACTGGACAGACAAAACTTGTTGGATCACCGGACCACACCAGGCGACCCACCAGGCAAGACACCTTGCCTTTACTGTTTAAATTTCGTGCTCAATATCATGCATGTTGTGTTTATTTTTAAGTTGTTTCTTTCTAAATTATATGTAGATGCAAATTACTATATTTATACAATTGGCTTAGAGTTAAGTGACTACCGTCAAATTTAGTGTGTCTCATTGACTTGTCATGATGGTACACGAGTTGTGTGTGAGAGTTGTGAGTATCATATAGTGGTCACTTGCGTGTTGGCTGATCACCCGTGCGCATGCGTAGGAATAACTGTCACTAGAGGCATGTTAGAAGACTTGACAGTTATCTATTATAAACTCGTGTTGTGGAAACGACATATGTTTGTGTGTCATGGTTACGACACACGTATAGTATCATTGGGGGGAGGGGACATCTACTAGGGTAGGGGCTACTTTTATTTTACACATTTCGAAGATAGTGTCTCGGATGAGCGCTACGTGTTACCCGGCCGATAGTGTCTCGGATGAGCGCTACTTGTTGGCCACTCTTTATTACATGCTTGAGACAACCCCTGCGTAGAACGTTGTCCTCTAAATTAAAATCCACATAGAATGGTTAGGAACCTTTACTCATGCATACTTTTCTATTGAGCTTTATTTATTCAGTTTATCGGCATGATATTATGTGTCTTGTTACGTCCCTCTGAGGACCTGGTTTTTCTCCAGGTGGGTGTTTCTTGATTTCTTGCAGGTGCTCTAGCTAAGGCCATTCCTTCCTTCGTGATGACTGCTTTTGGACTTGTCATTGCCTCGCTCGACCAATCACTTTCTTTGTATATTTCTTCTCTATTTAAATTAGTTGGTAGTGGACTTTGTCTCCGCCCATGGATTGTATCATAAATATTCAAGTTGATTTCTATATTATTATTCCTTTCAATGTGGATAAGATTTAGTTGTCTTGGATTACTACATTTACAGCTTATGTATACATACGAGGTCCATGTATTTCGTATGTATACAGCTGGCATGACTACGTACTTGGTCCTACGTATTTTGGGACTGGGGCGTTACACGTAGATTGAGCCGCATAAGGTTCGTGCGGCTCGGGTCACAGTCCTTTTGGCCGTATGGACATGTCCAATCTGGTGACATGACATCTTGTCTGATCACGTCTTATCTTCTTTTTTGTCAGAGTGTCAGAGTTGTCAGAGCTGTCAGAGCTGTCAGTTTAGCAAGTTTTGACAGAGTTTTGTCCGCTTTATCAGAAGGGTTGATCAGCTTGGCCACATAATTAACATTCTTTTTGCGGCTCAAATCAGTCTAGTGAAGATGGGCCGCAGGGGGCATGTCGAGTCTGTCATACGGCTCTTCTTTATGCGGACCAATTTGTTCCAAAGTACTCCATGCAGTTAGTTGTGATCCGCATGAACCCCATATTTTTCATGCTTCTACACCTATGCCTAGCCACCCCTACACATCAGCCCCTACCAATGGTCGCCCCTACAATCAATCCCCACATGGCTGACCAACCCTATAAGGCCACATAACATCCTCCAAGCCTATATAAGCCTATATATTCATCCAAATACTTCAAAATCCTAACCCTAACCCTAATCCTAACTAAACTCTCTCCACCCATCTTGGCCGTCCAAAAACACTCTAATCCTCTCAAATTTTAGCATCAGCTTACTTTCGAACCATCACATCCATCAACGTAAAGCTTTTTCTTTCACCAAACACCTTCTTTTAACCCATCCTTCCACCAAAGTTCCATTACCACTATCTTCTCCATCAAACCTATAAAACTACTATTGCTATCATCTTCAGCCCATCAAGTAAGGAGTAGCAAGCCAAGCACAAGCAAGGAAGAGTATTTCTTGGACAAGAAGAAGCACCATCATCAAGTCCTCCAAATTTTTTGGTAAATATTCAATCTTTCTTTCTCAGACCCATGGCATCATCTTTCTCATAAGTTTATGTGAACCTATTATTTAGAACCCACACTTTACCATCTTTTTGTCGTATTAATATCGATATAGGTTGCATGTTAGATTGGTGATAGAATTGAATTATAGTAGCACTAGTTTGATAGTTATTCATGCGATTGTTTGAGAGTTTGATATCAAACTTTAAAACTGAATCAAAATGTATTTTATATCTGGAATTAATGTCTTTTTAACATATGTTTATGGTATTTACATGCCCAATGCTGAACCATAAAATTGTGTGCCATTAAACTAGGTTTCTAGGTGTATCCTTGGCATAGTTTGGCACATAAATATGTGCCATTTTTACAATTTTAAGGCTTTTAGTTCTGAGTTTTAAAACATGTTTTAACCTATTTTATATAAGGTTTGATAGATATAGGTCATGGCAAATGTTTGGTAATATTTTAGATAAGTTCTGAGTAAAACTAGCAGTTGGAAACTAGACATTTCATATACCAAGTCCAAAATTTTCGAATCTGATATTTAATGGTTAATTCGGTTAAACCATGGTTAACATGTGTTTTCATGATTTAATATTGGTTTAAACTCGTATGTTGGTGTTGGGTGTCTAGTACCAATGTCTGAAGGTCAAAACTACAAACCTAGGTATGCTAGTTGGAAACTAGACAGAACCCTAATTTTTAGGGTTTGTTGTATGCTAGTTGTCCAACGGCCAAAAATTTGAATTCTTGACACAGAATTCTGGCCGAATTCTGCCTATCCAGAACACTATAAATAGGCCTTAATTTCTCTTATTTTCAATCATCCAATCTTCTCTTCTCTTCTCTCTAAAGCCTTATACAAGCCTTACCCTTCTCATCTACTAGCCATAAGTTCCCTAAGCCTCAAAGTGTTCAGTGCTTTTCAGTTAGGAATTTGTGCAAGAGCTCAAAAAGTCGCTTGGAAAATTCCAAGCATCGCCACTGCGATCTCTATAAGAAGTTGACGTGCTCTTCTGAAGAAAAGGCACGGGGTGTAACTACTATTTCACAAATAGTGGATTTAATCCTGAGCTAGAGTTCTCAGGCCTGGACTAGTCCTCCACGAGAAAAACTAGGTTAAAATCGACTGTATTTGCGTATGCTTTCTCGCTCTTTATAATTTCCGCATTTACTCTGATTATTTACTGTTGGTGAAAGAGTTGAATTTTTAATTGGCTATTATTGTTATAAACTCTATTCACCCCCTCTAGATTTGCCTACTTGTTCTTCAATTGGTATCAGAGCCCTGTTCTCTCAACAGGGACTAATATCCCAGAGCTGATCCATGGCAACCACACAACCTATATTTTTCAATCACGGTGAAGGGCAGTCCACTCATAGGCCACCCCTATTTGATCAAACAAACTACACCTATTGGAAAACAAGGATGAGTTTTTATCTCAAGTCTCTAGACTTCGACCTGTGGACCATTGTTACCGATAGTTACAAAAAGCCCCGTGTTTGAGATTATCTGCACGAAGCGCTATATAGATTTTTGTATTTTAGGATATAGTTCGATTGTTTGGAAAAATGGTATAATCGTTTAGTGAAATTGGCTAAGGCTTGAACATGACTTGAACTGAGAAAACAAATAGAAAGTTGTATTCGAGAGATCGGTACCATTAGGACATTTAAGTTCAAGTTGAGTATATAGGGATGTAGTAAAGGAGTTAATGCTCGGGAAGTCTCGAGGATGAAACTTTTTCTGAGTGGTGTATTATGTAGTGCACCGCCCCGCTCAGTCAACAGGATGAATCAATGAACGCAACGGCACTCGAACTTGGCTATTTAGCAGCTTGCTCGGAGTCTTGCCCGATCGAGGTAACTTCTTGTTCAGGTGGGTGGCTTCACTGAACTCGTCTCTGGTTCGCCTTCACTCCTAATAAATTGATGTTTTCTTATGCACTGAGTATATATGCTTATAAAAGAGCTGAACCCACATAGCTAAGTGTAACCCCCTATTTTGGGTTGCCCTAATTTTCTATTTTTCTCCAATTCTTAATTTTATGGCTTATTTGCTAGGTATTATACTTTGGGGATTATGAAGAGGAAATGGATTTAGAGAGTCGAGTGGAATTTTGTAAATACCCTTGTAGTTTAATTAGCTTTGGTAAATTCCTATTAGTTTTTGCCCTAAGAGCTAGGTGAGAATTTTCTAGAATTATTAGTTAGCCACATTGTTATTATTAGCATGTGCTCTATGTGATAATTAGTTAGTTATAACTAACTAATTCCTAACTTCTTCCTAACTACTTTCTAGCCACCAAGCTTGGGGTCCAAGTTTCCTTGTCCTATAAATAGGACTAATCCTTATTAGCATTAGTCACTCCTAAATTTATACTTACCAAACCCTAATCATTCACTTCTTCGTGTCCCCGGGTCCGACTCCGAGGACACGGAAAAACTGTTGACCCAAATCACAGTCAACCAAATATTGATAAAATTGATAATATAATACTTGTCATAATTCAATATGACACATCAAGACAAAACTCAGTACAAAAACGGACGTCGGCTCTCTCCTACAGCGTACTCAATTTTTTAGTCTGTATTTTTTATATTTATTGAGTCTAGCTATATGTAAACTGAGTATCACTGAGTATTCTGGGCCTATACCTTATCACCAAACAAAACCAAAAGCTCCACCAAACCAAACTAGCCCACAAAAGCCCAGTTGAGCAATTCTGTCCTATAGAGACAGAGTTCGGGCCGAACTCTGCCTCCACACAGAGTTTGGGTCGAGCTCTGTCCCATAAATTACAGGACCCTAATTTTTAGGATTTGTTGTATGCTAGTTGTCCAACGGCCAAAAATTTGAATTCTTAACATAGAATTCTGGTCGAATTCTGCCTATTCCAACTAGTATAAATAGGCCTTGAATTCTCTCATTTTTATTCGTCCAATTATCTTCTCTTCTCTTCTCTATAAGCCTCATACATGCCTTAACCTTCTCATCTACTAGCCACAAGCTTCCTAAGCCTCAAAGTGCTCATTGCTATTCAGTTAGGAGTTTGTGCAAGTGTCAAGAAAGTCGCTTGAAAAATTTCAAGCATCGCCACAACGATCTTTGTAAGAAGTTGACGTGCTCTGAAGAAAAGGCACGGTGTGTAACTACTATTTCACAAATAGTGGATTTAATCCTGAGCTAGAGTTCTCAGTCCTGGACTAGTCCTCCACGAGGGAAACCGGTTAAAAACGAATGTGTTTGCGTATGCTCTCTTGATCTTTCTATTTCCGTATTTACTCTGATTATTTTCTGTTGGAAAAAAGAGTTTAATTTTTATTTGGCTATTATTGTTATAAACTATATTCACCCCGCTCTAGAGTTGCCTACTTGTTCTTCAATTGGTATTAGAGCTCTGTTCTCTTTACAAGGACTAACATCCTAGAGCTGATCCATGGCAACCACACAACCTATGTTTTCCAATCATGGTGAAGGATAGCCCACTCATAGGCTACCCCTATTTGATGGAACCAACTACACCTATTGAAAAACTAGGATGATTTTCTATCTCAAGTCTCTAGACTTCGACCTGTGGACCATTATCACGGATGGTTACAGAAGGCCCGCTAGAATTGTTGTCGAGGGAGATCTCGTCGAGAAACCCAACGACAAATATTCTGACGAGGAAAAGAAACAGGCGAGTCTAGATGCCAGAGCTATTAATGCTCTTTTCTGTGCAATAGACAGGAATGAATTTAACAGGGTCTCGACATGCTCTACCTCGCACGAAGTATGGAAGCTTCTAGAAGTGATGTATGAAGGAACCACTCAAGTGAAGGAATCTAAAATTAGTCGTCTTACTCAAGAATACGAGGCGTTCAACATGAATCCGAATGAGACGATCACCCAAATGTTCACAAGGTTCCTTGACGTCATCAACCCTCTGTCATCTCTTGGCAAACAATATACAAATCATGAGAAGATCCGCAAGTTACTTAGGGGGCTATCGAAGATCTGGAACCCTAAGGTAACAGCTATTATAGAAGGCAATGATATTACCAAAATGTCTATGGAAACATTGATGGGAAAGCTGATGACCCACGAGCTCGACCTCAAAGACTTCGACGAACGTGCTCCAAAGGCAAAAGAAATCGCCCTAAAAGCTCATCGTCGAAGGGCTGATCCTGAAGAGACTGACGACGACAATTTTGTAGGTAATGATCAAGCTCTTCTAGTCTGCAACTTTAAGAAGTTCCTTCATTTCAATCAAAGAAAGAAGGAACAATAAGAAGACGATGAGGAAGAACCAACATGCTACGACTGCAAAAAGACTGTATACGTTCGAAAGGACTGTCCCTTCGCAAAAAAAATGCAACAGATATGAGAAGCCCTACAAGAAGCCTTCTTCAAGAAAATATGCCAACACTAGTATTTGGTACGAAAGCAAAGTAAGTGATTCCGAGGAAGAAAATGACTCTCCTCAAGACACCGCTAATGTCTGCCTAATGGCAACATCCGAGAAGGTAACTAGCGAAACTCTCGATGACTTTATTTTTGATGAACTTGGCGATGCGTTTAATAATTTATTAAATGACCACAAGAAAGTCATTACTAAATATAAGCATGCCAAGGAGAAGATCAAAGGCTATGAAATAGAGATTCAAAATCTTTCTTCCTTACTTGATAATGTTAGAGACACTCCACCCACGGAAGTTACTGATGAGGTGTCCAAGCTTAAGTTAAGCCTACATGATGTTGAAACACTTATTCAAAAGCAAACACGTGATATCTTAGCCCTCAACAAAGATCTTAGTGAAGAAAAGAACAAACATAAGGTCTCTATTGCTAAGATTGATGGTTTAAATGCTAAGTGTAATGAACTGAATTCTGCCTCTAAGAAATTAGAGATCAGATTGGAGAAACAGGTTGCTCAACCTCAAACCCAATCATACAGTCACAAAACACACACAAAACACAAGACCACTCATAATAGTAAAATACGTCATCCACATGCAGCACGTAACCATGCTTATATGTACACATACTCCTATACAGCACATAAACCACATGCACATAGACATCATTCTCAATCTACTCATAACTATTATCATGCTGCTACACATAGTCACTATCCTGCTAACTATCACCATGCTGCACATAGACATAACCATCTGTTGACACAAAATCACAGTCAACCAAATATTGATAAAATTGATAATATGATACTTGTTATAATTCAATATGATACATCAAGATCGAACTCAGTACAAGACGGACGTCGGCTCTATCCTACAGTTTACTCAGTTTTCGAGTCTATATTTTTACTTTTATTGAGTCTAGATAAATATAAACTGAGTCGCACTGAGTAGTTTGAGCCTTTACCTATCTCCAAACCACAAACCAAAAGCTCCACCGAAACCAAACTAGCCCATACAGCCCATTAGAACAATTTTGTCTTCTGGAGACAGAGTTCGGGCCGAACTCTGCCTCCATATAGAGTTCGGGCCGAATTCTGTCCCCTAAATTACAGAACCCTAATTTTTAGGGTTTGTTGTATGCTAGTTGTCCAACGGCCAAAAATTTGAATTCTTGACACAGAATTCTGGCCAAATTTTGCCTATCCAGAACACTATAAATAGACCTTAAATTCTCTCATTTTCAATCATCCAATCTTCTCTTCTCTTGTCTCTAAAGCCTTATACAAGCCTTACCCTTCTCATCTTCTAGCCACAAGTTCCCTAAGCCTCAAAGTGCTCAGAGCTTTTTAGTTAGGAATTTGTGCAAGAGCTCAAAAAGTCGCTTGGAAAATTCCAAGCATCGCCACTGCGATCTCTATAAGAAGTTGACGTGCTCTTCTAAAGAAAAGGCACGGGGTGTAACTACTATTTCACAAATAGTGGATTTAATCCTGAGCTAGAGTTCTCAGGCCTGGACTAGTCCTCCACGAGGGAAACTAGGTTAAAATCGACTGTATTTGCGTATGCTTTCTCGCTCTTTATAATTTCTGTATTTACTCTGATTATTTACTGTTGGTAAAAGAGTTGAATTTTTAATTGGCTATTATTTTTATAAACTCTATTCACCCCCCTCTAGATTTGCCTACTTGTTCTTCAATTGGTATCAGAGCCCTGTTCTCTCAACAAGGACTAACATCCCAGAGCTGATCCATGGCAACCACACAACCCATATTTTCCAATCACAGTGAAGGGCAGTCCACTCATAGGCTACCCCTATTTGATGAAACAAACTACACCTATTGGAAAACAAGGATGAGTTTTTATCTCAAGTCTCTAGACTTCGACCTGTGGACCATTGTTACCGATGGTTACAAAAAGCCCTGTGTTTGAGATTATCTGCACGAAGCGCTGTATAGATTTTCGTATTTTAGGATATAATTCGATTGTTTGGAAAAATGGTATAATCGTTTAGTGAAATTGGCTAAGGCTTGAACATGACTTGAATTGAGAAAACAAATAAAAAGTTGTATTCGAGAGATCGGTACCATTAGGACATGTGAGTTCAAGTTGAGTATATAGGGATGTAGTAAAGGAGTTAATGCTCAGGAAGTCTCGAGGATGAAACTTTTTCTGAGTGGTGTATTATGTAGTGTACCGCCCCGCTCAGTCAACAGGATGAATCAATAAACGCAACGACAATCGAACTTGGCTATTTAGCAGCTTGCTCGGAGTCTTGCCCGATCGAGGTAACTTCTTGTTCAGGTGGGTGGCTTCACTGAACTCGTCTCTGGTTCGCCTTCACTCCTAATAAATTGATGTTTTCTTATGCACTGAGTATATATGCTTATAAAAGAGCTGAACCCACATAGCTAAGTGTAACCCCCTATTTTGGGTTGCCCTAATTTTCTATTTTTCTTCAATTCTTAATTTTATGGCTTATTTGCTAGGTATTATACTTTGGGGATTATGAAGAGGAAATGGATTTAGAGAGTCGAGTGGAATTTTGTAAAGACCCTTGTAGTTTAATTAGCTTTGGTAAATTCCTATTAGTTTTTGCCCTAAGAGCTAGGTGAGAATTTTCTAGAATTATTAGTTAGCCACATTGTTATTATTAGCATGTGCTCTATGTGATAATTAGTTAGTTATAACTAACTAATTCCTAACTTCTTCCTAACTACTTTCTAGCCACCAAGCTTGGGGTCCAAGTTTCCTTGTCCTATAAATAGGACTAATCCTTATTAGCATTAGTCACTCCTAAATTTATACTTACCAAACCCTAATCATTCACTTCTTCGTGTCCCCGGGTCCGACCCCGAGGACACGGACACACTGTAGACCCAAATCACAGTCAACCAAATATTGATAAAATTGATAATATAATACTTGTCATAATTCAATATGACACATCAAGACAAAACTCAGTACAAAACGGACGTCGGCTCTCTCCTATAGCGTACTTAATTTTTTAGTCTGTATTTTTTACATTTATTGAGTCTAGCTATATGTAAACTGAGTATCACTGAGTATTCTGGGCCTATACCTTATCACCAAACAAAACCAAAAGCTCCACTAAACCAAACTAGCCCACAAAAGCCCAGTTGAGCAATTCTGTCCTATAGAGACAGAGTTCGGGCCGAACTCTGCCTCCACACAGAGTTCAGGTCGAACTCTGTCCCCTAAATTACAGGACCCTAATTTTTAGGGTTTGTTGTATGCTAGTTGTCCAACGGCCAAAAATTTGAATTCTTAACATAGAATTCTGGCCGAATTCTGCCTATTCCAACTAGTATAAATAGGCCTTGAATTCTCTCATTTTTATTCGTCTAATTATCTTCTCTTCTCTTCTCTATAAGCCTCATACAAGCCTTAACCTTCTCATCTACTAGCCACAAGCTTCCTAAGCCTCAAAGTGCTCAGTGCTATTCAGTTAGGAGTTTGCGCAAGAGTCAAGAAAGTCGCTTGAAAAATTTCAAGCATCGCCACAACGATCTTTGTAAGAAGTTGACGTGCTCTGAAGAAAAGGCACGGGGTGTAACTACTATTTCACAAATAGTGGATTTAATCCTGAGCTAGAGTTCTCAGTCCTGGACTAGTCCTCCACGAGGGAAACCGGTTAAAAACGACTGTGTTTGCGTATGCTCTCTTGATCTTTCTATTTCCGTATTTACTCTGATTATTTACTGTTGGTAAAAAGAGTTTAATTTTTATTTGGCTATTATTGTTATAAACTATATTCACCCCGCTCTAGAGTTGCCTACTTGTTCTTCAATTGGTATTAGAGCTCTGTTCTCTTTACAAGGACTAACATCCTAGAGCTGATCCATGGCAACCACACAACCTATGTTTTCCAATCATGGTGAAGGACAGCCCACTCATAGGCTACCCCTATTTGATGAAACCAACTACACCTATTGAAAAACTAGGATGATTTTCTATCTCAAGTCTCTAGACTTCGACCTGTGGACCATTGTCACGGATGGTTACAGAAGGCCCGCTAGAATTGTTGTCGAGGGAGATCTCGTCGATAAACCCAACGACAAATATTCTGACGAGGAAAAGAAATAGGCGAGTCTAGATGCCAGAGCTATTAATGCACTTTTCTGTGCAATAGACAGGAATGAATTTAACAGGGTCTCGACATGCTCTACCTCGCACGAAGTATGGAAGCTTCTAGAAGTGACGCATGAAGGAACCACTCAAGTGAAGGAATCTAAAATTAGTCGTCTTACTCAAAAATACGAGGCGTTTAAGATGAATCCGAATGAGACGATCACCCAAATATTCACAAGGTTCCTTGACGTCATCAACCCTCTGTCATCTCTTGGCAAACAATATACAAATCATGAGATGATTCGCAAGTTACTTAGGGGGCTATCGAAGATCTGGAACCCTAAGGTAACAACTATTATAGAAGGCAATGATCTTACCAAAATGTCTATGGAAATATTGATGGGAAAGCTGATGACCCACGAGCTCGACCTCAAAGACTTCGACGAACCTGTTCCAAAGGCAAAAGAAATTGCCCTAAAAGCTCATCGTCGAAGGGCTGATCCTGAAGAGACTGACGACGACAATTTTGTAGGTGATGATCAAGCTCTTCTAGTCTGCAACTTCAAGAAGTTCCTTCATTTTAATCGAAGAAAGAAGGAACAATAAGAAGACGATGAGGAAGAACCAACATGCTACGACTGCAAAAAGACTGTACACGTTCAAAAGGACTGTCCCTTCGCCAAAAAATGCAACAGATATGAGAAGCCCTACAATAAGCCTTCTTCAAGAAAATATGCCAACACTAGTATTTGGTACGAAAGCAAAGTAAGTGATTCCGAGGAAAAAAATGACTCTCCTCAAGACACCGCTAATGTCTGCCTAATGGCAACATCCGAGAAGGTAACTTGCGAAACTCTCGATGACTTTACTTTTGATGAACTTGGCGATGCGTTTAATGATTTACTAAATGACCACAAGAAAGTCATTACTAAATATAAGCATGCCAAGGAGAAGATCAAAGGCTATGAAATAGATATTCAAAATCTTTCTTCCTTACTTGATAATGTTAGAGACACTCCACCCACGGAAGTCACTGATGAGGTGTCCAAGCTTAAGTTAAGCCTACATGATGTCGAATCACTTATTCAAAAGCAAACACGTGATATCTTAGCCCTCAACAAAGAGCTTGCTGAAGAAAAGAACAAACATAAGGTCTCTATTGCTAAGATTGATGGTTTAAATGCTAAGTGTAATGAACTGAATGTTGCCTCTAAGAAATTAGATTGGGGAAACAGGTTGCTCAACCTCAAACCCAATCATACAGTCACAAAACACACACAAAACACAAGACCACTCATAATAGTAAAATACGTCATCCACATGCAGCACGTAACCATGCTTATATGTACACATACTCCTATACAACACATAAACCACATGCACATAGACATCATTCTCAATCTACTCATAACTATTATCCTGCTGCTACACATAGTCACTATCCTGCTAACTATCACCATGCTGCACATAGACATAACCATCTGTTGACACAAAATCACAGTCAACCAAATATTGATAAAATTGTTAATATGATACTTGTTATAATTCAATATGACACATCAAGATCGAACTCAGTACAAGACGGACGTCGGCTCTATCCTACAGTTTACTCAGTTTTCGAGTCTATATTTTTGCTTTTATTGAGTCTAGATAAATGTAAACTGAGTCGCACTGAGTAGTTTGGGCCTTTACCTATCTTCAAACCACAAACCAAAAGCTCCACCAAAACCAAACTAGCCCATACCGCCCATTAGAACAATTTTGTCTTCTGGAGACAGAGTTCGGGCCAAACTCTGCCTCTACACAGAGTTCGGGCCGAATTCTGTCCCCTAAATTACAGAACCCTAATTTTTAGGGTTTGTTGTATGCTAGTTGTCCAACGGCCAAAAATTTGAATTCTTGACACAGAATTCTGGTCGAATTCTGCCTATCCAGAACACTATAAATAGGCCTTAAATTCTCTCATTTTCAATCATCCAATCTTCTCTTCTCTTCTCTCTAAAGCCTTATACAAGCCTTACCCTTCTCATCTACTAGCCACAAGTTTCCTAAGCCTCAAAGTGCTCAGTGCTTTTCAGTTAGGAATTTGTGCAAGAGCTCAAAAAGTTGCTTGAAAAATTTTAAGCATCGCCACTGCGATCTCTATAAGAAGTTGACGTGCTCTTCTGAAGAAAAGGCATGGGGTGTAACTACTATTTCACAAATAGTGGATTTAATCCTGAGCTAGAGTTCTCAGGCCTGGACTAGTCCTCCACGAGGGAAACTAGGTTAAAATCGACTGTATTTGCGTATGCTTTCTCGCTCTTTATAATTTCTGCATTTACTCTAATTATTAACTGTTGGTGAAAGAGTTGGATTTTTAATTGGCTATTATTGTTATAAAGTCTATTCACCCCCCTCTAGATTTGCCTACTTGTTCTTCAATTGGTATCAGAGCTCTGTTCTCTCAACAAGGACTAACATCCCAGAGCTGATCCATGGCAACCACACAACCCATATTTTCCAATCACGGTGAAGGGCAGTCCACTCATAGGCCACCCCTATTTGATGAAACAAACTACACCTATTGGAAAACAAGGATGAGTTTTTATCTCAAGTCTCTAGACTTTGACCTGTGGACCATTGTTACCGATGGTTACAAAAAGCCCGCCAGGATAGTTGTCAATGGTGATCTCGTCGAAAAATCCTACGACAAATATTCTGACGAGGAAAAGAAACAGGCGAGTCTAGACGCTAGAGCTATTAATGCTTTATTTGTATAATAGACAGGAATGAGTTTAACAGGGTCTCGACATGCACCTCCTCGCACGAAGTATAGAGACTTCTAGAAGTGACGCATGAAGAAACCACCCAAGTCAATGAGTCAAAAATCAGTCGTCTCACTCAAGAATATGAGACCTTCAAGATGAAGCCTAATGAGACGATCACACAAATGTTCATAACATTTTTCAACGTCATCAACCCCTTGTCATCTCTCGGCAAACAATATACCAATCACGAGAAGATCAACAAGTTACTTAGGGGGCTAACAAAGATTTGGAACCCTAAGGTAACAACTATCATAGAAGGCAATGATCTCACCACAATGTCTATGGAGACTTTGATGGGAAAGCTGATGACTCACGAGCTTAACCTCAAAGACTTCGAAGAACCTGCTTCAAAGGCAAGAGAGTTTGCCCTAAAAGCTAATCGCCGAAGGGCTGATCCTGAGGAGACCGATGACGATAATTTTGAAGGTGATGATCAAGCTCTCCTTGTCTGCAACTTCTAGAAGTTCCTTTACTTCAATCGAAGAAAAAAGGAACAACAAGAAGATGATGAGGAAGAACCAACGTGCTACGGCTGCAAGAAGACTGGACACGTCCGAAAAGACTGTCCATTCGCAAAGAAAAGCAACCGATATGAGAAGCCCTACAAGAAGCCTTCCTCAAGAAAATATGCCAACACTAGCATTTGGCATGAAAGCGAAGCAAGTGACTCTGAGGAAGAAAAGGACTCCCCTCAAGACACTGCCAGTATATGCCTAATGGCAACATCCGATAAGGTAACAAGCGAAACTCTCGATGACTTCACTTTTGATGAACTTGGCGATGCGTTCAATAATTTACTAAATGACCACAAGAAAGTCATTAGTAAGTATAAGCATGCTAAGGAGAAGATCAAAAGCTATGAAGTCGAGATTCAAAAACTCTCTTCTTTGCTTGATAATGTTAGAGACACTCCACCCTCGAAAGTCACTAATGAGGTGTCTAAGCTTAAGCTAAGCCTACATGATATCGAAGCACGTATTGAAAAGCAAACACATGAGATCACAGCACTCAATACTGAGCTTACTGAAGAAAAGAATAGACACAAGATCTCTATTGCTAAAATTGATGGTTTAAATGCTAAGTGTAATGAACTGTATGCTGCCTCTAAGAAATTAGAGATTAGATTAGTAAAATAGGTTAACCTCAAACCCAATCACGTAAGACACACGCAAAGCACAAGACCACTCAAAATAGTCAAACACGTCACCCACATGCAGCACGTAAACATGCTTACATGTACACATACTTCCATATAGCACATAAACCACATGCACCTAGAAATCACTCTCATAACTATCATTCTACTGCTACACACAATCACCATGCTGCACATAACCATCACCATGCTGCCCATAACCATCACCATGCTACACATAAACATAACCATTACCATGTTGTATATAGACATAACCATCATCCTGCTGCCACGTATAGTCACTATCCACACCACTCTCACCATGCTACATATAGACATCATTATCAACCTTCTTCCAACATAAATAGGCATGCTACTTGCACCTATTGTGGGGTACATGGACATATCTCACCACAATGTAGAATTAGAAGATTAGTAGATATAAATCTATATGCATGGGTACCAAAGACTAACATTTCAGGACCCACAAGAACTTGGGTACCAAAGGTCACATCTACTCTTGATGTAGGTGGACCTTCCCTCCTCAACTAAAAGCAAGTGGATTCTCGATAGTGGATGCTCACAACATATGACGGGAGACGCAAATCTTTTGTATCACTATCGATGAAGAAGGAAGGACATGTATCCTTCGACAACAACTTAAAAGGATACATCATAGGTAATGGTACTATTGGTCATCCTCCTTCTCCTGTAATAAAGGATGTCTGCCTAGTGACCGAGTTAAAGCATAACCTGCTCAGCATAAGTCACCTTGCTGATCATGGATATGATATTAACTTTGGACAAAATAAATGCTATATTTATGATAGGTCAACGGAAGACATCGCTTTTGAAGGGATAAGAGAGGATAACATTTACATTTTCTATCTATCTAGAGATACTAACAGTACAGGGAGATGCCTCTACGACCACAAGGATGAGAGATTATTGTGGCACCAGCGTCTTGGTCATGCTAATATGGATACTATATCTAGGCTATTGACAAAGAAGCTAGTAAGAGGCTTGCCAGATATCACATTCAAAAAGGACACGGTATGTGCCGAATGTGAGTTGAATAAGGCAACCAAGTCTTCGTTTCATTCAATAAACACTATAAGTACTACTAGACCCTTGCAATTACTTCATATGGACTTATTTGGTCCTAGTAGAGTAGCCAGTCTTGGTGGAAAAGTCTACGCTTTTGTTATAGTAGATGATTTTTCTAGATTCACTTGAGTTTTCTTTTTTTCAAACAAAAGTGATGTTATTTCTGTTTTCAAAATTTTTGCTAAAAAGGTTCAAAACGAAAAATGCTACATGATTACTCGAATCCGAAGTGATCATGGAGGCAAATTCGAAAATTCCAATTTTGAAAAGTTTTATGATTCAAATGGTTTTGATCATGAGTTTTCTTGTCCTAGAACTCCTCAACAAAATGGTGTTGGGGAGCGAAAGAATAGGACACTTGGCGATATGGCTAGAGTCATATTGAATAAATTTTTACTTTCGAAATATTTTTGGGCTGAAGCTGTCAGTACAGCATGCCATATCTTAAATAGGGTGCTTATTCGACCTATTACGAAGAAAACACCCTATGAGCTTTGGTTTGGTAGAACTCCAAACGTTTCATATTTTAGAGTGTTCGGTTGTCGCTGCTTTATCCTCAATACCAAAGACAACTTAGGCAAATTTGATGCCAAAGCTGACGATGGTATTTTCCTTGGCTATGCTACCAAGAGCAAGGGATATATAGTGTTCAAAAAACACTCATTGATTGTTGAAGAGCCTACTAATATGACTTTTGATGAGGATAATAGTGCAACAGCTACTCCTGACGATGATGTTGAGCCATCAACATCTACGTCGATGAATACCACCACTGAAACCAATTCTCTGGAGGGCTTGCCGAAGAAATTCCCATTTAAGCTGTCACATCCAGAAAATTTGGTAATAGGTGAGGTATCACACGGAGTAAGTACTCGATCATCGTTAAGAGACTCCATTGCTAGCACTGCCTTCATTTCATAAATTGAGCCTAAAACTGTTTTAGAAGCTTTTAATGATGAGTTTTGGATTTCTGCCATGCAAGAAGAACTCAACCAATTCGAGAGGAGCCAGGTCTGGGAACTTGTTCGTAGGCCAGCTAATTATTCGATTATTGGTACGAAATGGGTCTTTCGCAACAAAGTAAATAAAGATGGGTCAGTCACACGCAACAAAGCTCGTCTAGTAGCTCAAGGATACAACCAAGAGAAAGGTATTGACTACGATGAGACATATACTCCTGTTGCAAGACTGGAATCCATTCGGATGCTTTGTGCATTTGCCAACTTTCAAAATTTTAAATTATTTCAAATGGATGTTAAAAGTGCTTTTCTGAATTGATTTATTAAGGAGAAAGTTTTTGTAAAATAATCCCCTGGTTTTAAAAATCACAAATTTCCCGACCATGTTTTCAAACTCAAGAAAGCGCTATATGGCCTCAAACAAGCCCCTAGAGCTTGGTATGAACGCCTAAGCAATTTCTTGCATAAAGGCTTTTCAAAAGAGAAAATTGACACTACACTGTTTATCAAAAGTTTTCAAAATACTATTCTTTTAGTACAAATTTATGTAGATGATATCATATTTGGTTCAACTAATGAAAATCTTTGCCAAGATTTCGCTAAGTGTATGCAGAACGAATTTGAGATGAGCATGATGGGGGAGCTCACCTACTTCCTTGGATTACAAGTCAAATAAACTTCGCAAGGAACTTTCATCAGCCAGTCAAAATATACAAAGGATATGCTGAGGAAGTTTGATCTTGACAACGTCAAACCAATCAGCACCCCTATGGCTACTATGCAAAGCTGGAACCTGATGAAAGCGGCAAACCTGTTGACCAACGTAAGTATCGAGGTATGATTGGTAGTTTATTTTATTTAACTGCTAGTCGTCCCGATATCATGTTTAGTATTTGTCTGTGTGCTCGCTATCAAGCTAGTCCTAAGGAATCACACATGTTCGCCGTTAAGCGTATCTTTCGATACCTTAAGGGTACTGTTACAGTGGGCTTATGGTATCCCAAATCTACATCCTTTGATCTTATTGGTTATTCGGATGCTGATTTTGCAGGATGCAAAGTCGACCATAAAATTATAAGCGGTACGTGTCATTTATTAGGCAAGGCTCTAGTCTCTTGGTTTAGCAAGAAGCAGAATTCCATCGCACTATCCACAACAGAAGCTGAATATATAGCAGCTGGTCGTTGTTGTGCACAAATTCTGTGGATGAAGCAAACCCTTGAAGACTACAACATTTCTTTTATGCACATTCCAATATTCTGTGATAATACTAGTATTATAAACCTTACTAAGAACCCTATATGTCACTCACGCATGAAACACATGGAAATTCGTCACCACTTCTTGCGTGATCATCAACAAAATTGCACTATAAACTTAGAATTTATTGATACTGATCATCAGCTAGCAGATTTCTTTACTAAACCACTATCCGAAGAGCGTTTCAACTTTCTATGTCATGAACTAGGAATTTGGGATGAAGCTGTTATTCATTAAAGTGACCTGCGTAAATATCAATTATGTCGTGGTTCTTTATGATGAATCTGTTATGGGTACAAGACGAAAGGGTCCTTCTGACAACAAGGCGTAAAAGCCTAAGCGACACGGTGCACTAGTCCTCAGGACTACCGCTAGCTGGAATCCGGCCCCTACAGCTAACCCATGGCAGTTTTACCATACTAAATTGTGGCATAACTCCTTGTTTATTACATGGTATACTTTTATTTATAACTTGCTCAATTCAAATTTTTGAACTTCATTTTTGTTCATTTGATTCAGCTTTCACTTTCTGCTATTGTCTACTTGGATTTCTCACTTTTGTATATTCATATTTTTATTCTTATTTATCTCATTAATATTTTCAAGCTCTTTTCCGCCTGTTTGCTATTCTGGCCCTAGAACCCAGAATTCAGGCCGAACTCTGCCTAACACAGAGTTCGGGCCGAATTCGGTCTGTTCATTCCAGAACAGCAGTCGGACTCAGCCGCTGATCTGAGATTGATCCAATGGTCCAGATTACTTCCGACCATTCAAACCCCTAACATTATAACCGGGTTCTCCCTCTCTCTCTCCTCCATTGCCACCTTCAAAACTCCTCCAAACCCTTTCTTTTCAAACCCTTACCCTAGTTCTCTCATTCTAGTGCATATTTCTTCTCCTAATTCAAGGAGAGGGTTTCTTGCATCATTCTCTTCCATCCTTCATCATCCTTTTGAGGTATAATTACACTCTTATCTCCATCTAAATTTCATTACTCATGGCTCCTAAGTTGTTTAATAGAGGAAAGAGGCTTTGAACCGAGGGTGCGTCCTCTTCGAATCCTCTTCTTCGTGTTGAATAACCTATTCAACAACCCATTCACCCGTTGTTCAATCCACCTCGTCCCATTGACCCCAACACGTATGATGATCGAATATTTGTATCATTGGAAGCCTCAAACGAGTGGTTCAATGATTTTCGATCTCGTCCCGTGTGTACGGGTCATCCTATTAACTTTACCATATTTTCTCGGTATGACTCCCTATTCCATGATTTGTGTCTTGATGAACTTGTCACTACTAATTCACTTATCTATTTAAATGCCATTCAAATGTTTTATTGCAATCTTAATCATGATGATACGCGTTTATATTCACGTGTTGTTGGTATTGACATATCATTTGATGACTTTAATCTTGCGGAATATCTTAAAATTTTGGAGCCTAACTTATGAGAGAAACTTGTTTGTAAAACCCCTAAATTTCTACTATATTTTTATCGATTTTGGCACTGAATTAAATTTTTTTTATTGTATGTCGCGTAGTCGTATTGTACGTCGCGCAAAAAATTTTCTTTTTTCGTAATTGCTCGACGAGTGCGAATATGTGCGAGCGTACATATTTTTAGTAAAACATTTTTCTATTTTTCATATAGTTCAAATAATATATATAATGATTATATGTATTTTACTTAAAGTTTATTTTATGCAAATATTCCTTGCATATGAGATACATTAATTCGAATTTATATATATAATTCTATTTTTGAAATTTATTAATATTAATATTTTATTATTCAAAAAGATATTTAAAAATATTTATTATTTCAAAATTATTATTATTATTGTTGTTTTTAGAAAATATATTTTGAAGTTTTGTGGCAATTTAAATCTTTGATTGGATTTGATTTGTAATAGTTTAAAATTTATGATAGCATTTATATTTAATTTGAGTTGATTACCTAGATTTAAATTAATTTAGATTGGATTTGAATTTATTGATTGATTTAAATTGGGTTAAATAAATCCTAATCCTTATCTTAATGGGAATTCCCATATCCTATAAATAGGCAGGTACTCTTCCATTATTTCTCCACAAATTATTCTTCCACAAATTCCACCACGAACGTGCTGTGCATCGTGTCGGTGTCCAACTCCAATACATTGTCTTTGTACATCTACATTCTCCTTTTTCGTGTCGGACACACCCCGACACCAACAAATCCTTAAATCTAATCCCTAGTCTAACCCGCGTCCCCAATCGCGCCATCCGCCTCCGCCTCCACCTTGACCCCTTGCAGCCCTCACCCTCGACGTACGTCGACCCGACCAGCAACACCAACCACATACCATCCCGACCCAACCACCTCATCACCATGGCCGTACCAACACCACCTGTGTCGCCTCCTGACTGCCAGCAATACCACCCCGACAAATCGGCAATCGTCGTGGCCAACCCCAGCAACCTGCCGCCACCACCAGTCCACATCCGCATCACCACCACTGCCTCAGCCAACCGCCACCACGACCATTCCCGATCGCCGCCACCAAAACTACCACCGCCACTACGGTTGCCAGCGCCCACTCGCCGGAACACAAGAAAACAAAAACCCCAAAAATTAAAAATAGCCACCACCACTTACCCCTCTGCCGCCGGCCGGGAATCTCAGCATCGATCTCCATATCCGTGCCCCGGCTCTCTCCTCTGCCGCCGGAGCCCCGACGACCCAGCCGTTCCCCGCGTCCGCCGCGTGTGCAACCATCCACTGGCCGCCGCGCAGCTGCACGCGAGCATCCTCCGTCGCACGCGTCGCTGATCCCCGACGCTGCCCTCCACTTCCGACCCTCTCCGCCAGATCTGCGTCCGCCGACGAACCCTTCCCCCTCCGTACAGCTGACCGCCTCCGCCACGAGTGGCCATGCCAGCGCCTCCTTCCGCGTCGCGGTATCCGCCTGAGCGCCGAGCCCAGCCCTGAACTCCTCCACCCGACTCCGCGCCACCACCGGCGCTAACCGTACCCAGCGCGCCCGACCGCACTAGCCAGCCCTCTTCGAACTCCGCCCCTTTCCTAACCGTCGTCGAGTCCTCGGTCGCAGCCCCCGCCTCCGCGCCCTAGCCGCCCGCCGGGCCACCTACCCTTCAGCCGCCGTCCAGCGCGCCGCCTCTTCTTCTCTTCCTCCTCCGCCGCGACCAGAACCCCATCCTCCCTCCTATCCCGTCTTCCTCTCCCGAGATTCTCCGCGCCCGATCTCCTCCTCTCCGCTCCTCTTGATCCTCTCTCTCTTCCCCCTTTCTAAATCTTCTCTCCCCATCTGCGTTTTCTTGGTTTGGTTGGTTTGTCTCCTCCAAGGAGGAGAACCACCACCACTGTTTGCTTTTGTTTTTTTTTCTATTATTATTTTTTCTTCCTTTTCTTCTCTTTCTTTGTTTTAGAACCACAGCACAGTTTTATTGTTTTTTCTATTATATTTTTTTGTTGTTAACTATTATTATTATTATCATTATATTATTTATATGATTAGTGTTAATATTATTATTATTATTATTATTATTATCATTAAGATTATTGTTACTAGTATTATTATTACTATTATTATTATTATTATTATTATTATTATTTAGGATTACTACTATTATTTGATGTTTTGCAAATTGCATTATTATTTTATAAGTAGTACAAATATTGTCTAGCTAATTTCAAGCAATTTTAAAATATTAATCTCGATTAGGTGTATATATATATTTGACAAGTTTTTGTCTAAGTGAATTAGTACTATTTTTAATTATTATCTAAAATATATTTTTAATTATGAAAGATAGTTTCCACATAAATCATATTTTACAACTTAAGAAATTTTTCTACCCTAAAAGTATTTTAACTAATAAAATATATTTTCAAGTATTTAACAAAAATTTATTTTTACTTTTACTAGTAAGTATGGTTTTCAAAGAATTATAAGTATTTTCAAAAATTTGTATTTATATTATTTATCTTTCTCCTTTGATTTTTCCCTTTCCATGACTAAACTCATTCTCATATTCCCTCGCCAATATGTCCAACCTAACCAATTTGACTCTTATGGACCCAATAGAACTGTCTGTGCCACCATCAGAGGTCACCTTGTATAGTTGTTGCACCGACGTCGCAGTTCGTGCAACATTCATCATTACAGCACACCAGGCATACTACCAGGCAAGGCACCTTGCCATTTGCTGTTTAATTATTTTAGCTCATATTTCATGTATTATTTATTTTCTTTATGCAAAATAAACTGTGATACATGGCATAACCTGTTAAGAACTTACTGTTCATTTATATTTCCTGCTATGTATTATTTTCTTACACATTAAACGTAGATTTAAGGGACCACCTTGGGTGTTGCATTCATTGGCCTTGACACGTTGTAACACGAAGTTGTGTGTCGCATGTAGAACACGAACATGCGTGACTGGCTAGCCACCGGTGCGTATAAGCCGTACGATAGGAATAACCGCTAATAGAGGTTGCATGCTAGTTTGACTTAGCGGTTATAGTGGTTTTGTGTTGTGGACACAATACAGTAGGCATTAGGCGGGGAGGACAATTCCTTAGCGTATGGGCTTCGATGTACTTTCCCTTGTGACCCGGACTCTCCGCTGGAGATACGGGACTGATGACCCAAGATTACTGACGGCCAGTAACGTTCTGCGAAACGTTATGCTCTTATTGATTGGGCCTCTAGTGCCCCAAGGGGGGACTATGTCGATCCTATTCAGCCAGGGCCCATACGTAGGAAGGATTGTTCTTAACTACATTTCACTTAGAACGGTTAGACACCTTTATCCGTTAGGTATGAGTACTTTTGGTTTGGGTACTTGTATCTGACCGTGGCTTGGAATAATAACTTGTCGCGGATTAGTTCGTCACATCTTGTCCTTGTTTGGTTGTAGGTGTGACTTACTACTTCGATGAGAAGGTATTGAACCTTGTTGGGGTCCGGATACTATATTGGATTCTTAGTATGGAAAGATACGTCACCGTGAATTAGTTTACCATCTTCTGTCCTTGTTTGGTTGGGGGGATGGTACGCTCGTTCAATAGGTGTGTATTGGACCATGTTATAAATTTAATTGACTTATTTATTTGAGCAATATTTATTCAGTTTATATGGCATGATATTATGTGTCTTGTTACGTCCCTCTGTGGACCTGGTTATCTCTTCAGGTGTGTGCTATTGTCTTTCGCAGGTGTTCTAGCTCTAGCCGTGATCATCGATATTTCTTCGAGGATGATTGCATTTGGATCGTCTTCGCTTCGCTCGCCAAATTCATTTCTTTTCTTATGTATTTTTCTTTACTTGTTGGTACTGGATTTGTCTCCACCCAACATATTGTATCAAGACAATTTATTATCATTATATGACATCTTTTATTATTTATTTTGAGTGGATGAGATTAGTTATGGTTCTACTGCATTTTACAGCTTATGTATCCATACGAGGCCTATATACTTCGTATGAATACAGCTGGCATGTCTACGTTCCTAGTCCTACGTATTTTGGGACTGGGAAGTTATATTGTTGATGCTTGCAAGTTTCAATTTCCCCGATAGGTTATCCCTAGAAAGCTTCAAGGACGATTTGTGTACCCCAAACACACGTCCACGAAAGCTTCTTACCAAATTTCTAAACCCATACTTCTATGAGCTTCATCGCATTGTCTTTTCTACGATTCTGCCCAAAGCAGGATCTACTAATAAGGTTTTATATTTTGAGATTTCTGCTATGTATCACCTACACTTCCAAGTCCCTTTCAATCTTCCACGTACCATGATAGACTGGATGATCAATGCTAGGAAGAAGCCAAGGTCTTTGGTCTATGCTCTCTATTTTCCTATGATTTTCTATAATTTTCATGTCCCACTTGATGAGTGCCAATTCCTCCCTGCCCCTGCCTTCCTATCTAAGGCACGGCGGCTTCAAGCAGCTGTCGGTTCTCCTACTGAGTCTGAGCACTCTGATGCTCAGGATGACGCACCTGCTCTTGGGCAGCCTGCGCCCCCTCCACATCCTACTCTTGAGACGATTCAGACTATGCTCCGCGATCGATTCATGATAGAGGATGATCGCTGGACCCAGCTTGACTATTGTACCACCCTGCAGATGAGTGTCATCAGCAACTCACTACATGACGTCCGGTAATCTATGTCTCGGCATCCTTCTATGTCTATTCCTATGGAGCGGGACCGTGCTCGCGACGGATATCGTATCGATGACCCTTGGGTTATACACTATCTAGATTCGGATGCTGCTTTCGTGGATCCTCGTCGTTCATTCACTGATCCATCTGACGATGCTGGACCTTCACGAGCTCCATGATGGATGTGGTTTCCTACTTGCTGCTGCTGAGGATCATATGTTTAGTTTTTATACATTATGGATTGCTAGTTTATGTAGTTGCTTTTTATTGTATTACTTCACTTTATGTTCTGTGACTCTTGAGACACTTGATGCAGTTTTTTATTACTTTGGTGTGGTTGTCAGTTATTTTCATATTCTCTAGTTGTTTGTGTTTGATAAATGACAAAAGGGGAAGAATTATTTGATATTCATATTATCATATCATATCATATTGTCTGTGCTTTTGGAAAAGATTGTATTTATCAGGACAAATGGAATGTTGGCTTACAACGAAGCAATATTTACGGGAGAGCTATTGCTAGCTCTGCACTGATTACGGGAGAGCTACTGCTTTTATAAATGTGTCCAGGTATGAAAATTGAATATACAAATATCATTTTGTCAATTATCAATATAGGGGAGATTGTTGACACAAAATCACAGTCAACCAAATATTGATAAAATTGACAATATGATACTTGTCATAATTCAATATGACACATCAAGATCGAACTCAGTACAAGACGGACGTCGGCTCTATCCTACAGTTTACTCAGTTTTGAGTCTGTATTTTTACTTTTATTGAGTCTAGATAAATGTAAACTGAGTCGCACTGAGTAGTTTGGGCCTTTACCTATCTCCAAACCACAAACCAAAAGCTCCACCGAAACCAAACTAGCCCATACAGCCCATTAGAACAATTATGTCTTCTGGAGATAGAGTTTGGGCCGAACTCTGCCTCCACACAGAGTTCGAGCCGAATTCTGTCCCCAAAATTACAGGATCCTAATTTTTAGGGTTTGTTGTATGCTAGTTGTCCAACAGTCAAAAATTTAAATTCTTGACACAGAATTCTGGCCGAATTTTGCCTATCCAGAACACTATAAATAGGCCTTGAATTCTCTCATTTTCAATCATCCAATCTTCTCTTCTCTTCTCTCTAAAGCCTTATACAAGCCTTACCCTTCTCATTTACTAGCCACAAGCTCCCTAAGCCTCAAAGTGCTCAGTGCATTTCAGTTAGGAGTTTGTACTAGAGCACAAAAAGTCGCTTGGAAAATTCTAAGCATCGCCACTGCTATCACGGTAAGAAGTTGATGTGCTCTTCTGAAGAAAAGGCACGGGTGTAACTACTATTTCACAAATAGTAGATTTAATCCTGAGCTAGAGTTCTCAGGCCTGGACTAGTCCTCTACAAGGAAAACCAGGTTAAAATCGGCTGTGTTTGCATATGCTTTCTTGCTCTTTATAATTTCCACATTTACTCTGATTATTTACTATTGGTGAAAGAGTTTAATTTTTAATTGGCTATTATTATTATAAACTCTATTCACCCCCTTTAGAGTTGCTTACTTGTTCTTCACCATCATTCTGCTACTGCATATAGTCACTATCTTGCTATTCCACACAACTATCACCAAGCTGCATACAGGCATCACTATCAACCTGCTCCCAACACAAATAGGCATGCTACTTGCACATACTATGGATTAAATGGTCATATCTCACCACAGTGTAGAATTAGAAAATTAGTTGATATTAATCTATATGCATGGGTACCGAAGACTAACATTTCAGGACCCACAAGAATATGGGTACCAAAGGTCACATCTACTCGTGATGTAGGTGGACCTTCCTTTCTCAACTAAAAGCAAGTGGATTCTTGATAGTAGATGCTCACGACATATGACGGGAGACGCAAATCTTTTCGCATCACTATCGATGAATAGGGAAGGGTATGTATCCTTCGGTAACAATTTAAAGGGCTACATCATAGGTAATGGTACTATTGGTTATCCTTCTTCTCCTGTAATAAAGGATGTCTGCCTAGTGACCGAGTTAAAGCATAACCTGCTCAGCATAAGTCATCTTGATGATCATGGATATGATATTAACTTTGGACAAAATAAATGCTATATTTATGATAGGTCAACAGGAGACATTGGTTTTGAAGGGAAAAGAGACGATAACATTTATATTTTCTACCTATCTAAAAATACTAACAGTGCAGGATGATGCCTCTACGCCCACAAGGATGAGAGACTATTGTGGCACCAGCGTCTCGGTCATGCCAATATGGATACTATATCCAGGCTATCGACAAAGAAGCTAGTAAGAGGTCTGTCTGACATCACATTCAAGAAGGACACGGTATGTGCCGAATGTGAACTGAATAAGGCAACCAAATCTTCATTTTATTCCATAAATACTGTAAGTACTACTAGACCCTTGTAATTACTGCATATGGACTTATTTGGCCCCAGTAGAGTAGCCAGTCTTGGTGGAAAACTCTATGTTTTTGTTATAGTAAATGATTTTTCTAGATTTACTTGGGTTTTCTTCCTTTCAAACAAAAGCGATGCGATTTTAGTTTTCAAAATCTTTGCCAAAAATGTCCAAAACGAAAAAGGCTTTATGATTACTCGAATCCGAAGTGATCATAGAGGCGAATTCAAAAATTCTGATTTTGAAAAGTTTTGCAAAACAAATGGTTTTGATCATGAGTTTTCTTGTCCTTAAACTCCTCAACAAAATGGTGTTATGGAGCGGAAGAGTAGGACTCTTGGCGATATGGCTAGAGTCATGTTGAATAAATTTTCACTTCCAAAATATTTTTGGGCAGAAGCTATCAGCACAGCGTGCCATGTTTTAAATAGGGTGCTTATTCGACCTATTTCGAAGAAAATACCCTACGAGCTTTGGTTTGGAAGGACTCCTAAAGTCTCATATTTTAGAGTGTTTGGGTGTCGCTATTTTATCCTAAACACCAAAGACAACTTAGGCAATTTTGATGCCAAAGCTGACGATGGTATTTTTCTTGGCTATGCTGCCAAGAGTAAGGGATATAGAGTGTTCAACAAACGCTCAATGATTGTAGAAGAATCTACTAATGTGACTTTTGATGAGGAAAATAGTACAGCAGCTATCCCCGACGATGATGTTGAGCCATCAACTTCTACGCCGATGAATACCACCCCTGAAATCAACTCTCTGGAGGGCTTACCGAAGAAGTTCGCATTCAAGCCGTCACACCCAAAAAACTTGGTAATAGGTGAGGTATCACGCAGAGTAAGTACTCGATCATCGTTAAGAGATTCTATTGCTAGCACTGCTTTTATTTTACAAATTGAGCCTAAAACTGTTTCAGAAGCTTTTAATGATGAGTTTTGGATTTTAGCTATGCAAGAAGAACTCAACCAATTCGAAAGAAGTCATATTTGGGAACTTGTTCCTAAACCAGCTAACCATTCGATCATTGGTACTAAATGGATTTTTTGTAACAAAGTAAATGAAGATGGTTCAGTCACTCGCAACAAAGCTCGTCTTGTAGCTCAAAGATACAACCAAGAGGAAGGTATCGACTATGATGAGACGTATGCTCCTGTTGCAAGACTTGAATCCAATCGGATGTTTTGTGCCATTTACAAACTTTCAAAATTTTAAACTTTTCCAAATGGATGTCAAAAATGCTTTTCTGAATGGTTTTATTAAGGAGGAAGTTTTAGTAAAACAACCCCCTGGTTTTAAAAATTACAAATTTCTCGACCATGTTTTCAAACTCAAGAAAGCGCTATATGGCCTCAAACAAGCCCCTAGAGCTTGGTATGAATGCCTAAGCAATTTCTTACCAGATAAAGGTTTTTTAAAAGGGAAGATTGACACTACACTTTTTATCATAAGTTTTCAAGACACCTTTTTTTAGTGCAAATCTATGTTGATGATATAATATTTGGGTCCACTAATGAAAATCTATGCCAAGATTTTGCTAAGTGTATGCAGAACGAATTTTAGATGAGCATGATGGGGGAGCTCACTTACTTCCTTGGATTGCAAGTCAAACAAACTTCGCAAGGAACTTTCATCAGCCAGTCAAAATACACAAAGGATATGCTGAAGAAGTTTAATCTTGACAACGTCAAACCAATCAGCACCCCTATGGCTACTACGACCAAGCTGGAACCTGATGAAAGCGGCAAACCTGTTGACCAACATAAGTATCGAGGTATGATTGGTAGTCTACTTTACCTAACTGCTAGTTGTCCCGATATCAAGTTTAGTGTTTGTCTGTGTGCTCACTATCAAGCTAGTCCTAAGGAATCACACATGTTCGCCGTTAAGTGTATCTTTCGATACCTTAAGGGTACTGTTACAGTAGGCTTGTGGTATTCCAAATCCACATCCTTTGACCTTATTGGTTATTCGGATGCTGATTTTGCGGGATACAAAGTCGACCGTAAAAGTACGAGCAGCATGTGTCATTTATTAGGCAAGGCTCTAGTCTCATGGTTTAGCAAGCAGCAGAATTATGTCGTACTATCCACAACAGAAGCTGAATATATCGTAGCTGGTCGTTGTTGTGCACAAATTCTGTGGATGAAGCAAACCCTTGCAGACTACAACCTATCTTTTATACACATTTCTATATTATGTGATAACACTAGTGCTATCAACCTTACTAAGAACCCTATATATCACTCACGCATGAAACACATTGAAATTCGTCACCATTTTTTGCGTGATCATCTACAGAATGGCACTATAAATTTAGAATTTTTTGACACTGATCATCAGCTGGCAGATTTCTTTACAAAACTACTATCCGAAGAGCGATTCAACTTTCTTTCTCGTGAATTAGGAATTTGGATGAAGCGGTTATTCATTAAATTGGCCTACGTAAATATCGATTATGTCACGGTTCTTTATGATGACTTTGCTATGGGTACAAGCTGAAAGGGTCCTTCTGACAACAAGGCGTAAAAGCCTAAGCGACACGGTGCACTTGTCATTGGACTACCACTTGCTGGGATCCGGCCCCTGCAGCTTCTCCATGGCAGTTTCACTGTACTGATTTGTATCATAAATCCTTGTTTATTATATGGTTCAATTTTATTTATAACTTGACACATTTAAATTTTCTAACTTCATTTTGTTTACTCTATTCGAATTAAAAAATTTTACATGGCCATTTACTTTGAATTTCTTAAATTTTTATCCCTCCTATTTATTTTAAAAAAAAATTGGCATTGGTTTCAAACTATTTTTTAAACTGGTTTCAGTTCTGGTCCCAGAACCCAGAACTCGGGCCAAACTCTGCCTCACCCAGAGTTCGGGCCTAATTCGGTCTGTATATTCCAGAACTTCCAGTTGCTCTCAGCCCTCCATCTTTTTTAATCCTATGGTCCAGGATTCATCCGACCATCCGAACCCTCCTTTATATTTTTTGGGTTCTCCCCCTCTCCTCTCCATTGCCTCCTCCAAAACTTCTCAAACTCCTTCCTCTTCAAACCCTAACCCTAGAATTCTCTATCTAGTATGGATTTTTTCTTCAAACTTAAGGAGAATAACTCTTGCATCATTCTCTTCCATACTCCACAATTCTCTTGAGGTATAATTTTTTTTTCTCCATCTCAATTTCAAATTTCCTTCATTGTTCAATAGCACCTAGGTTATTTAATAAAGGAAAGAGGGCTAGAACCGAGGGTGCCTCCTCATCGAACCCTCCTCCTCCTCGTGATGATCAACCTATTCATCCTCTTTTCAATCCACCACGGCCCAATGACCCCGACACATTCGATAATCGAATTTTTGTGTCATTGGATGCCTCAAACGAATGGCTCAATGATTTTCGATTATGGCCCGTGTGCGCAGATCATTACATCAACTTCACTATATTTTTTCGTTGTGACTCATTATTTCATGATCTTTGTCTTGATGAATTAGTTTCTACAACTTCCCTTATTTACTTGAATGCAATTCAAATGTTTAATTACAATATCACATTTGATGACACACGATTATATTCTCGTATTGTTGGAATTGACATCTCGTTCGATGATTTTGAACTTACGGAATATCTCGAGATTCCGAAACCCAACACTTGGGAGAAGCTTGTCGATGCACGCAAGTTTTAATTCCCCGATGGATCTTCCCTTGAGAGTTTCAAGGACGATTTGTGTACCCCGAACACACGTCCACGCAAGTTACTTGCAAAATTCCTTAACCCTTTTTCTACGAGCTTCTTCGTATTGTCTTCTCCACAATCATGTCCAAAGCGAGATCGACTGATGAAGTTTCATATTTTGATATTTCTGCTTTGTATCACCTTCACTTCCATGTTCCGTTCAACCTTCCACGTACTATGATGGACTGGATGATCAATGCTAGGAAGAGGCCACGATCTTTGGTCTATGCTCTCTATCTACCAATGGTTTTTCGTGCTTTTCATGTCCCTCTCGATGAGTGCCAATTCCTTCCAGCCCCTGCCTTTCTATCTAAGGTACGGCAGCTTCATGCAGCTGTTGGATCTCCTGCTCAGTCCGAGCATTCCGATTCTGATGCTCAGGCTGATGCACCTGCTCTTGGACAGCCTGCGCCCGTACCTCCTGCTACTCTCGAGTCTATCCAGACCATGCTTCGTGATCGTTTCATGTTGGAGGACGACCGCTGGACCCAGCTCGACTATCGTACCACCTTGTAGATGAGTGCCTTCAGTAACTCATTACATGACATCCAGTATACTATGTCTCGGCATCCTTCCATGCCGCTTCCTATGGAGCGGGATACATCTCACGATGGGTACCGTATCGACGACCCTTGGGTTATACGATATCCGTATCCAGATGCAGCCTTCGTGGATCCTCGTCGTTCGAATACTAATCCATCTGACGCTGCTGGACCATCTCGCACTCCATGATGGATGTGGTTCCGTACCTGCTGCTGCTGCTGATGATCCTATTTAGTTTTTATGCATTATGGACTTCTATTTATGTAGTTGATTTTATTGTATGAGTACCACTACAACAAAAATACCTTTTAATGACGGCTAAAAAGCGTCATTAATTGCAAACCATGACACTTTTTTTCTCAGTCCAAGCGTTATGATATCGGGTGTTATAAATGTTTTTCAAAGCGTCATAGATAAATCGTCCGAAAACGTCATTAATAGACTCAATTTCTACTACGTTTTATTTTCAAAGCGTTATGGATAGTTTTGTAAAACCGTTATGAATATGTAATATGGTTGGAAGTCAGGACATTTTGAAAGCGTTATGATTGTTCATTTGTATCACATTTATAACGCTCTATACTGTATGATATACATTCCAAACACTGCTCAATTCAATTTAAAAACAACCACTTTGAACCAAATGCACAACAAAACATTGAAATGTAGCATTAATCTCCATTTCATTGTCTCAAAATAGGGTACATTCCATTGTCTCAAAATAGAGTACACTTTAGCTATCATTCTACATTTCTCAGGCCATATATATACATCTTCTCAAAAATATATAGAGTATCCAATATAGCTAGTACACTTTACATCAAAACTATCCACATGAAAACATCCCACACCATAACATACAACTTAGTCACATGAAGACCTGTGTCCACAGCACATGTACCCTGCAAAAGATAAAACAAGGTTTAATAAATGTGATATAATGATGTATATATATATGTAACACATTAAGATCAAAATTCAACATATGTTGTGAGAAACTGTTGTGTGGAGTTTCTGTCAGATTCATCTTGTGTATATATATGTATAACTATCAGAAAGATGTTGGCTAAGGACTGAGGCTATTGCTTGCAGGTAAGGCAAGTAGCAGCAGGCCAGGCCAAAGCAGTAGGCTACATTAACAGCAGCAGGGGACTCATTCCCCCTTCCAGCTTGACCTGCTGTAGGCAAGTGGCAGCAGATGTTGGCTAAGGCCACTGATGCAGCAGATGTTGGGCGAGGCCTGAGGCTATTGCCTGCAGGTAGGGCAAGTGGCAGCAGGCCAGGCCAAAGCAGTAGGCTACATTAGCAGCAGCAGGGGACTCATTCTCCCCACCCCTCCAGCTTGACCTGCTGTAGGCTCTTGGCCATAGGCCTACGCAAGAAGTGAGCCAGTGCCAGTTAATGAGTGAGTATTTGTTTTATGTTAGAGTATGACAGGTATGCAAGACCTGGGAACAAATTTAGGTCAACAACATACACATATGGACAGGTACAGGCAATCTAGGAAACTTAGTGTACCCTTAGAGTATCATTGGTCGAATTGGACAGGTAGGGTATCAGAGATCTCTGCATATGAGGCATACGAAGAACTGTGGCACAGCCTTTGGAATTACATGTGTAAGAGATTAAGAGGCCATGTATAAATGATTCATCCATAAGCAGCTTTGTGTGTCAAGTTGGTATAAGTGATTCATCCATAACACCAGTAATTTCCAATTCCAAGGAACATAAACTTTGAACAGAGCATAAGAATTTGCATCCATGAGCAATTTTCATACCCAAAGATATACAAGAGAGAATAATTAAGAGAAACTTTACCAGTACAATTTTGTATTGCCCAGCTGAATGCTCCAATAGAAAGATATGCTCAACTTTGGTTTCATGCCTCAACTTAAGCAGCACCTATAATTGACCTTCATAAGAAAGAGATCGGAGAGGAAACTATAACATAGGTCATCCAGAAATGGCCAACAAACCTGATGGGGCCTAAAATTGTGCCATGTAGGAGTAATTAGCTTGAAAGAAAGACGCAACTTCTGCAAATGATTTGCTGATAGTGACAGTGGGCTATCAGTAGACAAATCTAATCTGCAAAGAAATCAAAAATGAATCATGGGGTACATATATCTACTATTTGGGTAGATCTTTGGCACTTCTAAAATCTAAAGTCAATAATATATTTAAATATGTAACATTAAAAAAACAGTATCTTGAAATCTTTGGGGGAAAAAAAGGAATTTGAGTTGTGTCAAATTCCTTCTTATATCTACTATTTAGGTATATCTTCGGCACTTCTAAAGTCAATAATTGTCACGACCCGCACCCTGTGTAGGGGCACGAGAAGTGGGTACGTCCAGCCTACACCGCAGTATCGGCGGTAGAACGCTGTCCTAGGTTGCTAACTAATCTCATGCAGTGTATATAATGTACTAGCCAAGATCTCAACTCCGAAGGAAGGACAAGTAAAAGATATGATATACTCAATCACAGTCTAAGCACGATAAGAAACACAGAAATCTAGATACCAACTAACAACAACAGAAATTAAACTACTAAAATAATAACAACAATGTCTCAAACAAACTCTAATACAACTCGATATCTCAAGTTTAATACAAACAAGCTCAAAACATGAAAGCTAAGTAAGTCTACTAGCTAAACTCCTGAATCACTCCTGAGAGTCGGAACCAAAGGTAGCTAATCCCTCGCCAGGTCCATGGTAAGTAGGGCATGTGTCGTCAGGAGTATCATCTGTAATATTTTCAACAGGTCCAATCAGGACAGGAACGAGCACATCTCATCTAGAAATCCCAAGTAAATGACAAAGACTATAAAGCAGTTTTTAGACAGTTATACAGATGAGCATGGCAGTTTTATACAGATAATGATGTAGAGAAACAGTGAGGGTACAAGGAAAGTAAAGTAACTAACAAGAGAAGAAAACATGGCAAAGAAGACTGTAGTAAACTAGCTGAACTAGAATAACATGGTATAAGTCCAGACAGTATAAAATGTAATCCCAGTGTGAGTCCAGTCCATATAATCCAATACTAGATGATTCCAGTACAAGATGAGTCCAGTAAAAATGAGTCCAGAAGTGATCCATGATTCCAGGGTAAGTCCAGACTATACTCTAACAGTGTGTTTTAAAATACTGAGATCGACATGTAAACGGCTAGGGGTAATCAGGCACATCGCACACTCGGCCAAGTGTGGGATGGCTAGCATTCCAGAATAGTTCCAAGGGAGGTGGTTCCAGATTTTAGGTATGTTCACATGTCTACTCAAGTATTTTCCCGCCCACAATGAATCCATAATCTAACACTACAACCAGTATGAGTCCAGCCAATGATTCCAGAAATGATTCCAGTAGGGTGATGCCAGTAGTGATTCCAGTATAGAGGCCAGACATAAATAAATGAGTATCGCATGTAATGGATCCAGTAATACTAATCGTGTTTGTACAGAGAATCATATATAGCTATCTAGAACTGAAATACAGTAAATGACAAGTAATGAAAGAACTATCAGAGAATGTACTCGCCTGACACTCTGGAAAGAGTAGTGTAATATCAGATGTCTGTACCAGGGTCACAATGTCCTAAAATAGAGTAATACAGTTATGTCATGTCCAAAATGAAGGTAAATGAAATCTACAATGCAATCTATATGAATTCTAAACCAATCTAGGTCAAAGTCAAACTTGGTCAACTCTACAATCAAACTATGTCAATTCAAGTCATACTAGGTCACAGGGAATCAACTAAGTCAATTAGAGTCAAACAAGGTCAAACAAGTCAAGGTTAGTCAACATGATCAATCTGGATCAAGTCTAGGTCAAACTTAGACCAACTAAGGTATTGGTCAAACAAGGACCAGTCAGCAAGGTAATTAGGTCAATCTTGACTAATGGTCAACTTCTAGTCAATTTCTAAGGCTAACACAAATCATGACACAACTCCTAAGTATACCACTTAACCCATACATATCTTAATCTACATGTAACTACCCATATAACCCAAGTCACACAAATACCCTTATATACTTATGGCACTCACATATAGGTCAAACTCAAATAGCTAGCTAATAGTCTAGGTTTTACTCAATCTTAGTCAACTAGTCCCCTCTATACCCATCCAAGTCCATTCTAGGTCAGTTTCAAGTCAAACTAGGTTGATTAGGTCAAGTTTGACCTAAGGTTGACCTTGGTCAACACTTGGTCAAACAAGGGGTAAACTAGTTAAGTCATGGGTATTTGGTCAATTAGGGTTAGCCCTAATGGCCATAGGCTAATAGCTTAGGCCATAGGCTAATTACATATAACATCTCTCTCTATACAATATATATATAAATATCTATACAAGGTATATGTATATACATATCAATATATATAACCTACCTAGGCCTATATACATACAATGCCTATATATCATAAGCATATATATAGATACAATATCTAATACATATATATAACACACACATATATATATATATATATATATATATATATATATATATATATATATATATATATATATATATATATATACCATATATATATATATAACCTATACATATATATATATATATATATATATATATATATATATAGATAGATAGTGAGAGAGGGGGAAAAGAGAGATAGGTAGAGAGAGATAGAGAGAATAGTGAGGGGGGGTTCTCTGTCTACTGGGACAGAGAACACAGCCACACACACACACTAACACACATACATACATATATATATGCACACACACACACACTTATATATACACATGTGTATATACACATGTACACATACCCTAAAATCCTCAAAATCTACCCACACACACACAAATACATATAAAACATATAAACATACTAAAATACATATATACTATGTATAAATCATATCAAAAATAGATTTAAAACTCAATTTTGAAAACTGGAAATAAACTGGAAACTGGAAATTGGGACAGTAACCATCGATCTTAGGTTAGCTCAAACTACACCTAAACCAAACTAAGACAACCTAATATTGGTTGGTAATTGAATCCCCTAGGTTAGACTAGGGTCCTAATGGCCTGACACGGTGTCACGACACGACACGGCGTGTCCACGAGGGTCTAAAGTCACTCGGGTAAATGAGAATACACTGATACACACGTATCAGTGCAAAACTAAAAAGGGTCTAGGACACGACACAAGGCGACACAGGCCTCGTGCTCGTGTCAGTAGGTGAGTCTAGGGTTCGTGCACGTGTCTAGCACCCTGCACTGTGTCCACGTGTCGTGTAGAGGGGACATGACACGCGTATCGGAGAGGGAAATACGTGGTTTCAGACCGCGTCGTGCAGTGATGCACGCGTCTCGTGTACGCGACACAGGGCACGACACATCTCGTGCTCGTGTCCTGGGGTTCGCCCTAGGTTCCTCTACACATGTGTCACCCTGACACGTGTCCACGACTCGTGTACATGGGACACGAGACCCGTGTCAGAGCCGTTTTCACGGCTGTACAGTGCAGTGCACGTCCCTTACGGGGACGATTCCGTGTCCGACACGACACGAGGTCATCCCAAACTTTGGGGATGACCTGTCAGTCATTGCCCCGTGCTCTATGCCAATTTTGGCGTGTCCACGTGGCGTGTCCAAGGAGAACTGACACAGTGGTAGCAGGGCACATTTCAGTGTACTGTGCACTGTGTCCAGTGTGTGAAACTGAGAGCTTCGTGTCCAGATTTTGGACACGACACAACCCAATTTGTGCTCAGTGTTTTAGGGTTAGGTTTAGGGTTAGGTAGGCTAGGGTTTTGATCAAAAACATTTGAAAATCAGTGAGTTTACATGTACTGAAACAGTGAGCAAAATCAGTGTATTAACATGAAATTGAAATAGGATACGTGTCCAATACGGACACCAAATCGATCCTAGTTTTCACCAAACTTGTCCTACAGTTAGGGTAGACCTACATGCATGCATTTATGAAGAAAAATCACTACATTACATAGATAAAAATGAAAATACCTCTATGTGCTAGAAATCAAGAAATTCAATGCAGAGGGGGGCTTCACTTCAACTTTGTGATGTCCAAAACCTCAAAAACTCCAACTTCTAGTCTCCCCTAGCTCCCTTGGTATGTTAGGGTTCCAATGCAAAAGATTTGAGGTCAATAGGATCACTAATGGTGAAGTTATGTAGGTTTGAGCATTTGTGGTTTTTCAAGTTCATGAATTTGTAAAGAGACATGAAATAAATTGGGGTGGTGATATATAGGGGCTTGGCATGGCTAGGGGGGGTCCTTGGCCGGCCAACATGTAGGGGGGGTGTCCTCCAAGTTACTTACAAGCTAAGGTAAAGACTTTGGGGTAAAGGGTTGTGATATTTGGAGTAAATCAAGGAAAATATCAATGGAATAAATATCTAGATATTAAGCCATACTTTGACTTATGCAACCAACCATTCCTTTATCATTTCTAGGTTAGGGACTAACCTATGGATTAGGGTAGATTAGGTTAAAGGCTCCCATGACACTAACCAAAATCAATGAATAGTAAAAACTCATAAAATCAATTAATTCCAATTAAATCCTAGAAAATTACCAAAATACCCTTGAGGCTAAAAATCACTAATTTGGTATTCTAAGCCTATGGTTAGGTCCACATGGTCATGGTAAGTTCTAGGTTAAGTAGACTCTAGGGTTACACTAGGTTACACTAGTCAAAATCACAAAGTCATAAGTCATGACTTATGAAATAGTTTTAATATAACTAAAAATCACCAAAAATTATATCATGACTAAAACACCATTTATAAATAATAAAAATAATAAATTTTCAAAAATATCCTAATTTCAGAAAACTGGGTGTTACAAGTCTACCCTCCTTAGAAGAATTTCGTCCTCGAAATTAAGATGGTCGTACTCCTTCTAGGTCGCACCCCAAGTCAATCAAAGTCAAAGATAACATGCAATCATCGGCCTACTAGTCACGATTCTACAGTCTCAAAAAGGGGTAACTATGCTATCTAGCATATCACAAGCAGATCCTGACAGGTACTAATGGAATCAATTCCACACAACAAGATGGGAAAAGAAGGACAGGAAAGACAAACCTGCTAACCCGTCACCTGCAGCGTCGGTCTCCTCGACCGTCATCGCAAAAGCTCCACCCCTCTGGTGCTGAGCTACAGGTGGCCTAGCACCCTCATAAGGAGGTGCAACTGGACAATCTATTATCTTGTGGGCAGCAGACCCACAAAATAGACAAACCTTCAGCCTCCTCCTACAAGACTCCCAAATATGCCCTACCTTCTTGCAATACCCACAACTCTGTATCCTCTGATCCTGTCCTCGAGGCTGATGCTGAACTCGAACAGGTGTCTGCTGAATGTGAGGCCTCTTGGCCTGACCTCCACTGCTGCCTGCTCTCTGTGTATCATGGCCCCTCTTGAGCTTCAGCTCAAGATCATCCTCAGCTGCCATCGCTCCTGCCAGAATATCCTCAAAGGTGGCACTCCTGTCACTCTTGGTCAAGGACTTGACTTCCTTGACCAAGCCCTTTCTGAACCTCCTCGCCTTCGCTGTCTCGCTAAGGCCCTCTACGAATCTGCTCAACCGGCAAAACTCACCGGCGTACTCCTCTACAGTCTGGTTCCCCTGAACCAGGTTCTCGAACTGTGTCTCCAAAGCGCCGACTGCCTGATCTGGGAAAAACTTTTCCTTGAAGAGCTTCTTGAAAGCTCTCCATGCCTGCCATGGAGTACCTACTCTCGGATCCGTCTGATACCAGGTACGAGCAAGATCCCGCATCTGGCTGGCTGCTGCCTCTACCTGGAGTCCGGCTGGTATCTCCGCCAGTCGAAAGATCTCCTCGATGTGCTCTATCCAGTCATCCGCATAAAGAATCCCCTCAGTCCCCAAGAAGTCCCTGGGGTGCATCTTCTTGAACTCCTGAATGCCCGGAATCTTCTGCTGTCGCGGCTGTTCCAATCCTTCCTGCGGCTGGGCTGCCAACCTCTCGATCGTCGCTGTAGCCAGCTGATGGACATCATCTATGCCTCTGGTAAATGCCGTCGTCTGACGCTGCTGCTGGGTCTGCTGCGACTCTAGGAACTGCTGGAAATATGTAAACATCTGTCTAGCATCCACAAGTCCAGATGGCATCTGCTGCTGGTACTCCTGCTGGTACTGCTGCTGCTGCTGATACTCCGGCTGAAACTGAGGCTGACGAAACTGCGGGGGAGGCATGTCTGGGGTAGCTGGGATGGTCCTCGGAATAGGTGGAGGAGGACTGCCAAAAGTAGATACTCCTACGTGAGCAGACGTAAGGAGTGGTACAGTCCCAGCTGTTGGCTGTACTGGACGAGAAATGGCAGACCTCTCAGAATCTGCCGGCACAGAGCGATGTGACCTAGTCTCCACCATCCTGAAGATAGATCAATAAGGAAGTCAATAACGGTACAAGGATGACAGTATCAAGGATAATGCGAAAATAGATTATACAGATTTGAACAAAAGTCAGTAGATTCAAATCCCTGGAAATTTCCTAGTTGTGATTGAGTATCCTCTCTCTAAGCCTATTATCAAATCCTATTACAGGCTGTAGTGATACTCTAGTTCGAATACCACTACATAAACTCGAGACCTGCATGGGCCACCACTAAAAACGTGTCACGACCCGCACCCTGTGTAGGGGCACGAGAAGTGGGTACGTCCAGCCTACACCGCAGTATCGGCGGTAGAACGCTGTCCTAGGTTGCTAACTAATCTCATGCAGTGTATATAATGTACTAGCCAAGATCTCAACTCCAAAGGGAGGACAAGTAAAAGATATGATATACTCAATCACAGTCTAAGCACGATAAGAAACACAGAAATCTAGATACCAACTAACAACAACAGAAATTAAACTACTAAAATAATAACAACAATGTCTCAAACAAACTCTAATACAACTCGATATCTCAAGTTTAATACAAACAAGCTCAAAACATGAAAGCTAAGTAAGTCTACTAGCTAAACTCCTGAATCACTCCTGAGAGTCGGAACCAAAGGTAGCTAATCCCTCGCCAGGTCCATGGTAAGTAGGGCATGTGTCGTCAGGAGTATCATCTGTAATATTTTCAACAGGTCCAATCAGGACAGGAACGAGCACATCTCATCTAGAAATCCCAAGTAAATGACAAAGACTATAAAGCAGTTTTTAGACAGTTATACAGATGAGCATGGCAATTTTATACAGATAATGATGTAGAGAAACAGTGAGGGTACAAGGAAAGTAAAGTAACTAACAAGAGAAGAAAACATGGCAAAGAAGACTGTAGTAAACTAGCTGAACTAGAATAACATGGTATAAGTCCAGACAGTATAAAATGTAATTCCAGTGTGAGTCCAGTCCATATAATCCAATACTAGATGATTCCAGTACAAGATGAGTCCAGTAAAAATGAGTCCAGAAGTGATCCATGATTCCAGGGCAAGTCCAGACTATACTCTAACAGTGTGTTTTAAAATACTGAGATCGACATGTAAACGGCTAGGGGTAATCAGGCACATCGCACACTCGGCCAAGTGTGGGATGGCTAGCATTCCAGAATAGTTCCAAGGGAGGTGGTTCCAGATTTTAGGTATGTTCACATGTCTACTCAAGTATTTCCCCGCCCACAATGAATCCATAATCCAACACTACACCCAGTATGAGTCCAGCCAATGATTCCAGAAATGATTCCAGTAGGGTGATGCCAGTAGTGATTCCAGTATAGAGGCCAGACATAAATAAATGAGTGTCGCATGTAATGGATCCAGTAATACTAATCGTGTTTGTACAGAGAATCATATATAGCTATCTAGAACTGAAATACAGTAAATGACAAGTAATGAAAGAACTATCAGAGAATGTACTCGCCTGACACTCTGGAAAGAGTAGTGTAATATCAGATGTCTGTACCAGGGTCACAATGTCCTAAAATAGAGTAATACAGTTATGACATGTCCAAAATGAAGGTAAATGAAATCTACAATGCAATCTATATGAATTCTAAACCAATCTAGGTCAAAGTCAAACTTGGTCAACTCTACAATCAAACTATGTCAATTCAAGTCATACTAGGTCACAAGGAATCAACTAAGTCAATTAGAGTCAAACAAGGTCAAACAAGTCAAGGTTAGTCAACATGATCAATCTGGATCAAGTCTAGGTCAAACTTAGACCAACTAAGGTATTGGTCAAACAAGGACCAGTCAGCAAGGTAATTAGGTCAATCTTGACTAATGGTCAACTTCTAGTCAATTTCTAAGGCTAACACAAATCATGACACAACTCCTAAGTATACCACTTAACCCCATACATATCTTAATCTACATGTAACTACCCATATAACCCAAATCACACAAATACCCTTATATACTTATGGCACTCACATATAGGTCAAACTCAAATAGCTAGCTAATAGTCTAGGTTTTACTCAATCTTAGTCAACTAGTCCCCTCTATACCCATCCAAGTCCATTCTAGGTCAGTTTCAAGTCAAACTAGGTTGATTAGGTCAAGTTTGACCTAAGGTTGACCTTGGTCAACACTTGGTCAAACAAGGGGTAAACTAGTTAAGTCATGGGTATTTGGTCAATTAGGGTTAGCCCTAATGGCCATAGGCTAATAGCTTAGGCCATAGGCTAATTACATATAACATCTCTCTCTATACAATATATATATAAATATCTATACAAGGTATATGTATATACATATCAATATATATAACCTACCTAGGCCTATATACATACAATGCCTATATATCATAAGCATATATATAGATACAATATCTAATACATATATATATAACACATATATATATATATATATATATATATATATATATATATATATATATATATATATATATATATATATATATATATAAAAAATATATATATATATATATATATATATATATATATATATATATATATATATATATATATACCATATATATATATATATATATATATATATATATATATATATATATATATATATATATATATATATATATATATATATATATATATATATATATAAATAGATAGTGAGAGAGGGGGAAAAGAGAGATAGGTAGAGAGAGATAGAGAGAACAGTGAGGGGGGGGTTCTCTGTCCACTGGGACAGAGAACACAGCCACACACACACACTAACACACATACATACATATATATATGCACACACACACACACTTATATATACACATGTGTATATACACATGTACACATACCCTAAAATCCTCAAAATCCACCCACACACACACAAATACATATAAAACATATAAACATACTAAAATACATATATACTATGTATAAATCATATCAAAAATAGATTTAAAACTCAATTTTGAAAACTGGAAATAAACTGGAAACTGGAAATTGGGACAGTAACCATCGATCTTAGGTTAGCTCAAACTACACCTAAACCAAACTAAGACAACCTAATATTGGTTGGTAATTGAAGCCCCTAGGTTAGACTAGGGTCCTAATGGCCTGACACGGTGTCACGACACGACACGGCGTGTCCACGAGGGTCTAAAGTCACTCGGGTAAATGAGAATACACTGATACACACGTATCAGTGCAAAACTAAAAAGGGTCTAGGACACGACACAAGGCGACACAGGCCTCGTGCTCGTGTCAGTAGGTGAGTCTAGGGTTCGTGCACGTGTCCAGCACCCTGCACTGTGTCCACGTGTCGTGTAGAGGGGACACGACACGCGTATCAGAGAGGGAAATACGTGGTTTCAGACCGCGTCGTGCAGTGATGCACGCGTCTCGTGTACGCAACACAGGACACGACACATCTCGTGCTCGTGTCCTGGGGTTCGCCCTAGGTTCCTCTACACATGTATCACCCTGACACGTGTCCACGACTCGTGTACATGGGACACGAGACCCGTGTCAGAGCCGTTTTCACGGCTGTACAGTGCAGTGCACGTCCCTTGCGGGGACGATTCCGTGTCCGACACGACACGAGGTCATCCCAAACTTTGGGGATGACCTGTCAGTCAGTGCCCCGTGCTCTATGCCAATTTTGGCGTATCCACGTGGCGTGTCCAAGAAGAACTGACACAGTGGTAGCAGGGCACATTTCAGTGTACTGTGCACTGTGTCCAGTGTGTGAAACTGAGAGCTTCGTGTCCAGATTTTGGACACGACACAACCCAATTTGTGCTCAGTGTTTTAGGGTTAGGTTTAGGGTTAGGTAGGCTAGGGTTTTGATCAAAAACATTTGAAAATCAGTGAGTTTACATGTACTGAAACAGTGAGCAAAATCAGTGTATTAACATGAAATTAAAATAGGATACGTGTCCAATACGGACACCAAATCGATCCTAGTTTTCACCAAACTTGTCCTACAGTTAGGGTAGACCTACATGCATGCATTTATGAAGAAAAATCACTACATTACATAGATAAAAATGAAAATACCTCTATGTGCTAGAAATCAAGAAATTCAATGTAGAGGGGGGGCTTCACTTCAACTTTGTGATGTCCAAAACCTCAAAAACTCCAACTTCTAGTCTCCCCTAGCTCCCTTGGTATGTTAGGGTTCCAATGCAAAAGATTTGAGGTCAATAGGATCACTAATGGTGAAGTTATGTAGGTTTGAGCATTTGTGGTTTTTCAAGTTCATGAATTTGTAAAGAGACATGAAATAAATTGGGGTGATGATATATAGGGGCTTGGCATGGCTAGGGGGGTCCTTGGCCGGCCAACATGTAGGGGGGGTGTCCTCCAAGTTACTTACAAGCTAAGGTAAAGACTTTGGGGTAAAGGGTTGTGATATTTGGAGTAAATCAAGGAAAATATCAATGGAATAAATATCTAGATATTAAGCCATACTTTGACTTATGCAACCAACCATTCCTTTATCATTTCTAGGTTAGGGACTAACCTATGGATTAGGGTAGATTAGGTTAAAGGCTCCCATGACACTAACCAAAATCAATGAATAGTAAAAACTCATAAAATCAATTAATTCCAATTAAATCCTAGAAAATTACCAAAATACCCTTGAGGCTAAAAATCACTAATTTGGTATTCTAAGCCTATGGTTAGGTCCACATGGTCATGGTAAGTTCTAGGTTAAGTAGACTCTAGGGTTACACTAGGTTATACTAGTCAAAATCACAAAGTCATAAGTCATGACTTATGAAATAGTTTTAATATAACTAAAAATCACCAAAAATTATATCATGACTAAAACACCATTTATAAATAATAAAAATAATAAATTTTCAAAAATATCCTAATTTCAGAAAACTGGGTGTTACAATAATACATTTAAAATATGTAACGTTAAAAAAAATAGAATCTTTGAAAAGAAGAATAAAAAGGAATTTGAAATGTGCCAAGTACACTTCTCGAATAGTTAGGCTTTTAGGTTAATGCTTTTCTAGAAATAAAAAATGGTGTCCCAGTGCCACGAGGCTCAGACATATGCAATGTCTACTACTTTTTCTAGAATCTCTTTCAAATTAATTAAGAAATATAGATACTTATGTTTGGTAATTCTTTACTCTTAAACAGCACCACTTGAACTTGCAAATTACTTCTATCCTTCTAGCAATTAACATATGAGAACATAGAAAGTGAAATCGTAATTTCAGATAAGGAGCCAAACGTCCAAACGTCCAATCAAATAAGCTGTAATAGTGGGATCATGAAAATCATCAGTTTCACAGACAATACCAAGTAACTTGAGGCATTTAACTGTGTAACTCCAGTGGTGATAGTGGTTACAGGAAAAACATTAAAAAAATATTATTTCAGCTTACAATAGTGATAGTGGTTACAGGAAAAACATTAAAAAAAAGTAAGTGCAACTTACAGATAAAGTAATCCAAAAACGAGTTAAAGTAATCCAACTTACAGATAAACTATAACAAGTGAGTCTCTATACATGTGTGTGTCTGTGCTTGTGTGTGTACAAAATGAGATACCAGACAAAGTTGTATCAATCATGAATAAGTTGAATAGTTTACCTGACTTTCTACACCAATCTTTTCCTCAGAATCAAAACCACAAGCTTGCACCAGATGTACAGTAAGTGGAGGTGGAGTAGAGCCAAATACTGTGGTCACCTGTACCTGGATGGAAAAATAACTATGACCTAAGTTAATGAACAAATTATAGCTTGATAAGCAGACCCCTTGCTCCTTGACCAAATAATCTTGTATTTTACCAATTCAGTCTACTCTGAGAAGTAACAAAGTAATTTTGTTTACTCATGTTTTCTTGGATTTGAAACCATAGGTTATTCTCTCTTTGAAGCTAGAACATAGCTTAAAATGGAGTTACAAGTCAGTTCGCAACGAAGTAGAAAGCAATTTTGTCTTTTGTGGTCATAAGATTGTGACAATATTACAAATACAGAAGAGTATCATAAGCTGGTGTCTGAAACTTCATATTGTTAAAACCAATATTACAGGCTTGGTTAGTTCCAAAATTTTAAGATATGAAAAATTGTATGACATGGTGACTGAATTATAAGACCCTCGTTTCTGGCACAATAAGCTGGTGTTTGAAACTTCACATTGTTAAAACCAATATTATAGCCTTGGTCAGTTCCAAAATTTTAAGATATGAAAAATTGTATGACATGGTGACTGAATTATAAGACCCTCGTTTCTGGCACAATAGTTGATCAACAAATGTATCAAAAATGGTCTATAGTTTGCTCGTGTTTAGGTTCCAAGCTGAAAGAATAAGTGAAAGAATAAGTAGAATATAAATCCTGCACCAGGAAGAGACATCAGATAAGAATAGTCATTTCATATGATCAACTAAGGTGAGAAAATGATGAACCATGATTTAACAAAATTAGCACAAGAAATATAGAAAGAAATCCAAAACGGAAGGAGCATAATCATGAGAGAGGCGACTAAATCATAAAAGTGAAAACAATAATGCATCAATGATAGCCTTAGTCAATAAGGTACCATAACAAAGGTAAGAATGTTGCCCCAATGTGGTGGGGTTAAGCATATTACCTTGACACATAAGATTGGTATAGATATAAGCGAACAAAGGATCATGTTTAAGTTAAAGTAAAAAATGCTCAGCCAAAGTGTTATATGAGATACATTATAACTTTTCAGTCTCCTTTAGCGGCGAGCCAACCCCCAGCCTAACCCACCAAAAACCCCACAACTAGTCTGAAACAAAACAAACGAACACTAATAACCATGATAATAAGACAGTTCCTCCTGAAGCCAACCAGAGAGGTAATCAATGCTCGCCCCTACTTAATAAAAAAATACTTTATTTGCTAATTCAATATGTCTCATGGAAACCCTTGCTTGTAACAAGGATCATAATTATCTTGGAGTTCAAACCCTTCAAATTGACATCAATCCTTCAAGTATAATAATAATAATAATCAGCGGCGGCATAATAATTCCAACAGCCTCCTTGGAACTAAGGGGCATCAACGAAGACTAGTACTCCAGATGCATACACAAAATGAACACTAATAACCAAGATAATAAGACAGTTCCTCCTGAAGCCAACCAGAGAGCTAATCAATGCCCGCCATAGTTAACATCAACAAAGGCCCATCCTCGACTAGTCCAATATTGAATATTGAGATCCAGAATTCCACATGCTTCGAGTGTAGGACCTCCTGTATGTAAAATTACCTGAAGGGAAGATCCAATTCAAAGGAGGACTCGTTCCAAAGAGTCGGACACGTCGTCTTCGTATCCGAATGTAGCCTGAGTCTTTCGAGCATTCCAGCGAACAGAACCAGAACATACACCAAGAAGCAAAATCTCAAATTACTGGAGATTCAAACTTCAAAGAAATTTAAGAAAAAAAAAATCAAGAACAACGGAGGATTTGGATTCAACTTACTTTTAAACGACTCAAATTCCAACTCGTCCTACAGAGGTTCCTACTTGATCCGTCGCTCTCCCGATCTAGTTTGTTCAAATTTCACCAAGAAAGAGGACATCACAAACTATCACCAAGAATTTCACAGATCGAACAAATTGAGGTCGGAACTCACTAATCTAAACTTCGAAATTCTCCGTAATTCCGTCGACCGTTCGTCGAGTCTCAAGAAGAACCACCGATGAAGGAAATCGAACAGAGAAACTCGATCAGATCTGAACCAAACAATCCTATCAATTGATCTCGAGAATCCAAATAAACTCAGAAGAAATAACGAATACTTCACCCTAGTTTAGCTACGCTCACCTGTCGTCGAACTTGAACACGTGGAGGAGCCGATGCGTCACCAGAGAAGAGGACTCGTGGTCGCCACTGGTCGCCACTGCTCACATCGAGGGAGATAAGTTAGGGTTTGCTTTTCTAGAGTTAGGGTTTGTATGGAGGAAGAAGGAGGGAGGAGGGAGAAGAAAGCCCGGGAGAGAACCAAGAGGAAGAGTGACGAGAGAGGAGAGCATTATAACGGCAGCAGAGGAGCGGGCTGAGGGGAGTTCGGGAGCGGGGAGCGGGAGGAGAAAGAGAGAAGGAGAAAGAGAGAAGTAGAAGGGGTTGAGACTTTTCCTTAAGTGCGGGAGTAAGTACGGGAGAGTCAAGGTTTCGACTTAAATTTTGATGTTTTTTTCGTAACGCTCGTATCACTGAGAGACAATCAATAACGTTAATATAGAAAACCGTCATAGAATATAGTCTTGCTGAACTTTGATGACGCTTCTTTATCAACCGTCATGAAATCTACTTATCAAGCGTCATTAATAGGTCTTTTTGTTGTAGTGTACACTCTATGTTCTGTGGATCTTCAGACTTTATCTGCAGTTTATCATTACTATGGTGTGCTTGCCAGTTATTTCTTCTATAGTCTTCTGTTTGTTTGAGTTTTGATATGCATAGTTGTCATACATCATTGATAAATGACAAAGGGGGAGATCTATTTGATATTCATATTTTTTATCATATCCTGTGATATCTATGTTTTGGTAGAGATTATGTTTATCAGGATAAGGGACATTAGCTTACAGAGAAGCTATGTTTATGGGGGAGCTATTTTTACGGGGGAGCTACTGTTTCTATGCAAGACTACTACTTGTGTCCAGGTATAAACATTAAATATACAAATATCATTTTATTAATTATAAATATGGGGGGATTGTTGACCCAAATCACAGTCAACCAAATATTGATAAAATTGACAATATGATACTTGTCATAATTCAGTATGACACATCAAGACAGAACTCAGTGTAAGACGGACGTCGGCTCTCTCCTACAGCGTACTCGATTTTTGAGTCTGTATTTTTTACATTTATTAAGTCTAGCTAAATGTAATCTGAGTAGCACTGAGTATTCTGGGCCTATACCTTATCACCAAACAAATCTGTTTCAAACCCAAATTCTTTTTATCAATTCCTCCCTTTGATTCAAATCTAAACCCTAGTAAATAGACAGGTAGCCGACCTCAAACCTAAAACTTCCCTGCACCCCAAGTTCGTGGAAGCTGCTATTTCGAAAAGTAAGTGCTCGGCAATGAAGGGGATTCGATTTCTCAAGCAGGTTAACCACCTTCTTTGATCCCTAAACCTAATGAATTTATCATGCGTAACTAAGGATAAGTATTTGTATTAATTCCTAAGTGAAACTAGATGAAATGGCATTTTGATTCTAAGACTAAAAAACATAAGAGTATCAGGATTGAGTGGTATCAGAGATACGAATATAGAGATGGGGTACTGTCTTGACAAATGCAACAGTAGAATACCTAAGTACCCAGTGTGTGGTTGTATCCGTAATAACGTGTCAATGTTTCGAATAGATGTATCAGTGAATATCATCTAGTATCCTACAAGAGATTAAGCAATGGATAGCTACAGGTGGTTAAGTCAAAATTTTGGGGTAAAATCATAGGTTCTGTTATGATAGGTCTGTACAGGATACATTCAGGTGTCCATCCTCGGTTCAGATACACAGGAGTATATGTGTTCGTATTGTTTGGGTTCAAGTCGAACAACTAGCACTAATAGTACCTGTCAATAGGTATCAGTTAGCATTGGATGTAAGTACCACCAGTGGTAATAAGAGGACTCGAGTGCCTGTTGGTCTGGGTAGGAGGTTGTGTATAGGATTGTCTAAAGTAATAGGAGTATCCTAAGGAAACAACCAGGTTCTGTATCGAGATGTTAAGGGAGTACTCGTTCAGGAGAAAATGTGTGGTATCATGTATCTATAGAGGGTGTAGTTGGCAAGCATGCTTGCAATTAGGGGCAACAGTCCTATACACATGTGTGACAGAGTATAACCATCAGAGTTAGTGTCTTCCTTGATGTGCCGATTTGCCAAATGCATCGGTCAGTAGACTAATGTGTTAGTCATTAGGCAGGGCGTATTATGGGGATTAGGATGAGTATCGGAAACCAGGGTAATGTATCCGCATATAGGGGATACTTGATTTGACTTAGTATTATTATAGAGTTTCTGTCGAAACCATAGGTATATACAGATAAGATGAGTTACTGTGGATATAGGTACTCGTATAGCAGTAACCGAGTCAGAGAGAGAGAGTGAGTAGAAGCTCAAGCGTAGTCAGCCATTCTTTGAGAACGTTGATTATGTATCTCCCTATCAAATTTGTTATGACTACTTATACGGGTTTCTGCATCAATCCTTTAGTTAGATATAGGAGACCTTGTGGATGTGACTCTGAATTGACATAGGAAGGAAAATACACAGGCATTTATGCACATAAAAGGGTATATCCATAGCAGTTGGGTCTATATAGGGGATACGCCAGATAGTGGCAGTAGGAGTATCCTTTTGTGAGGTGTACAGTCGGGTGTGGGTGAAGGTAATTTAGGACATCATTGATGTATTAGCGGCGTCTGAGAAAACCCAGTAGAGGAATCAATATTAGTTAGTATTAGTAGTATGGAGCTAGCCTAGAAAATGAATGGTAATACCAAACAGGGCACAGGGGTGTGTCCCCTAAGGGAAACTCTGATTTAGCATATGAAAGACTATGTTTAGACAATTGTGGCACGTGTGGGGTTGGAGTACACTTGAGCATGATACATATCTACCTGTAAATTTAAGGGAAGAGTCTCATAAGTCACCTGGTTTTAGGCGTAGTATTATTTTATTACTGTGATGGCCTATTATATAGTAGATACCAATTGTTGGTTTAGGATGCTAAGGTTTGGCACCTGTAGCATTGGTAATGGCAATACCAAAGGATAAGCTTCATGCATATACGATATTGGGTTAACCAAGAACCTAAGTAACAGGTCATCCCTATGGAAAAGAATGACAGAATAAGAAGAAGTAGTGCTTCCAGTGTTCAGTTTTGACCTAATTTATAGACACTTAGAAGGGTATGTAGAAGCATGGAAAAGAACAGGAAAATCCATGCAGCTCAAAACAGAGGGAGTCTCATGCGGTTCAAAGAATCTCTCAGAGCTTCATGCGGCTCAAGAGTTTTATGCGGCTCAAAAGTCGCCAACATAGCCATGCGGCTCGAGTAAAAGCCACGTGGCCTCATGCGGCTCGCCTCTACAGCTGGCCATTAAGCAGTAGCCTCATTTAATGCTCTGACACAACAAGGCAGCTCTGACATAAAAGTAAACTGACAGCTCTGACATAAAGCTGCAATGATGACTCTGACATAATGGCGTGCTCCTATGAAAATAAAGAAAATCTCTATAGCTGGCACGAACCATCAAATCCCAAAGTCTTCTATACAGCTTTGACACGTGGACAGCCGCATGCGGTTCAGATGGAAGCCACCCCCATGCGGCTGCTACTCTCATGCGGCTCGGATCATGGGGATCATCTCCATACGGCTCAAATCCTGAGAAGCCACTCCCATGCGGCCGCTACTCTCATACGGCTCGGATCATGGGGACCATTTCCATGCGGCTCAAATACTGAGAGGCCACGCCCATGCAGCCTTGACATGTGGCCAACCTTATACGGTTCAGGTAGAAACCACTCTCATGCGGCTCAGATTTCGAAGGCCATATCTATGTGGCTGCCACCTTCATGTGGTTCAAATCCTGAGAAGCCACCCTCATGCGGCTCTATCAAGAAACCCTGTCCCTGTGGCTCGCGGTTAGGATACGTGGCAGAAGATCAGTTTTCCTCGGTTCCCTACGGCTCGTAGCATAATGATGGTTGGACACGTGACATCAAATCAATCAAGATTTATCAACAAATCCCAACTACCAGATTTAGTACAATCATCATAATTACCCGGATCAAATCAAATTTATTACAATCAAGCAGATTGAACACGTGGCAGGAGATCCGAGCTTGTCACGAAGATTCATGGCAATCAATATTAATTGCCCATACGGATTTGGAGCAATCAATATTAACTACCCAGATTTGTTGCAATCAAGATTAACGACCCAGATTAATTGCCAACAAAACAGGATCAAGGAAAATGGTAATTAATCCCCAAACTGCCGACTTTTCAAGGGGCAATCATTGTAAACCCTAATGATCACACCCCACTCCTATAAATAGCAAGGTGCCATTCCCTTACAAACCCTCGACTGGATACACAGAGAGACAAAGGCACGCACAGAAGAGTCTCTCCACACATTCTGAGAGCATTTCTTCATCAGAGTCAAGGCTACGTCCAATCGTCCAAGGAGTAAGGCAGAGCTGTCGTCGCTTTCCCGAGCCTCTACCGTCATCCCCCAGAATCAAAAATAAACAATCGTACTTAGATTGTTGTACCTAGGTTTTCATTCCTAGACTTTCTTTGTACGAGCGAGTTTGTATTGTGAGTCTAAGTGCAGTCCTCCTATAAAATTATTCTGCACTTTTACAATCAATGGCAAACGCGATGGCGACTCTGCTGGGGACTAACTTCTCCATGGCTGAGGAGTTGGTGATGCAATCGGACGCAACCAAACTTAGCTCCACTCAACAAATGCTGGTCGCCCAGTTCGACCAGCAGGCGTTTGAAGAAATGCTCTCCGACGGGGACGCTGGCCCGGTCTAGCGGCGAGCCAGCAAGAAGAATGCCTGCAGGGAGTGGAGGCCCAAATCATTCGCTCCTCTCTAAGCTCTCGAAGAAGTACTCTCTGTTGCCCAAGATGGTGGGGAAGACTCTCATGCGGCCCCACTTCAGGCCACAGAGGACTCTACTGTCCCCAAGTCCGACAGAGAAAAATACTATGATGCTGGACTTGCAGGGGCAAAGAGGAACTCTGTGCGGTCCAAGAAGAAGTCGCATAAGGGCGCCAGCCACATGAAAACTCATACGACCACAGAAGCCAGCTGCATGCATGAGGCTCATGCGGCCAGAACGTCCAGTCGCATGAAGAAGGCTCATGCGGCTACGATAGCCAGCCGCATGCAGGGGGCTCATGCGGCCACGACTGCCAGCCGTATACAGACTGCTTATGCGGCCACCGCTTCTTGCCGCATACAGAAGGATCATGCGGCCACACATGCCAGCCGCATGCAAACAGCCTGTACGGCCACCAAACCAAGCCGCATACCATCTGCTTCATGCGGCTCACGGTCTGTCTTCGGCCGCCTCTCAGGCGATCCTGACCCCAGATGCTCTCATGTGCCAATCTCTGTAGACTCTTCCTACTATGCACTCTCAGGTGCTAGAAGGAAGAAGTCTCTGGCAGCGCGGGCTCGTCGAGCTTAGAAGCTGTCCCAACTTCTGACTACCAGGGCGTCCCGGTGACTATTACGCAGGCCCATGATGGAAAGTTGTATAAAACTATTCGTGTCCAGCCCCCGGCGGCCAACGAATGGGATAGTTACCAAGAATCTCCCAAAAATAATCAGGGGCAAGTACTCGTACTACCCACACATCAGGGAGCAGGTAGGATGCCAACACACTCATGTGCTCAGAACTCCCGGGCCCACAAAATGGGTGACTTATGTAACGTAATTCTTCACAAACGTAAAGAAAGAGACGAAGACTCGGTGTGCAGAAAGTCCTTTCGAAGATATGACTGCACCCAAGTCATTGTCAACTGCTGCTGCAATAAGAAGGCAGTACAAGAAGATCGGCAGTCCGTCTTCCAACGGCTGTAACACCCAAGCTCAGAAGATGAGACGATTCTCGTCGCCTCCTGCAATTCTGCTCTGAAGATTCCTGGCAACGGGAGAGGGAAGAAAACAAACGTCTCCAGCCCAAAAATCTTAACTAAGAAACTCTCTTCTAAGCGGTTGTCCACGACCGTTACGGGAGGAGTTTTCCAGGGTACTCGCTCAAAGACAAAATCTGCCACACTTGGAAATTCGTCGTCCACATCTCTGGGAGGTGCTGGAGCCAGGGGTAGCACTCCTCCAAATATCCACGACAATCCGGTGTTCGAAGAAGATAATCTAGAGGAAACGGTTCATCCAACAGATGCAGCAGATCCCGACGTCCCCGAGGACGTCTACAACTCTCAAGACGAGGCAAGCTCTGAAGCTGGGGGTACCACTCCTTGAGTCCGAACCAGAGGAGAACATTCCCACATACCCTGACGACTTCTATGTACAGGGTTATGACTCAGAGGGCGCGTCCTCCACCGTTTCTTCCATCTCTCCTCATGTAAGGACGGTGTTCATGACGGACAACAACCAAGACGGTCCCAGTGATCGCCAACGTATCGACACTCTGGAGGCCATATTGTATGCCTTGGTCATGTCCGTGGACGAGATCAAAGCGGCCCTTCCAACTCTGTAAGGAAGGACGCCTGGCCAAACAAGCTTGGGTCCCACGGTCAGTGTAGACTCAAACTCAGCTGCACTAAACCCGGGTGATAATCCTCCTGAAATATCGGCTCCCACCGCTGCAGACAAGGCCAAGAAGGCAAGACGAGAGGTCCAGGAGCTCCGGGCCATGTTCCACGCCCGAGAAAACTGCCAGGACCTCAGGATACGACAACCGTATCCTGCTGCATGGAGAGATGTGCCTTTTCCACTAAGATATAAACCATTCAACATCAATCCGTATAATGGGAAGACATCTGCAAGCAGGTACATCACCTACTTCAAAGTCACAACCGACCATCTTTCTCATGACGACGCCATCCTTATGCGGTTGTTCATCGGGGCACTGGAGGGGTTCGCCTTCGACTGGTACAGCAACTTGTCGGACAACTGCATCCATTCCTTCGCTGGCTTCAAACGTATGTTCCTAGAGAGGTTCTATGAAGTAGGATAAGACGTAACAATGTCCACCCTCATGGACGTTGTTCAGGAAGAAAAGGAGCTGACAAAAAACTATATCGAGCGATTTTGCCAAACCGCGATAAAGTTGCCTTCTGGTAACCCTGATTCCTCCTTAATTAAAATTTGCCAAAAGAGGCTGCTTCCCATAATCAGTCTTTTGATGGGCGAAAGTCAGTTTAAGGATTGGAAGACGTTCATCATCAGTGCCACTAGCGCAGAAGACAAGTTGAAGAAAGCTCGCCAACTGGGATTGTACGTACCGGAAGGAGAGGACAAGGGCAAACGCCCTAACACCAACAGCAAAAATGGTGGTAACCCCTCCAACAATCGAGACAATAAGGGCAAACAAGCTATGGTGGCCGACACTGCCCCGAAGCCTGAACCGAAGCCGGCAGAGAAGCAGTGGCCTCAGATGACCTATTCCTTCGAGGACGGCCATGTCAAGCCCATCTTGGACATGCTCATTCTAGAAAGGTCGAATTCAGCTCCCTCCTCCAAGGCGTGAACCTCGTCCTATAGAAATGGAGAGCCCTAAGTACTGCCACTACCATCGCTATGTCTACCATGCTATACAAGACTGCTACCAACTGAAGCGATACATCCAGCATCTCATCGACTCAAAGACGTTGGCCATTGATTTTGAAGAGGTGGCCGTAGCAGCCAACATGGTGTCAGTACAATTCGGCAGCTTTCCTCCGACAAAGACTCAAGATGGAGTAGTACCCAACCCCAGAGCAAGGATGGAGGACGCTAACCTTCCACCTCCCCGAGACCAGGCTGTTGGTCTAGTGCCCTTTACCACATCACGAGGGGAGGTCATGTGGGTCCATCCAGACTTAGTACCTGAAGTAACTCAGTCCGCACCCCCTCCACCAGCAAGAAGAAGAGTGGGAAAGTCAAATCATGCCGTACAATCTCGGTGGAGGTCGAGGAAGCTTCGGCTGTCGTCACCCGGTCGGGTGCACAATCCTAACCTACACCGGGTAACTCGGCTGAAGATCATCAGCCGACAGCGGCTGATGCTCCAGGACTTTCGCAGCCTTCAACGACCGACAAGCCTAGGCCGAAGGAGACTCGCTTTGACAAGCTGCTACGAAGAGAGACACCTCATGGGCTGGAGAGGCCCTACAACTTCGATATCTTGGCACAATTAGCTAACACACCGGCTAAATTGTCGCTATACGAACTCCTGAGACTCTCTAAAGATGTTCGCATCGCACTGAGCGAGGCACTCCAGAATGTCGACGCATATCTGGCTCTGTCCAATCTCACTGGGGAAAGCTCGCCTGCAGATCTCCAGGACAGCGCTTGCACATGCAAAATGCCTAACATTATCTTCACGCCATAGGATATGCTTATCAAGACCAACCTGTACGATCGCCCTCTGTATTATACTGGGTATATTGGCGATATCAAGGTGGATCGGATGCACATTGATCCCGGTTCTTTCATAAGCATCATCCGGAAGAGCTTACTACACCATCTGTGCATCCCAATGCATCGCTTGACGCCGACAAGCACCGCCATCAGTGGTTTCAATTCAGGCAGAAGCTATCCGATTGGGAAGATTCGCTTGAAGTGCCAAATCGGCGACCTTCAGTCAGAAGTGACCTATTATGTCATAGATTTGGACACTTCCTACAATATTCTCCTAGGGCGTCCTTGGATATACGATTACATGATCGTGCCCTCTACACTGCACCAGTACTTCAAGTACGTCGATAAGCACGACTTCGTGAGGACAGAATTTGCCGACATCGATCCCTTTAAAGGGGTCGAATCCTACTACTCAGATTCATGCTTGTACGAGAAGTCGAAAAAGCACCTTGCCGAAGGAGATACTCAAGCTCAAACTGAGGCGGCGGCTGGATCAGAAGAACCGCTGACAATCCATCTCCAAGCCCGTAAACTAGGCAGAACTGCACCCCTTACGGCCACTCTGCGTAAGGACGCAATCAACCTCTCTACACAGGAGGAGCAGATGACAATCCGACTGCCAAGGTCTAGCTAAGCGCCAAGACCTACGACAGAGCCACTGACAATCAGACCGCCTAGAGCTACTCAGCAACAAATAGAGGAGCTCAATCCCTATGTCAAGCCGACGACTCTACGTTCTGCTCCACCCATGGAGCCCCTGATGATTAAGCTGCCTAAGTCATCCTCTCAGTCTTCATTTACACAGGGGGTAGCTGAAGAAGAGTCAGAACTGGCCAAGTATGTGGCTGCTCATACCGATGTTCCATCCACAGATGATATAACCCCACTGGAAAAGATACCTTACTTCATAAATAAAGGGCTATCTTTGAATTATCTCGAGCTTAATAAGCTTTGTACAATGTATGCTATGGAACAAAGTATAGGCACCCACCTGCACACACAGAAAACAAATGTCTACATCGCAAACCAACTTACTCCAGTGGAAGATGCTTACCGCATAATCGAGGGAGAGGATCATCCAATCATCTTCGGCCGAAAGAATGATCCACAACCCTTCAGGATAGAAGAAATTGATCTCGAACCCGACACCGGGAGACTGTCCCTTTATCTGTATAGTTCCCAAGCCAAGTACCTCATGCAAAAACAAGGGTATGATCTGGACACTACACCAGGCTTAAACTACGGCACTGGACGGCGGTTACCCTTACAATTGTCGGTCCCGACTGGAAAACCACAAGATTACTACAACAAGACCAGATGTAGGCTAGGTTATGTTATACCCGCGACGACCCCTGAAAGCTCTGACGAGGAATGCGACTGGCATTCACACTCAACCGGATCACCCACTTTCGATTTGGATGTCAGCATTGGGGACATGCTCAAGCAAGTCTGGTCCGTCAATATGGCATTTGCCGACGCCTACGAAGAAGATGAAGACATTTCTGAACTTCTTGAGTTAGAGCCGTGGGCACAACAACTAGATGCACAATAGGAGAAGCGGTTTGAACAAAAAGAGCCTTCCACCAAGGATGAGGTTGTGCAAGTTGATCTCGATGATGAGTCCTCTCCAAAGCCCATCTTCGTTAGCAAGAATCTGACAAACGACGAGCGGGAATTGCTACTGCAACTCGTTAGAGAATACATCGACGTGTTTGCCTAGAGCTACGAAGATATGCCAGGACTGAACCCCGATGTTGTACTTCACAAACTCAATATTCGTCCGAACGCAAAATCGGTCAAGCAACAGCAACGACGGTTTCGCCCCGACATCATGAATGCCATTGAAGCTGAGGTCAACAAACTGATAGCCAGCAGCTTCATCCACGAGGAACAACATCCAGACTGGGTCGCCAACATAGTACCAGTCCTTAAGAATAATGAAAAGATTCGAATCTGCATCGACTTTCATAATCTGAATGAGGCGTGTCCTAAGGACGAGTTCCCCCTCCCTATCACAGACATCATGATTGACAACACCTGCAGCTTTGAGCGTATATCATTCATGGATGGTTTCTCGGGGTACAACCAAATCAAGATGTTCCCTGATGATGAAAAGCATACATCATTCCGAACACCAATTGGCACATATTGCTACACAGTCATGCCTTTCGGTTTAAAGAATGCTGGCGCCACCTATCAAAGAGCTATGAGGATCATCTTTAGAGACTACCTGCGCAAGACAGTGGAAAGTTACGTTGACGACATCGCCGTCAAGAGCCGCTCTAAGGAAGATCATCTGCATGATCTGAGGACAGTGTTCGACCTGATACGAGCGCATAATTTGAAGATGAATCCCACAAAATCCTTTTTGGGCGTATCCGGCGGGAAGTTCTTGGGTTTCATCATTACTTCCCAAGGTATCCATATAGACCCCGAAAAGACGAAGGCAATCATGGAGATGGCCCCCCCAAGAAATCTCCGTAAACTCCGAGGTCTTCAAGGGAGGCTGGCCAACATCAGAAGGTTTATCTCTAACCTCTCCGGACGATGTCAGCCATTCACCCACCTCATGAAGAAGGGTGTTTCATTCGTATGGGATGAAGAATGCCAGCGCGCCTTCGACAACATTAAAGAATATTTGTCGAACCCTCCAGTCCTGGTGGCTCCGGTTGCTGGAAAACCATTCCTGCTCTATGTGCGAGCAATGGAACATTCTTTCGGTGCTTTACTAGTACAAAACAATAATGCATGCCATGAGCAAGCTATATATTACTTCAGCTGAATAATGATGGGGCCGGAACATCGATACACTACCGTGGAGAAAGAGTGCCTTGCTCTGGTTTTCGCTATTCAGAAGATGCGACACTACGTCACGGGACAAACCATTCATGTTGTATCAAGAGTCAACCCCATCATGGTCCTCATGACTAAGCCAGGTGCACTCAACTCTCGCCTCGCTACCTGGGCGATATTACTGTCCCCCTACCACATGATCTTCGTCCCGCAGAAGGCTGTTAAAGGCCAAGCTCTGGCAGACTTTTTAGCAGCTCATCCAGGTTCGGAGTCAACCAGAATAGACGAAGAGATTCCAGATGAGGTCGCTAATTCAAATATGGCCTCTCACGATACTCTATGGCGAATATTCTTCGACGGCGCTTCTAGAACTGGGCCCAAGGGCAACATCGTCGCTGGAGTCGGAGTGGTGCTGATTTCTCCCTCCGGGCTGGTAATCAATCGGGCTTATTCCCTCACGGAGCCCTGCTCAAACAATGTGGCCGAGTACAATGCTTTGGTCATTGGCCTCCGACTTGCAAAGGAGCTGGGGTAGAGTACCTTGAAGCTTACGGCGATTCGTAGCTAATTGTTAACCAGATCAAGGGCTCATACGAAGTACGTCATGAAGACATGATCCCCTATCACCAAATAGCGATAGACATCATCTCGTCCTTGGAGGGGGTTCTTCATAGAACACATTTCCAGGCTCCATAACATTGAAGCCGATGCCCTAGCAGGCCTCGCCGCTTCCTTAGCAGTTCCGAATCATGCTCACCACTTCCTTGACATAATAGGCCATGAATTGGTCTGTCCCAAGGACAATGTTCAATGTATTGAGAGTTACTTCGCTCTGACTGTCAACGAAGCACCAGACTGGTGACAACCATTCATAGACTGGTTACTCCGCTCTGACTGTCGACGAAGCACCAGACTGGTTACTTCGCTCTGACTGTCACGCAGAAGAGTCTCATACTTTCACAGAATCCACGTGGTCAAGTTGGCCCACGCAAGGATAGGGTTTATCCAGTTCAGCAATGCCAACCGGTCGATAGGATAGGACCCCTTCCGAGCAAGCTGGTTCAAGAAGGTATCAGCTTGAGAGAACGTGAAATTGGGACCCGATAAGTTTATGAAGGTACCCGAAGCCAGTCCCATCACGTACCGGCTGACCGGTTCCCTTTTCGCATATGCTGACCCCAAATTCCTGTTGTAATGGATGTTTCCCACAAACATTCCCGACCTGCTTGGAGTCAAGAAGTCCACCATTTTTTTGTCCAGCGGTAACATGTTGAACCATGATAGAGAAAAATGATGCTCTATCGGAGGGATATGGATCTCCACCCCGTCAAGAGTAAAGTCCCAACTCTCGGATATATCCAGCACTCGGGGGTTCTTTACAGACAAAGCACCCCCAAAGAGGAACGTCGGCCTCAGGTATTTCCCCTCCAATTGCCCCGAGTTCATCATGGCACAGAGAAAATTGAAGGACTGGTTCTTGATAGCATTCAGCCTCTCCAAAGGCTCATCTGTGGGAAGCCGGTTCGTCACATATTGGACTAAGTGGTCGAATCGCACAGCCATAGCAGACTGGGCGCGATCCACCAGAGGCTCTCCCGCTGGATTGACTGGCAGATTCACTGGAGAAAGATAAAGAGAAACAAGATTAAAAGATGGCTAAACAAAACCATCTAGTGTTTTTAGGCTTATGCGGCCCAGTCCACATGAGCTTATGCGGCTCTGTTTAAAGCGCGAGCTTATACGGCTCTGTTTGAACATGAGCTTATGCGGTACTAATTAGCGTAAGCTTATGCGGCCCTATTTAGCAAGAGCTTATGCGGCTCGGTTTAGCGCATTCTCATGCGGCCCAGTTCAGATGAGTTTATGCGGATCTGCTTAGCGAGGCCTTATGCGACAGTTCAAAGGGGGGCTTCTGCGGTCCTGTTTGATGGGGCTTCATGCGGCTCCATTCAGAGGGGCTTATGCGGCTCTGTTCGACGGGTCATTATGCGGTTCAGTTTACGAAGTGTTCACACGGCCACTAGACAACTCCTATGCGGCTCGGACATGGGGTATACCCCCCATACGGTTCGGACATGGGACGTACATACGGCCCATACAATTTAAACAGTTCAATGAAGACGAAGGACGCATTAAAGGCTTGTGCATAAAACATGCAACAGAGCCATCTTTTTTAGGGTTTGTGAAGCATACGAACCTCCCAAAGCCTTACCAGCAATAGTGGAGTGAACGTCGGGATGAACTTCAGGCGCCACAGTCGACGTCGAAGCCGCTCCCTTACCCTTCGTCGTAGCCTTGGAAGTCTTGGGGGCCATCATTGATCGAAGAAGAAGAAGAAGAAGAGGACGACAGTTAGGGCAAGAAGAGCTTAAATCGGAAAAGAGAGTAAAGAGTTTTTTCTCCAAATTACTCTTATTTATAGGAGGACAAAGGGGGGCACGTGGACCGATGAACGCATCGGGTCGTATGCTACAGGCAAAACCGACTCCTAGGATTTCGTTCCCTCGCATAAAGGAGATTCATCAAGGGCAATTTATAACGCCTACGTGGCAGAAAAGACAGTGTACGGCCAGAGCGGTCCATGCGGCCAGAGCAGTCCATACGGCCAAAGCGGTCCATGCGGCCAGAGCGGTCCATGCGGCCAGAGCGATCCATACGGCTAGAAAGGCCATGCGGCTAGGAAGTCCATACGGCCAGGAAGGCCATGCGGCTAAGAAGTCCATACGGCCAGAACATCCTATGCGGCCAGAAGAGCTTATGTGGACATAGCCATGCTTCTTATTCAAAGTATTTCAATTTTACAAATTGAAAACTTTGAAGGAGGTCTTGTAGAAGCATGGAAACGAACAGAAAAATCCATACGGCTCAAAACAGAGGGAGTCTCATGCGGTTCAAAGAATCTCTCAGAGCTTCATGCGGCTCAAGAGTTTTATGCGGCTCAAATGTCGCCAACATAGCCATGCGGCTCGAGTAAAAGCCATGTGGCCTCATGCGACTCGCCTCTACAGCTGGCCATTAAGCAGCAGCCTCATTTAATGCTCTGACACAACAAGGCAGCTCTGACATAAAAGTGAACTGACATCTCTGACATAAATCTGCAATGATGACTCTGACATAATGGCGTGCTCATAGGGAAACGAAGAAAATCTCTATAGCTGGCACGATCCATCAAATCCTAAAGTCTTCCATACGGCTTTGACACGTGGCCAGCCGCATGCGGTTCAGATGGAAGCCACCCCCATGCGGCTGCTACTCTCATACGGCTCGAATCATGGGGATCATCTCCATGCGGCTCAAATCCTGAGAAGCCACCCCCATGCGGCCGCTACTCTCATACGGCTCAAATCATGGGGACCATCTCCATGCGGCTCAAATACAGAGAGGCCACGCCCATGCAGCCTTGACACGTGGCCAGCCTTATGCGGTTCACGTAGAAACCACCCTCATGCGGCTCAGATTTCGAAGGCCACACCTATGCGGCTGCCACCTTTATGCGGTTCAAATCCTGAGAAGCCACCCTCATGCGGCTCTATCAAGACACCCTGTTCCTGTGGCTCACGGTTAGGACACGTGGCAGAAGATCAGTTTCCCTCGTGTCCCTACGGCTCGAAGCATAATGATGGTTGGACACGTGGCATCAAATCAATCAAAATTTATCAACAAATCCCGACAACCAGATTTAGTACAATCATCATAATTACCCGGATCAAATCAGATTTATTGTAATCAAGTAGATTGAACATGTGGCAGGAGATCCGAGCTTGTCACGAAGATTCGTGGCAATCAACATTAATTGCCCATACGAATTTGGCGCAATCAACATTCACTACCCAGATTTGTTGCAATCAAGATTAATGGCCCAGATTAATTGCCAACCAAACAGGATCAAGGAAAATTATAATTAATCCCCAAACTGTCAACTTTTTAAGGGGCAATCATTACAAATACTAATGATCACACCCCACTCCTATAAATAGCAAGGTGTCATTCCCTTGCAAACCCCCGGCTGGATACACAGATAGACAAAGGCACGCACAGAAGAGTCTCTCCACACATTCCGAAAGTATTTCTTTATCAGAGCCAAGGCTACGTCCGATTGTCCAAGGAGTAAGGCAGAGCTGCCGTCGCTTTTCCGAGCCTCTACCATCACCCCCCAGAATCAAAAATAAACAATCGTACTTAGATTGTTGTACCTAGGTTTTCATTCCTAGGCTTTCTTTGTACGAACGAGTTTGTATTGTGAGTCTAAGTTCAGTCCTCCTATAAAATTGTTCTGCGCTTTTACAATCAATGGCAAACAAGGTATACAAGGTATACATGTATCCAGGTAAGAATTGAAGGGAGGACACAAATGTGTATTGACAATAATGTTTGGAACCTAGATAACAAGAAAGAGAACTAGTTCAGCCTATATATGTATATCTTTATGCATACATGGGGGTAATAGTGTAGAATTAACTAACCAGTAGTGGTATATATCTGAGCTGCTGTATAGGAAGATAGGTAATATGACAAAAAATGAAGCAAACTGAATGGATATAGGCGGGAATCTATTGAACCATGTAAGTGACAGGGAAAGGAAATGCAATGGGCTACATTTGTACCTAAATATATGCTTATAGGAACTTTAGAAAATGGAAGAGAGATATTATGTCAAAGGGAGGAAAATAATACCTACTAAAAGCAGGGAAGAATTATAGGGATTAGGTAAATAAGGTGAAGGGGAGTGGTATCAGTATAGTAGGTAATCAATTGGGAGTGGGTAAGTATCAGTCAACCCATCAAGTATCAAAGGTTAGCTACCTATCTCGAAATGTTTGGACTGTCACATTAGATTTCTTTGTATATCCAATGGATACTGTTGTGTTAGACTCTTCCTTATATCAAATTAGTACTAACATGATATATCTCTCATGTCTCAAGATGGTACTGACATTAGGATTTCCTTCTGTAGCAAATCGATACGGACATGTTAGATTAACTAAGTAGGCTTGTTAGCAGTTATCGAGTAGGCTTGAAAAGGTAAGTTGAGTCCAGGGTTGTAATAGATATACCTGTCACAAGCTACATTCTGAGTAAGATAAAGACCAAGTGCAATTTAAGGGTAGAAACCCAACTTGATTAACAAATTGACCTAGAGACCTAAATACTTAGTAGATAACTTATCCTTGATTTCAAATCATGTATTTACATCCTAAATTATCAAACAGGCTACTTGGACCTCGATACAGATTTTAGACCCGTATCCGCAGCTCAGGACCACAGGCAAGTATACAATGCCATTCTTTACAGCTTTATTTACATGTTATCTTCTTTCATTATCCAGTTGATTTTGATTTGATTGTTGCCATATGCTTCTTGTTCGTATTTAGTCTTGTAGCCACATTGGACTTGTTTTCACCCATACTTAATTGAGTCATGTCATAGAATAATTACGTTATAAACGAGATTGCTATCACTTTGTTTCGATTCTTACAACCTGCGAGTCCACACACGGGGCAAACAGTCATGACCAACGGGAACCCTGCAACCCGTACTGTCGAACCCATGAATCGACCATCGAAGTCGCACCTAGGGAGCCTTCTTCTCAGCTTGCACTGCCAGAGAATAACACCTTTGACTATACCAACTTCAATAAGGCGTTTCGCACTTTCTTCTCCGGCACCGAAGACCCTTCCCTTGCGATCGACTAGTTAGACGAGATCAAAGACAACTTCGACCTCCTTGGCATCGATGAGGCAAAGAAAGTTGCTTGCGGTCAACTTCAACTTCGGTTGAATGTGCACAACTGGTGGGCGGTACAAAAGTAGGCTATCCGTCGTGATAACTCTACCGTGCCGATCTTTTGGGCTACATTCCGCAAGGCCTTCGAACTTGAGTACTTACCTGCTGCGGTCTGCAAGGCGAAGGAGAATAAGTTCATGCAGCTAAAATAAGAAAACATGACAGTGTGCGAGTATGCTGCAGAATTCAATAAGGTAGCTCGATTTGCTGGTGTCTACCTGCCGACGGTGGCAAGTCGAGCACGAAGATTCGAAGTAGGCCTGAGGCCTTCAATTTCTGCCCATATGACTGTGCCCGAGTAATAAACTATGGGTGAATCACTCAACTATGACCTCCGTCTGGAGCCTCAGTATCCACCTGCCACTACTTGCGCTGTTCACTTTAATAACAAACGCCATAGTAATACAGGAGGCAATAATGTGCATAAGTGTCCAAATCATGGAAATAGAGGCAACAACCAGGGGAGGAATCAAGTATTATATAATTACTGTCACAAGAAGGGACATGTGATCAATGAATGCCGATTGAAGAGTGGAGCGTGCTTCGGGTGCGGCCGAACAGACCATGTTGTATAGAACTGCCCGGATGCCAGGCCGAACCAACGCCCCCAGCAACACTAACAAAACCAAGGCCAAATACCACTGCCTCCACAGACCCCGCCACCAAATGGCCAAGACCGTCTTTCCAATGCCCAGGGCCGTGTCTACGCCATGACCCGGGACGAAGCGTTCGCATCTGACACAGTTGTGACAGGTATACTGCATTTCAATAACAAACCTACTTGTGTACTATTTGATTCAGGTGCCACGTATAGCTTTATATCGGCAGATTTTGTCGCCGAACACAAATTCCCTAAGACACCGTTAGGCCTGAATCTTAGCATCAACATACCGTCGGGCATGTCACTCCTTGCAAACTTAGCCTTCGAAGACAAAATCATCTGCCTAGGTGGTCAAAAGTTAGGTCTCGATACGATAGTCCTAGACATTAAGGACTACGATATCATTCTGGAAATGGATTTGTTCGGTCCGTGCAACGCAACCATCGACTGTTCCGTAAAGATGGTCACCTTTCGTATACCTAGAGTGCCTGAATTTTGCTATTCAGGTGGTGAGGCATCGACGACCTGTATAGTGATCTTGGCAATATCGGCTCGAAGGATGCTGTATTCTGGGGGTAAAGGCTATTTAGCGTCTGTTCGAGACATAATACATGATGGTACAAACGTGGGTCAGGCCAATATTATGGCAGAATTCCCAGACGTATTTTCGGTCGAGCTGTCCAATATGCCACCTGATCGAGAGATAGAGTTCACCATTGATACATTCTCCGATACCCGACCGATCTCTAAAACACCGTACAAAATAGCCCCTGTAGAGCTTAAGAAACTCAAAGTACAGCCGTAATAGTTGCTCAATAAGGGATTCATACGACATAGCGTCTCGCCATATGGAGCGCCCGTGTCGTTCATCAAAAAGAAGGATGGCTCAATGCATCTTTGTATCGACTACCGAGAGCTGAACAAATCCACATCCGGAACAAATATCTATTACCCCGCATAGATGACCTGTTTGATCAGTTGCAAGGCGCTTCGGTATTTTTTAAATTGATCTTCAATCGGGCTACCATCTGTTGGCACATTTAGTCATAGTCATGTTGGCCGATTGGTCATGGTCAAACCTGATTTTAATAATTGATCAAACTATGTCTCGATATACAAAACAACTCAGATGTTTACTCAACACGTTTTGGACACTTGGACACTAATCAAGATTGGATATCTACTCAGTTCAAGACCGAAGCTATGTTTGCCACTCGAGACTGTATTTCTTTATGTAATATAATTTTTATTTTTATTGAGTCTAGGAATACATTGTACACCAAGTCGTACTGGCAAATAGGCTATCCAAAATCATTTTCAAAAATGACCTTTGTTTTGAAAAACATTTCTTATTTACAAAAGCTTCTGAAGGATTTCAAAAAGCCTAAAAATATTTTCTTAAAATATTCCTGACAAAACCCTGACAGAACTCGGCCAGAGTTCGGCCATAGTGAACGTTATATGAACGTTAGATTTTTTTGAACTTGGTCTCCCTTCAGTTGCGGATTGTTATATAGAGTTCTGTCCGAATTTTGCCCGAATTTTGCCAAAGTTCTGCCTTTGGAAAAACTATAAATAGAGAGGAATTCTGTTCTTTTAAAATCACTCATTCACTTTCATCTCTTCTCTTCTAAAGCTTACGTTTCTTCCAAAGAGTTTTCTAAAAGGCTTTCATTTTCAAATTTCAAGACAGTTACAATTCTTTAGTCAATTTGCTGGTACGGTGCAGTCTAGAAGATTTTAGAGAAATTATAACCAGAGGCTTGATTGAAGAAAGACTCTTCAAAACTGAAGTTGGTCGAGTTCTACGTATCAAAGCTTGCATCTGTAGAAGTTGCAAGGACTTTGTATGAAAACTTGCAGGATTTTTCAATAGTGGATTCAACTGGAAGCTAGAGTTCTTCCGACTAGACTAGTCCTCACAAGAGGAAAACCAGTATAAATTGTTGTGTTTGCGTTTGCCTTCTGATCTCTCTTCTTTACAGTTATTACTTTGTGATTATTGATATTATTTTTGTGATCTAACTGCTACCAAGTTTTTTATTAGCAATATTCCGCTGCCTACTATATTCATCCTCCTCTAGAGTATTCTGCTTTACGACTTCGTTCCTACAAGTCAAACTAATTTTGATAAGTGTCTTAAACTTTGATCTCGATATGAAAAAAATGAAGAATGCAGATTGTATCGTCTCTGAGGTTTTATATTTATTCTGTATTTTTCTATTTATTGAGTCTAGAATATTTATGAATCGGGATCACTGGCAATTAGAAGTCTATCCTTGATTCTATCATAAACCAAACCTATCTTGAACCAAACCAAACCTATTCTAGTTTTGATCCTAAACCAAACCAGATCCAAAAACCAAAATAGCCCTGGAATTGGGCTAACCGAACTCGGACCGAACTCGGTTAGACCAAATCACTCCTGGTCAGAAGCTTTACCTATTCTCGTGGATCTCAAACGTTTAAATTTTTGAATGTTAGGGTACCGAGTTCTGCCCGAACTCTGTCCTACAAAAACCTATAAATATAGAAGAAATTTTCATTTCTATTCAATTCATTCAATCTTTATCTTCTCTATTCATTTCTAAGCTTCCTATTATATTCTCAAAGCTTTAAACTTCAAATCTCCAAGTCAACTCAATTATTCTAAGTGCCGGTGGTTTTCGAGTTGGAGTTTTCGAGTTGTACAAGCTTAGCGTATAAAAGCTTTCTTCAGAAAGGTGTTGAAGTTTGTTCGTAGACTTCGGATAAAAATACGACGGTGGTGAAGTTGGCGCATTCTTCAGTACAAAACATGTGGTGTAATCTCTATTCAAAATAGTGGATTCAAACATCGGGTCGAGACTCGAGACTGGACTAGTCCTTACAGTGGAAAACCAGTATAAATCTTCTGTCTCCGCATATTTCTTTCTCGCCCTAATTTTACTGACTTACTTGCAATCATTTCATACATATATTGCTTCACCTGCTTAGAGTTAAATTTTTTTTAATTGTTAAATATTCTCCGATGCACTCTATTCACCCGACTCTAGAGGTGCCATTGTTCCTACAATCGGTATCAGAGCGGGTTTCTCTCGACGGAATTAACACTCCTTGAGATATGGCTTCCCTATTTCCAAGCAATGGTGAATGTCAATCAACCAATAGGCCACCATTATTTGATGGCACAAATTACACGTACTGGAAGACACGGATGAGATTTTTCCTCAAGTCACTTGATTTCAATTTATGGTCGATTATCGTCATTGGTTATAGGAAACCTCTACCTATTACGATAGATGGTGTTCTAGTTGACAAACTATTTGATAGATACACCGACAATGAAAAGAAACAAGCTAGTCTTGATGTAAAAGCCATCAATGCTTTATTCTGTGTTATTGATAAAATTGAATTCAATAGAGTCTCTACATGTGCCATGTCCAACGAGGTTTGGAAATGTCTTGAGGTTACTCATGAAAGTACTTCACAAGTGAAGAAATCCAAAATCACACGACTTATACAAGAATATAAGGCATTCAAAATGAAGCCTAATGAGACTATTACTTCTATATTTACTAGATTTTTATATATTGTTAATCCTCTAGCTTCGCTTGGGAAAGATTACAGCGATCGTGAAAAGATTCGGAAGATTCTTCGTAGACTACCAAAAAGCTGGAATCCAAAAGTAACGGCCATTATAGAAGGAAATGATCTCTCAACAATGAGTCTTGAAACCCTGACTGGAAAGCTCATGACACATGAGTTGGACCTTCAAGATTTCGAAGATCAACATCCAAAAGAGAAGACAATAGCATTCAAGGCAAATCACAAAACAATCTCTGACGACGAGAGTGAATCAGATGACTCGGACAACGAGCAAATAGCCCTGATAACAAGAAACTTCAGAAGATTTCTCAGACGGGAGAAGTCAAAACATTATAGAAGGAAATGATCTCTCGACAATGAGTCTTGAAACCCTGACTGGAAATCTCATGACACATGAGTTGGACCTTCAGGATTTCGAAGATCAACATCCAAAAGAGAAGACAATAGCATTCAAGGCAAATCATAAAACAATCTCTGACGACGAGAGTGAATCAGATGAGTCGGACAATGAGCAAATGGCCCTGATAACAAGGAACTTCAGAAGATTTCTCAGATGGGAGAAGTCAAACAACAAGAAGAAGGACTTCAAAGATGACAAAGAATCGATCTGTTTCAGCTACAAAAGAACAGGTCACATAAAGAAGAATTGCCCTGTTATAAAAAAAAGGAAGCAGACACGATCAAACAAACAGACATGATCAAACAAGCAAGAGAAGGTCAACAACCAAAACTATGCAAACACTAGTATCTGGTGTAAAAGCGAGGCTAGTGACTCTGAAGAAGAAGATAACTCTCGGAGCTCAGCAAACCTATACTTCATGGCTGCAGATGCTAAGGTAATAAATAACCCTATCTATGAAGAATTTTCTTTTGATGGATTATGTGAGGCTTTCTCTGATCTATTGGCCGATCAAAAAAAATGATAGACATGTACAAAAGTGCTAAGAAAGAGCTAAAATTTGTACAGTCTAAATTTTTAAAGCAATCTAGGATCTTAGAAGATATCATGGATACTCTTATTGACACAAACGAGATTACTTCTTTAAAGCTAAGTTTGCATGACTCTATTGAAAAGCTTGAAAAAGCAAATCAAGAAAATGCAAAACTTAATGATCTCTTTGAACTAGAGAAGAAGAAGTATAACATTGCTATTCGAAGAATAGATGCACTCACGAACCAATTAAATGAAGCCAATGACAACTCTAAAAAGTTAGAGATTAAACTAGGCAAACAAGTCGCTAAACCAACTGCTCAGATTAACACTAGTCAGAAGGCTAAACACAAACACCACACTAACAATACGACTGTTAGTATGTATATGTTTCCACACACCAAGAATTCACACAATGTTTCAAAAACTCATATGTATGATTTTCAAACAAAATCTAGCACCAACACTTCTGCTACATGTCATTATTGTAGATTAAAAGGACATGTGTCAACACAGTGTAAGATTAGAAAGCTAGTAGATATGAATGTGTATAAATGGGTTCCAAAAGCTAACACATCAGGACCCTCAAGAAAGTGGGTACCAAAGGTTACATCTTCAACCTATATTGTAGGTGGACCCTCCTCCTTCCACTAGAAGCAAGTGGATACTCAATAGTGGTTGCTCCAGGCATATGACAGGTGACGACAAATTGTTTGCAACTCTATCGATAAAGAGAGAAGGCTGTCTCCATTGGAAACAATCTTAAAGGTAATATCATTGGCATTGGTGACATAGGTATCTCTCCCTCTTCTATTATTAAAAATGTTTACTTAGTAACAAAATTGAAACATAACTTGTTGAGTATCAGTCAATTAGCTGATCACGGTTATGGAATAAATTTTGTTAAGAATAAATGTTTTGTCTATGATAAAACCTCTGGAATTATTTCATTTGAGGGAATAAGAGAGGACAACATATATATTTTATATTTGTCAAAAAAGACAAACAATACAGGAAAGTGTCTGTTTACAACACAAGACGAAAGCTAGATTTGGCATATGCATCTTGGTCATGCAAACATGGACACGATTGCAAGATTGTCCACCAAGAAACTGGTAAGAGGCTTACCTGAAATAACTTTCAAGAAAGATATGATCTGTGCTGATTATGTGAAGAATAAGGCATCTAGATCATCTTTCAAATCAATAAATGCTGTAAGTACCTCTAGCCCCCTGCAATTAATTCACATGGACTTGTTTGGACCAAGTAGAATCGCCAGTCTTGGGGAAAAGCTTTTTGCTTATGTGATAGTCGATGACTATTCACGATATACTTGGGTTTATTTTCTTACAAATAAGAATGAGGCATTTTTTGAGTTTGTATCTTTCTGTAAGAAGGTGCAAAATGAGACAGGATTCATGATTATTCGTGTTCGAAGTGATTATGGAGGAGAATTCGATAACCATGAATTTAAATCTTACTGCAATTCAAATGGATTATCTCATGAATTCTCTTGCCCCAGAACTCCTCAGCAAAATGGAGTTGTAGAAAGGAAGAACAGAACTCTCGATGATATGGCTAGAGTTATGCTTAATCAGTATAATCTTCCTAAGTACCTTTGGACAGAAGTTGTCTATACAACATGCCATGTATTGAATAGAGTTCTTATTAGACCGATCTCTAAAAAGTCTCCTTATGAATTATGGTTTAATATAACTCCTAATATCAGCTATTTCAAGGTCTTTGGATGCAGATGTTACAGAATACAAAAATAACTTCGGAAAATTTGATAAAAAAGCTGATGAAGGAATTTTTTTGGAATATCCGATGAAAAGCAAAGGATACAGAGTATTCAACAAAAAATTATTTATTGTTGAAGAATCAATCAATGTCAAGTTCGATGAGCTAAATGTCAAAAGACAATACGACAGTGACAATGAAGAAGAAACTCCCACAACAGAAGATACTTCCACGTCTTATCTGGAAAGTTTGCCGAAACGTATGCGATTTACACCAGACTATGCCGAAGAACTGGTAATCGATGATGTGTCAAAAGGCGTAAGCACTCGTTCCAGCTCAAGACAATTGGTAATAGCAAATGTTACATTTATTTCCAAAATTGAACCTCAAAATGTTTTAGAAGCATTTTCTGATGAATTTTGGATTTCTGCTATGCAAGAGGAACTTAACCAGTTTGAACAAAATCAAGTTTGGAAACTTGTTCCTATACCTATTGATCATCCGATCATTGGTACTAAATGGGTGTTACAAAATAAGTTAGATGAGAATGGCTCAGTCACGCGCAACAAAGCACGTCTAGTAGCTCAAGGCTATAATCAAGAAGAAGGCATTGACTATGATGAGACATATGCTCCAGTTGCTAGATTGGAGTCCATTCGTATGCTTTGTCCTTTTACAAGTTTTCATGGTTTCAAACTTTTTTAGATGGATGTTAAAGGTGCATTTCTAAATGGTTTTATAAAAGATAAAGTTTTCGTAAAACAACCTCCAGGCTTTGAAGATTTTAAATTTCCTTATCACGTATTCAAGCTTCGAAAAGCTCTCTACGGTCTAAAATAAGCACCTTGTGCATAGTATGAGCGTCTTAGTTCTTTTCTACTTGAACACTGTTTTTCAAAAGGGAAGGTTGATTCAACTTTGTTTATAAAATCTTTGGACGAAAATGTTTTACTAGTGCAGATATATGTCGAAGATATAATCTTTGGTGCTACTAATGAGATGCTATGTAACGAGTTTGCTAAGTGTATGCAGAGTGAATTCAAAATAAGCATGATGGGAGAATTAACATTCTTTCTTGGACTGCAAATTAAGCAGAGTTCACAAGGGATATTCATTAATCAAGCCAAATATACAAAAGACTTACTAAAGAAATTCGATATAGAAAATGTCAAACCTATTGGCACTCCGATGGCAACGTCTACAAAGCTAGATATAGATAAAAGCGGTACACCAGTCGACATACGTAAGTACAGAGGTATGATTGGTTGTTTACTATACTTAACTGCTAGTCGTCCAGACATTATGTTTACTGTATGTTTATGTGCTAGATATCAGGCTTGTCCTAAAGAATCACATGTAAGTGCTGTTAAGCTTATCTTATGATACCTTAAAGAAACTTTGACAACCGATCTTTGGTATCCCAAATCTGATTCGTTTGACCTGATAGGTTACTCGGACGCAGATTTTGCTGGATGCAAAGTCGATTGTAAAAGTACCAGCGGTACATGTCATTTTCTAGGAAAGTCCTTAGTCTCCTGGTTTTCTAAAAAACAAAATTCAGTTGCATTATCAACTACTGAAGATGAGTATATAGCTGCAGGACGTTGTTATGCACAAATTTTGTGGATGAAACAAACTCTGAAAGACTTTCAATTATCCTTTCATCATATTCCCATTTACTGTGATAACACTAGCTCTATAAATCACACTAAGAATCCCATATGTCATTCATGCAATAAACACATAGAAATTAGACATCACTTTTTGAGAGACCATGTTTTGCAAGGTGATATTGTTTTAGAATTTGATGATACTGAACATCAACTAGCTGACATCTTCACAAAGCCTTTGGCTGAAGTTCGTTTTAACGTTATACGAAGAGAATTAGAAATTCTGGATGTTGAGGTAATATAATATAATATTATTATTTAATGAACATGAATTTGCTAAATTTATTTTGGTTATAAGCCGAAAGGCCCCTTTTGTCACACAGGTGTAAATAACCTGAAGCGACACGGTGCACTAGTCTTCGGACTACGGCTAGCTGGGATCCGGCCCCTACAGCTAACCCAAAGTAGCTATAGCAATTTATGGGAATTAATTAATAAATATTAAATTATTTCCTTTAACACAATTATTTCTAAATTACTTTTCGTATTTATATTAAAAACTATCACACTGTTTCCAACTCTATCTTGAAACCATAGTGACCGAACTCGGTCAGAGTTCAGGCCAAACTCGGACCAAACTCGGTCTGGGGGAATCTCGAACAGAAGCTAGACAGCTTACCCCTCTTCTATTTAAAACCTCTTCATCTTCATCAAGCACCTCCAAACCCTACCGAAAAACCTTAATCCTAACCTCCTTGTTCTCCCTCATCCAAGCTCTTCAAGCTTTCAAACTTCGAATTCAGAGCTCTCTCGAGGTTCTCTTCCACTATTCACCATCATTTTCGGTATATCGCTCTCTTTTCTTTTCGTTCTATGTTTCATATGGCTCCCAAGCAACCTATTTCTTCTCAAAAGAAGAGGAAGGTTGATGAAGGTTCATCCTCAACCCCTTACGAGGCAGCCTCCTTTACACCTTACACTCCTTCGAGACCCGATGGAAATTTCTACGATGAATTTATTTTTGTGTCCCAAGAAGCTTCGAAATCTTGGTTCACGAATTTTCAAAAGAAAAAAATCTGTCCGGGTGCTCCTATCAACTTCACACTATTTTTTGATCACTTTAGCGTATTCATATATCATCATTTGCCAGATTTAGTTCAATCTCCTTTTCCCGTTTATACCAACGCCATTCATATGATTTATTGTAATTTTTCGGTCACAAAGGGCACGGTGAAATCTAAAGTTGATGGAGTCGACATTGAGTTCGATGCCGATGATCTCGCGATCATTCTTCACGTACCCAATGACGGGGAAGAACTTTAAAGATTACATCTGTTGAGTTTACCGAGGGAACAACTTTTGATTCCTTCCGTGATTCTCTCTGTGCACCGAATCCTCGACCCAGCACTTTTCGCCCTAGACATCTGAATAACTACTTCTATGATCTCCATCGCATGGTGTTCTCCACTAACCTTCCTAAGAATACTGCCACAGATGAGATTTCATATATGGAACTCTCAACAATTTATCATCTTCACTTCCATGTTCCTTTCAGTTTACCTAAGACTATCATTTCCGTTATGGATCATTGTCACAAGAACTCCTCGTGACTCCTTCTATACGCGATGTATCTTCCTATCATATTTCAGTATTTTAAGGTAAGTCTTGAGGACTGTGCTGAGGATGCTGCTCCTGCCTATCTTCATGAGCATCGTCGCCCAGCTCAGCTTGCACAGGTTCCACCTCCTGCAGTTGCTCCTACTTCTACTGACTCCCAGGCTACTCATCCTCCTGCCGGTGTTACTCTTGAGTCCCTTCAGACTCTAATGCTGGATCAGTTCTGAGCTATGGATTTCCGTACTACCCTTTAGCTCCAGGCCATCTCAAATATGGTTCATGATTTATCATATAGCCTTGCTCACAACCCTAGTGGCTCCATTCCTATGGTTCGTGATCCATCCAGGCTTGGCTATCGCATTGATGACCGTGAGGTACGACGTTACTTTGATCCTGCTGCCGCTCAATATGACCCCAGCCGATCTGCTGAGACCGGTCCTTCTAGTACTGCTGGTGCTACAGCTGCTGAAGATGATAAGGATGATAGTTGAGGATATATTTTTTCTTCGTGATAGTTCAGTGATTTTTTGTTAACGTTTTGACTTTATGCATGTATTAGTGATAATAATACTTCTTACCAGCATTATCAGTTATGACTTTTTCAGTTTCTTTTTCTGTGTGATGTATGCAAAACTCTTTTCATATTATATGCTAGTATTTCTATTATTACATGCATGTCTTCAATTATGCTTTGTGGTTTAATCTTAATATACCATTTCGCTATTATAACAAAACGGGGGAGTAAGATTGATAAGATTTATAAGATTTATAAGATTGATTTCATCTTGCCTATAACTTAACATTTCTGATGCTTATTCACTGTATTACTAATTTGGTTTGAAAGAATGTTGGTTTAAGACTCTACAGATATAGTTTCAGCAGAATGTTTTATTACGGGGGAGTAATAAGACTTCATCTTACATTACGGGGGAGCATTGAATATTGTATTGTACCAACTTTTTGACGAACAAAAAGCTACTACCGTACCTTCCGTACTCATCAAGTCTACTTCCACTTCAAGCTGAACCATTCTTTAAGTATCAATCGTAAGTTTTGTCACATTATCAAAATGGGGGAGATTGTCGGCATATTTAGCCATAGTCAAACCGATTTGCATCATCTCCGAGATTTTATATTTATTCTGTATTTTTCTATTTATTGAGTCTAGAATATTTGTGAATCGGGATCAATGGTAATTAGAACTCTATTCTTGATTCTATCCTAATCCAAACCTATCTTGAACCAAACCAAACCTATTCTAGTCTTAATCCTAAACCAAACTAGATCCAAAAACCAAAATGGCCCTGGAATTGGGCTAACCGAACTCGGCCGGAGTTCTGCCCGAACTCGGTTAGACCAAATCACTCCTGGTCAGAGTCAGAAGCTTTACCTATTCTCGTGGATCTCAAACGTTTAAATTTTTGAATGTTAGGGTATCGAGTTCTGCCCGAACTCTGTCCTACAAAAACATATAAATAGTGAAGAAATTTTTATTTCTATTCAATTCATTCAATCTTCATCTTCTCTATTCATTTCTAAGCTTCCTATTCTATTCCTATAGCTTTAAACTTTAAATCTCAAAGTCAACTCAATTTTTCTAAGTACCGTTGGTTTTCGAGTAGGATTTTTCGAGTTGTACAAGCTGGGCATATAAAAGGTTTCTTCATAAAGGTGTTGAAGTTTGTTCGTGGGCTTCGGATAAAAATACGACGGTGGTGAAGTTGGTGTGTTCTTCGGTGCAAAACACGTGGTGTAATCTCTATTCAAAATAGTAGATTCAAACATCGGGTCTAGACTCGAGACTGGACTAGTCCTTACATAGGAAAACCAGTACAAATCTGCTGTCTCTGCGTATTGCTTTCTCGCCCTGATTTTACTGACTTACTTGCAATCATTTCATATATATATATATATATATATATATATTGCTTCACCTGCTTAGAGTTAAATTTTTTTAATTATTAAATATTCTCCGCTACACTCTATTCACCTCCCTCTAGAGGTGTCATTGTTCCTATACCATCAACTCAAGATCAAGCCGAACGATATATCGAAGTCAGCCTTCCACACTCGATACGGCCATTATGAATTCCTGCTAATGCAGTTCAGCTTAACAAATGCCTCAGCTGCTTTCATGGATTTAATGAATCGGGTATTTTGACCCTTTTTCGACAAGTTCGTAGTAGTCTTCATCGACGATATATTCGTCTACTCGAAGGACAAGCGACAACACGCTGAGCATCTGCAGACCGTGCTTCAGACCCTTCCAGAAAATCAATTGTATGCAAAGTAAAACAAGTATGAATTTTTGCTGAGCAGCGTCACATTCCTCGGATACATCATTTCATCTGAAGGTATAGCAGTCGACCTAAAGAAAGTTGAAGCTATTGTCGATTGGAAACGACCAGCGTCAGTCGGCAAGATTCGTAGCTTCCTTGGCTTAGCAGGATACTACCGACACTTCGTGAAAGACTTCGCAAATATCGCGTCGCCTCTGACTTGCCTCACCCAGAAAGGAGTAATGGTCAGACGACGGTGAAGCTTCCTTCTAGGAGTTAAAGCAATGCTCGTCTCGGCCCCGATACTTGCACTTCTAGAACGGAACGAGGGATTCCAGATATTCAATGATGCGTCCGGCCAGGGTTTGGGGTGTGTGCTGATACAATAGAACAAGGTAATATCTTTTGCTTCTCAATAGCTAAAGCCGTACGAGAAGAACTATCCCACCTATGACCTGGAGTTAGCGGTGATTGTGTTCGCATTGAAATTATGGCGTCACCATCTTTATGACGTGGAGTGCATGATCTATACAGATCACAAGAGCTTCAAGTATCTATTCTTGCAGAAGGAGCTGAACTTGCGGCAAAGGCGCTGGCTTGAACTGATCAAAGATTACGACTTGACTATTGACTATACGATGGACAAGAGAAATATTGTGGCAGACGCTCTGAGTCGAAAGTATATTGCCTAGCTATCCATCGACCGCAGACTGCTATGTGACCTAGAAGAGATGGGCATCGACCTCCGGGTTTGATTCAGGGATGTACAGTTGGCACAGATGTAGTGAGAGCCGAGCTTACGAGAAAAGATCAAGACCGCTCAGAAGGATGATCCATACGTGAAGAAAATGAGAGAGTAAATTTCAACGGGTAGTGCGACCGACTTTGCGATAGACGAACCTAGAGTGCTTTGATTGAAGGGTAGACTATGTTAGCCCAATAATTACATCGTGTTTTTGAATATGGCTAATCAGTTAAGTTTAACATAATAATGTCACTAATATTCATATACTCACTATCATGTTGCTACACAAACTTAGCATTATCCTAATTGTCCTATATCATATTGTTGTGCTTGTATCGTACTGCAACATATTTTGCTCACCTAACATGTATTTGTAGACATGCAATAAGCATGATCAAACATGATCAAACCAGAACATAGGCAATGAAGAATTAATGATGGACCAATGACGGCGTCATACAAAAATATTTCTCTGAACTGCCTAGCGAACTATCCGGGGCCTCGCATCGGGGGTTTCGCTGACCGGACAGTAGACAGGGGTCGAGGGGGCAGCGCCCCCCGTCGGGGGTTCGAGGGCGAAGCCCCTGAAACGTATTCAGATTTCCAGATCTGCTTATCTTTGGACGACTGCTATCAAGGAAAAAGATGTCTTGAGGTCTACTCACATATTAGAAGAAAGGCATCATCAAAGGGCTCTTGGTTTTCCTATTTATTCTAAGTCTGTAATTTTTAATTTATTGAGTCTATGAGAATGTGTACATTGAGTCGCACTGTGTCATATCAACCCCTAGACATATCGCTCCAAGCTCTACCATACAACAGACTAATTCCTGAACCAAGCCCAAGCTCCACCAAGCCAAACAAAGCCCAAAGACCATTCTGCCACCTAGGAGGCAGAGTTCGGGCCGAACTCTGCCCCCACACAGAGTTTGGGCTGAACTCTGTCCCCTGATTTTCAGCACCCTAATTTTTAGGGCCTACTTGATACAAGTTGTCCAACGTTCAAAAATTTGAATTTTTGGGGCAGAATTCGGGCCAAACTCTGCCTCCCCCGAGTAGTATAAATAGAGCTTGAATTCTTTCATTTCAGATCATCTCTAACCTTTAAATATTCAAGCCTTCTAACCGCTACTACTCTAAGCCTTATTCTTTCATATCTCCTAAGCGACAACTCTCCTTAACCCAAGGTGCTCAGTGCGATATCAGCTAGAAGTTGTGTGCAAGAGTGAAAGAAAAGTTACTAGGACAATTCCAAGTTTTGCCACCTACGAATCTGTAAGAAGTTGGCGTGCTCTTCTCAGTAAAGGCACGTGGTTGTATACTATTTCACAAATAGTGGATTTCAATCCTGAGCTAGAGTTCTCAGGCCTGGACTAGTCCTCCACGAGGGAAACCAGGTTAAAACTGCTGTGTCTGCGAATGCTCTTCTGATCTTTATTTACTTTCACATTTTTTTCTGATTTATTTACTATTTTGATAGTTGTTTTATGGAGGTGATATAGAGTTAATTATTTATTTGGTGATCATCGACACAAACTCTATTCACCCCCCTCTAGAGTTGCCTACACGTTGTTTCAGACTATGTGTTCCAGACGATTCAGAACTTAAAAAGGAGATATTGACGGAGGTGTACTATGCAAAATATACCTTGTATCCTGGCAGCACAAAGATGTACAAGGACCTTCGCACGACCTTCTGGTGGCAAGGAATAAAGAGAGATGTGGCGCTCTTCGTGTCGCAATGCATGGCCTGTCAGCAGGTGAAAGCTGAGCATCAGAGATCGGACAGGGAGATGCAGAACCTTGCCATTCCAGAATGGAAATAAGATCATGTCACTATAGACTTTCTTGTTGGCCTGCCGAAGATGCCGCGGGGAAATGACGCCATCTGGGTGATCGTTGATCGACTAACCAAGTTAGCGCACTTCATTGCCATTAAAGTTACTTGGAGTGTTGGTCGCCTGGCTCACATTTATCTTGACAAGTTAGTACGGCTGCACGGAGTCCCTGTATCCATCGTCTCTGATCGAAATGCACGATTTCTATCGCGCTTCTGGAGTAGCCTTCTATCGGCTTTAGGTACCAAGTTGTAGTTCAGCTCAGCTTACCATCTCCAGACCGACGGCTAAACGGAGCGAATGAACCAGATTCTCGAAGACATGTTACGGCTCTGCGCAATTGACTTCAAGTCGAGTTGGGATTTTTATCTACCGTTGGCCGAATTTGCATACAACAATAGCTATAAGTCCAGCATCCAAATGGCATCGTACGAAGCCTTGTACAGCCGAAAGTGCAGATCACCCATTTGCTGGGATAAAATTGGAGAACGACAGATTCTTGGCCCGGAGCTAGTGGAACAGACCGTGGAGAAGGTCAAGCTCATTCGAAAAAGATTAAAGACTGCGCAGAGCCGAGAGAAAAGTTCTGCGGATGTCCACCGTCGACCCCTCGAGTTTCAAGAAGGTGATCTCGCATTTCTTAAAGTATCGCCCATCCGTGGAGTTACTCAGTTTGGTGTAAATGGAAAGTTGAGTCCGAGATTCGTTGGGCCGTTCAAAGTACTCAAGCGAGTCTCCCGAGTGGCCCATCAGATTGCCCTGCCGCCAGCACTACCGGATGTGCATAATGTCATCCACGTCTCGCAGTTGCGGAAGTACGTGCACAACCCAAGCTACGTGGTAGATTTTGGTCATTTGGAGCTGAAGGTCGATTTATTATATGTTGAAGTATCGATTCAAATCTTAGAACGTAAAGATAAACTGCTATGGAATTGAGTGATCCCTCTCGTCCGCGTACGCTGGAGCAATCATTCGGTCGAGGAGTCGAGCTGGGAACTTGAATCAAAGATGAAGTAAAAATATCCTTCATTACTCTCGTAGAGGTAGGTTCTATTCTTAAGTTTTGTGGGCGAATCTTTTTATTAGTCGGTTATGGTGTAGTGACCCGTCCCTACATCGTACCCCATTTTCGTCCACGGGGTACACGAGAAAGGAACAATGTCGCTACCGATTCAGTCGGGACCGATAGATCTGGATCGGTTGAATCGGTCGAACAGGAACGATTGAATTAAGATCCTTTTCTCGTTATGAAAAGGATTCTTCAGAACCAAGTCCCATATTCAGCGGGTTGCGCCTCAAGTATTTCTCTGCGGCTGAGTCAGGAGAGACCTCCCGTTGCTCTGCCTTTCTTACCGTACTTGCTTTGGCTTTGGTTTTTGTGAATGCATTTTTGTGAATATTTTCGTTAGTTTTCATGGCTTGCATTTTTAGACTTCGCATTCATATCGAATTCTTTGAATAATACAGTATTCTAAGTTGCTTATGCGATTACAGGTGATCGCGTAGGTGACGTCTAAGCATAGCCAACCAGTCCCTCGTCTGAAGCAAAGACTAAGGTGAGTGGCTGACCTTCTTCGCCTCGACCCTCTATTTCAGAATCAAATATGAAACACGAAAACAATGCTTGTCGCCATAGTATAGAATCAATGAAATTATGGCACGATTCTTCACGAAACACTTACTATCGAACTGCTTTACTTAAAAAACTGACGCCTGCTTTCTTATGCCTTATTTACTTAGCCTATGCAAAACAAAGGATGAATCGATTAACGTTTATCGTAATGATACGGCTAAAGTGCATAAATGACTAAGTTCAAAGAAAAGGGTCAGTTTCACACCAAAATAGAAAGTTAAAGGTTCTTGTAAAAAATATAGAATATTTCATGAATCTGCAAAACGGTCATTGGACAACTTATGCATAAGACATAGTTTCTTCGAACGGTTGCCTAGGCCAAGGAACCGATTCGGCCAGGGAGGAACGAGTATAGCACGTGCCACCCATGAATTGGCGTGGGTGATTCGGGAACTTTCGCATAGGGCTCGCTACCCGCCGTGAAAGGGTCGCCGTCTAACCCAGCTATAGTCCATAATGGCTTAACATTGCCAGTGACTTTCACACCCATGTCACTGCTTGAACTAATGCATGTGACACGAGATGATTATGATAATTGCTCAATGTATACAATTTCAGATGCTTGCCTCAAAACATGTTAACATACAAATCAATCAGGATGGTTAGAAAGATCACAAAAATATCTAACATGTTTTATAAAACTGCTTAAACCAAATTCAGAGATTGGGTTTAATTAGCCACTCGCCAGTACATGTGATCGTACTGACCTTCGCTCTTTGCAGGTGCCAGGAATCAGATGAACGCGCCAACTAGCTAGGCGACATTCGTACTTTTGAAGCTTCGACCGTGCGTCGAAGACCCCACCGCTGAACTTTTTAAGACTCTTTGCAAGTCTAAGGAACATGTCTCAGCATCCCTCGCATCCATGTGGCTGGAATACTTTTATTGTAAATAAGGGATGTATGTATGGAACGGCTATCTCATCGGCACCCCTTTTGTAATCGAGTCATGTTGTAAAGCCTGTGCGGCACGATTGTAATAGAGTCTGTAAATGATGTCTATTATCAATAAAATAAAAAGTTTCTCTATTTTATTGTGTTGTTCAATTTGTCTGTTCTCTCTCTTAGTTGACGTGTTTCGGATTACCTTATGACTATGCCTTGTGTGATCGCAACATAGGTTCGCACGGAATCACGCTCGGGGGCCGGCTATCGATTATTCAGAATCGAGGCATGACAAACAATCTCCCTTTTTTTATAATTAACAAACTATGAATGATATGACAAATATCTTTGAATGGCATAGTTCCCCCGCAACTTGTGGAACGATTTAATACATAAATGTGGTACGATGTCATATTTGTGCATATTTTCTTCCCCTTTGTCATTTGATTGAAATAGAATGCTCCCCCAGAATGAGAGGAGCAATTTGATTCACAAGAAAACAAGAGAGTTAAAGTGCACAAAAATGGCAATAACATATGACTATAAGTGCAAAGAGAAGGGATAGCATTGCTTTTATTTATTCATTTACTAAGTTCACAACCAAAAATATAGGAGCCCAAAAAAGTTATGGGTTGTAGAACATCAGAGCCATCTTGACAAATCTACTAAGCAGCAAAATCCATCAGCTGTCATCATCGTCAGTATCAGGATTAAAAAATCAATTTTGATCATAAAGTGCATCAATGGGATCCATATATCTCTGAATATAGTCATTAAGGTTGCAATAGACATGACGAGTCAGATCACGAACAATTGGAAATGGTCCGACATGGTGTTGAGATAAAGTGTACTGAATATCAATCAAGGTATTGCCAAGAGCTTTTGTCTGGAGGTTCTGACGGAAGTCAAACGCTTTATAGCGATCATCATCCTTTTTGAAGCAGTCATACAACAAACTTAGGATGGAATCCAAAGTAGGAGGTGGCTTAGAAGTAGAATGTGAGAGTCAGCTGCATTGGTGTTGGAGTTTGAGGATGAATTATATGGAAGAAATAAATTTGGCTTAATCCTACGAACTCGATTCAGAGGGGTAGGTTCATCAGTATAAAGATAATTGTCATAAGGTATGTCAAAGAAGCCAAAGATAAATGGCAAATACATAGCGTACATCAGCGTACGGCCTTTCTTACGACAAGTTACCATTTGGGACTGATTGTTTGTTGAAGATTGAATGTATAAATAAGTGCAGATGGTCTAAAGCTAAAATTTCTAGATAACAGACTTCATCAAATTGGGTCTGGTCGGGTAGAAACGTAGAGAATAGAATGCAATGCATTTCATAAAAATACAAATTAAGATATCGAGCATAAAAGCTTCCCAGAGGACAATTGTATGGGGGCAGAGAGAAGATTTTTGAATGATTACAGAGTTACGTTGTTGTAGAAGCATAAAAATGGCATATTGCTTTTAGTCCCACATCAGATAGGAGAAGAAGAGAAGCCTCATTCCACCCTATATATAGAGCCCCTGGCCTCCTTTAAAAAGGAGACAAAAAAAAAGAAAAAAGTAAAGGGAGCTCATTGAGTCCAAAGAGCCCGTTCGAGTCACAAAAAGTTGACTAGCGAGCAGTCCAGAGGTTCTTTGACAACTTGCTGGTTCCTGGAAGCGGATGGAATAAAAACGAATATTGCTATGAGCAATAGTGCTTTTTCTTCTTCTTCTTCTTGGTTGGTTGTAGGTTCTTCACTTTCCATCTTAGCAAGGAAAAGTTGGATTCTGAGTATTATGAGCCTTCGTGGACTAGTACGAAGAAATCTATAATGGCACGGGCCATGCGCCATCAACGTGCTATGCTAGCATCAAGCCAAAAATGTGTACTGAAAGTCATGCATGTGACTGATGGTAAGCTGTACAGAGTTGACTCAGATTCTTATACGTCCGGAATGGGTCAACTCTCAAAGTCCCCCTCCCACGTGGGAACATCTCATCTGCTGGAACCAAGTCTAGGGACAAATCTTGTGGTGTCGGACCCATACACCTACGTGGGTTGTGCGCATAAAGTAGGTTCGACTCACAATACATGTTGTACAGAGTTGACTCAGATGTTTATACGTCCGGAATGTGTCAACTCTCATAGTCCCCCTCCCACTTTGGCGCATCTAATGCGCTAGAACCAAGTCAGGAGGCAAATGTTGTTGTGTCAAACCCATGCGCCCACGTTGACTATGCGCATAAAGTGGGTTCGACTCATAATACGTGTTGTTCCTCCACCGACCACTTGGGCGCATGTCATACGCTAGAACCAACTCAGGGGGCACATCAGTCACATATACACCCTGACGCTTGGCTTTGCCAGGCACCTAAAGAGGGAATAAATATGAAACTATGCTTACATGAACTACGTAGCATGATCGCTCTTAAACGTAGGTCGGAAGAGAGGACTACTACACATAACGTACTACTCATGGGGCATACTTGTGCTACAGTCACTATCAACTGTTGTTGTTGCAAGACAGTGGCCCCAGCACCAAGGCAGTCCTTGTTCCAGCAACTGTAACCTGCTGCACCTATCCGACATCGTCTCAAAAATATGATGCCAATTAAAGATTATTTTATTGATAAGGAAAATATACTACAAATAGCCTACTCTAAACTCTAAAGATGGGCGCATCATTCCCTCGTTACGAAAGAATCACTTTATCGTCAACGAGCGAATCACTTCCTCGTCAGGGGTGCATCTATTCCTCGTCTCAGCACAGGCACATCCCCAGCCGAAGCAGTTATTGGACAGAACATGAGTTGGCAATAAATCCAAATCTGGTGCTCAACATCTTGGTACTTGATGTTGTTTCGAGGAGGAACACTACGAGTAAAGAATACGAGCACGAACTGCTCCATCCATAGCTAACTTGGCGCATCTCAGTTCTCTGATAGAGTACGTCGTCAAAATCGAAGCTTCTTTGAACGAGAAGGTCCATAACCCACAGAATACCAACTTGCCAAGGAGGAGAGTCGATCGCGTTCATTATCGATGAGAAGCTGGGTGAAATGAGAACGAGCAAACTCTCTTCACCACAAATACATCTATTTATAGGCCAGGGCATCCAAACCCATACGCGATGTGGCAATCTCCCCGAAGTTAGTACGATGAATCTAGCATTAATGGCAATGAATATGCTATTTTGATTTCAACCAAGTCAAAGTTATTTATTTCGAGCCTCGAAATGCTTAACAAAGTTGACCGAAGGTGATGCACCACACAGCTGAGGCGCTCCTCAATTTCATATGCCCTACACCTGATGTGCTATATGGTACATGTGCCCCACAATGATGCACCTACACAAAGCTTGTCGCCTATTAAAGCATTTAATGCTAAGTGACAGAAGTTAGCAGTACACGTCTCAAAAATTGAATAGTCAACAGCTTTTTACAAAAAACGAAGAGACGCAATCAATACTCGCTTGTCGATTACAGTTGTGCTTTACTACATGGCTGACCTGAACAAAATATTCGTATGTGCCCTAAATCTATGCGCCTAAACTTACTATGCGTCCCAGAGGCCATACGTCAAGTCTCCTTATGTGCCGAATCACCAAGCACATTAAATCTATGGTTTCTCAAACCAATTAAAGATCTTTGAAAAATATGCACGCACCATGTGTCATTGACTCAGTTCTGTTCATGACAGGTGCCAACCACCCAAGATCTCAGCAACAAACGAATCTCAATAACTGCCACGTGTTAGGTCAATCGTAGCCCAACAGTGCGTTACACCAGATTCAGTTTGAAGCTTCCCGGGCACAGCGCTCCTGTGCCCAACAAAGTCATATGCAAACCATTCCTACGTGCAAACTCTCCATGCACGCATTGCATATCTGCGCATGAATGGATCATTACATGGCCTATAAATAGAAGGATTATTCCTTTATTTAGCCCCTCTCTTCCTCCGAATTTTCATGCATTCAAAGAATCAGAGCTTACTTCAGAAGTGTCGAATCACCGTCCAGCCGAAGTGTTGCATACGTATCCTGATCGTCGTCAAATCGTCAATGGAGTAAATAATCAACTCCCCATTGCCACTGTTCTGAGATAAAAAATAAATGTGTACTCAAGATTTCCTACCGAGGATCCAAGATTGTACTATGTTCATTTGTTAATACAAAAGTTCATCTTAAACTTTGTAATGGAAAACAAGCTGGAGACTCTGCCTGGGACCACTTTCTCTCCCAACAAGAAGGTAGTGTCGCAGTCTAACGACAACAAACTCAGCTCCTTCTAGAAAATACTGGTGGTGCGCTTCGATCAACAAGCGTATGAGGAGTTCATCTATAAACGTAGTACGAGTCCTTCAAAGCGGCTGCCAAAGCCGAAGAAGAGTCACCAAGTCTGGGTACCCAAGGGAGATGCGTCGAGCACCAAAACTACAGAAGATGCATCGGTACAGCCACTTCCTGATGACATCATCAGCAAACCAAATGATGATGTTGGGGCAACGCATCTGTCGGGGAAGCGCATTACTGACTGTAGCTCCCAACCTACCTCTTCGTAGTCGAAGAGGATGTGCCGAAAGAACAAAGGCACGACCACCCTCCCGTGCATGGGCTCTGCTGTACAGGGAAAATTGTCTTTCTTTAACAGAATCACTTGCTATAAAGGCTAAAAAAAAGTCAGATTCTGAGTACTATGCGCCTTCGCAGGCTAGTACAAAGAAATCCAAGACAGCACGGGCCAGGCGCCCTCAATGTGCTATGCCAGCAGTAAGCCAGAAAAGTGTGCTGATAGTCATGTGTGCGGCTGATGGAAAGCTGTATAGAATTGACTCAAATGCCTATGCGCCAAGAATGGGACAACTCTCAAAGTCCCCCATACACTTGGGCGCATCTCATGCGCTGAAACCAAGTCAGGGGGCAAATCTTGTAGTGTCGAATCCATACGCCTATGTAGGTTGTACGTATGAAGTGGGTTCGACGCATAATATATGATGCTCTTCTACCTATGATCTGGGTGCATTTCATGCGCTGGAACTAGATCAAGGGGCGCATCACTCACATACACACCCTGACGCTTGGGTTTGCCATGCACCTGAGAGGGTGTAAATATAAAAACCTTCTCACACGATCTACGTAATGTGATTATTCACAAATGTAGATCCAGAGAGATGACTACTACGCACAATACACCCCTCACGGGGCATACTTGTGCTACGGTCACCATCAATTGTTTTTGTTGTAAAACAGTAACTCCACCACCAAGGCAGTCTGTATTCCAGCGACTGCAATATGCTGTACCTATCTGACATTGCCTTGAAAAAAGGGTACCGATCGAAGACAAGAAAGAACTCTTGGTCACCTCAATGCCACATTAACTCCAGTTCTCCTGCTTCCAGAAGAAATATAAAAACTAATAACCCTCTGGCCTCAGCTAGTTCATCAAAAAGCCGACCGAAAGGGAACTGACTAATAATCCCTGCTATAGGGGTATTTCAGAATACCCTATCAAAATTAAAGACCACATCACCAGTACATGCTGGGGTTAGCTAGACCCTCATTTCTACAACAATCTCTCATTCAAAATAAGGACGTCAGTCAGGAAACTAACAACGAAGCAGCTGGGAGTAGCCAACTCTGGGATTCAGAGGAGGAAGCCCTGATGTCGACTTTCCCGCTGGAAAGTGAGGCTGGAAGTGAAGGTCGACCATTCCATCTTCAACCTATGTCATGCCTGTTTACATGACAGAAGGTGGAAATAAAGAAGAGGAAGACACTTCGGCTTCGAATCTCGTATATCGCATCGATACATTAGAGACCAGCCTTAAATTACTACCTCTATGCAGGCCTTGTCTCAGGTCGTATTCGACATCTGCAACACTTTGGCTGCCCAACCTCCGATAAGGACTCCTATATCTGCCAATCCTGACCCATGAGCTAATTGTGAATCGAATATACCACCTCAATTGCTGCCTTCGGTGATGGATCATCACACTCTGTCCCGGTCATCCACTTCCTTGGGAGTTGATTATCATACCTTGCCTCAGTTACCTACTTCTGGCTCTACCGAAGAACTATTCGAGTGTCTAAGAGAGCTACACGCTCGTGTAGAGGCTAAGTATTAACAGGAAGAGCGTCAGAAGCTCGGGATCCGGAAACCCTACCCTCCTGATTGGAACAATGTGTTTATACCCCCAAATATAAGCCACAATCGCTGATACCATTTGATGGGAAGAAGTCTCCCCGTCGACATCTAACCTATTTCTACTCTATGACGGGGCATCTGCCAAAAGACGACGCCCTGCTCATGAGTCTGTTCATTGAAGCATTGAAGGGGGTAGCCTATGAACGGTTTTGTATTCTCCCTGATAACTGCGTATCCTCCTTCGAAGAACTGAAGCATCTCTTTCTTTCTTGATTCTATGACGATGGAAAGGATATGACCATGTCTTCCCTTATGGAAATTACCCAGAAGAATAAGAAGACAGTACGAGCCTATATCGAGCGCTTTCGTCAAGCATGTCTAAGGCTACCTTCTGGTATTCCAGAATTCGTGCTAATGGATTCCTGCCGCAAGAACGTGACACCGACAGTTAAGCTTTCGGTCGACTCTACCCAATACACACACTGGACTGTGCTCATTATCAATGCTGAAAGCGTCGAGATAAAAGCCCACGATGCTCATCTTCTGGGAGTCAGCTTGTCATGCTCTGCTCTCGAATAATCGGATACAGGCCAAGTCATGCTTGACCTACACTATCATTGATAGCGGTAGTCAGCCGTCTAGTCTAGTCATCAATAACAATAAGTAATCTTATCACAGCATCTATCTCGAATACTACTATACCAGTCATCACAGTTCATTATCCAGTAGTTATTACAGCCTTTCACATAAATGACCGGGTACAAAACCGGTTAAAGATAAAGGCCTATCTAGTCTGCTATCAATGCAACCATATCGAATAAAAGTCCTATACAATCATCTATTGCTCGAGAATATAATCTTGGTCCTCAGTACCATCCAGGGTGGGCTCCGCTGCTGGGCCATCCATCTGCTGTCCGTAACAGTCTAAGGGATCAAGCTCACCTGTAATCAACGATCTTGTCAGGAAAAGATCAAAAACAAGTAGCTCAACCAATCACAGAATATCAATAGAAATAACAAAACTAGTAAGTACAGGAAAAGAAAGTAACTGGCAATTCACTAACTACATGATCATGCAATAGAACACCGTTAAGCATATAGGGCTATCAAGTCAAGAGTATAGTGCAATGGTATGCTATCAGTCAAGTGTATAGTAAGTTATACTGTGAGCCCCCTGAATTTTAGGGTTTTTTTTAAAAAAATTTAAATGAATTATTTTCAATACATATTTGATTTTAATATCATTAAATGTTATTTTTCGTGACTTTGATTTCTGGAGCGTCAGAGATGTCAATCTCTGGAAACTTTCATGAGTTTGAAGTAGACAAGATTATCTTTATTTTGATATATTATGTCCCACTCAAACTTGTTCTCTTATATTCTTTTTGCATCACATAACTTTTGGATCAATTTAGGACATTTGACCACTCCCACTTTTATTTACGATTATCATATGCACATTGCCATGACTTTTAATTTAGGAGCACAAGACTAGTTGTTTTCTCAAATCCAACTTCACATGCATGATCTAGTCAAGACACCCTATATACATGACCTTCGTGTCCCACTCAGACACACCATCTTGTGCTTTATTTGCATCGTACAACTTTTATGACATAAGACCCAATCTTGATTCACCCCACGAAGTCACATTTATTTCTGACTTAAATTGGGGACAATATTTCGAGCCAAACCTGTCAACCCAAAATATGGACACGGTCCACATTAAGCCTACTACCCACATGACACCTATGTTCCATTCAATTGAGCCCTCGTATGCTACTTATTTACCCGTGATTATAAGTGGCTAAATTTAAGCCATTTATCGTGCCAAGCCCGACTTTGTCCAAATTCGACTCAATCGGACCAAACCCAAGCTTCATGTTATCCCCTCATGAATACCAACACACTCATCCCCCCTACAAAATACCAAACACCTAGTGTACCCACTAAAAAATATTTAATGGACAACCCTTTTGATCAAATTCCTAAAGAATGACCTAATCTAGCCTACACTTAATCTTGGCCCTTGATTTAGCCTCCATCAACCACCACCACACATCTTTTCATGACAACACACAACCCCCCTTTGGACTAGCCAGTCCTAATCCCCACATCTATCTCTACTTTTATAGAGAATCCTATAGTACACTCACTCACTCTCTTCTAAGAAATAATTACATTCATTACCTTATTTTTTATCTTATATTTCATTCCTCCTCTTTCTTTTCAATGCAACGATAGCTCCTAAACTACTCCATGGCCGACAGCCCTCCTTTTTTAGACTTCTTCTTCCTTTTCTTCACCGTCTTCCTTCCATGAAGAATCATCTTCTATTCTCCTCCTCCTTACTACTTTATCACCATCATCATCATCACCATCACCATTATATTTCACCATTACTACCATCTTCATCATCATCCTCCTCTCCAGCTCAAGAGACAAGGAGAACATCCTCGTCAGCCCGATAGGCCGGTACTGCTCTCGTCGTGTGCCACCCTGGTCATGTCCTCCACATGTGACCCTCCTTCCTGTGGCAGCCACTGCGGTCCAGTAGCAGCAGTCACGGCGCTGCAACCACCACAGGATACCTCCCCGAGACTACACAGCTTCGGGCGAACCCCTCCGGCCTTTCGCGTGGCCACGTGTCGACTGACGAGTCCCCGGCGACCCCAACTTGCCATTCCCCGTACGGTCGTGCGGTATAACACACGTGCACGGCTACTGTTGGTGCTACTGTTGTGCGGCCCTCCTCCGGCCGCCCTTGTACGGCCATTCTCTCGACGACCTCGTCGTACACCACCCTCGTACCTTCGGCCTGACCTTGCTCTCCTCGACGAAGGCCGTAGGCTATTTTTTGCATTTTTGAACCGAAACTGTCGACGCGTACGAGAAACACTAAGTCAGAATGCACATTTCGAGGCAGCAACTTCGTGCACATTTTTTAGGCAATCTGACTATTTGATCGGCAAACTCTTTGCTCTGTTATATTCTCGGTATATAGCTCAACCTCTACCTCAAGTTTCAGCCGTTAATTCGTTCATTTGATGTGTCAAAATCGGCCGCCAAGTTGACCATTTAAATTGTGTTATTTCTGGATAGTTTCGTGGAGCCAAATTCGTTGACTCTTATCTCCGCCATCGCAACTCCGTTTGATGTACCACATGTTCTTGTGCACAGCTATATGACCATCTTCTTGCACCTCAAGTTTTGTTTCATTGTGCGCTTGTTTGATTGGTTGAATTTGACGCCAAAGTTGGACATCTGAATTCATAATTTCTAACTTATAAAATTTTAATTTTTGACCTGGGACTCCGGATTCAAATTCTGACACCACCAGTAGACTCATGGCATCGTTCTGGCACGAACTCATATAAAGTTTGTTAGATTTGGAGGACGTGGACCCTGACACGTATTTCGTTGCAAGGTGGGCCCCACAATCAGAGTCAACGGACCATTTTGAGATCGGCTCATCAAAATCCAATTTCGGATATATCGTTGAGTTTGTATCGTCATTCTAAACTCGTTGACATATAATTTGCTGAGTTTTGAGTACTTTGGCTCTGGCACGCATTTTCGTGCAAACCGGATTCTAATGTCTAGGTCAACGAACCATTTTGAGATTGGGTCATCGAAATCCAATTTCATATAGGCCGTTGGGTTCGTATCGTCATTCTGGATCTGTAGACATATAATTTGTTAGGTTTAGTGGACTTGTATCTTGGTATATTTTTTGGTACAAAGTGGGTCCAACAAGGACAACATTTTGACCTAAAATTACCTTTTTGCCCTTGTGTCTAAATTGAACTTATGGATAGGCTATTCTAGCTGATTTGACCATTTTGGACTCGTTAATGATATTTTTTTCATCATCCGACAACGTCTGTAGATATTTTCTTTATGTATTACTATTAATTATAATTAATTCTTATTATGTTCCTATTTTGGAATTAGTGCAATAAAACTGTGATCAGTCGATTCCAGTAATTTTACATCGCTAAAATTGACAAGATGACCATATGGATCGCTATGATAAGATTGTTAACCTTATGGTTGATTGTCTTATCCCGATTAGCATGTCATAGGTTTTGACGTACGAATAACGAGGTACAACTTGATATTTTAATAATCAACAACTTGTAATTCATATTATTAGCTTATATATATAAATGGTTTTGTAAACTCTAAATGATTTTGGGTTTCTAATATTACCTAATAATATTTTGTAAGTAAAATTATAGTTTCTAAATATTATAAATGATTTGTAGATAGATATGTATTTATAGTTATTATTTCCCTTAAATCGTAAGTTACGACTATTATAGTCGTTTTCTATTTCCTCATCTCTATTATCGTGCCAAATCTTGATTCTAGACTGTTCTATATCAAACTAGGCTATTTGGACTTTTTTGGACTTAGTGGAACCGCCTGTGCCATCATTTGGGAACATCTTGTGGAGCTTTGCATCATACCTATTCTGTATCGACACGTTCGTGTCGTGCCCGTCGACTACCAACTAAAATGAGGCGAGCACATTCTCTGATAGTTTTCATTGTCTTAATATCTACTATATCTGATTTAGTTGTATTGTTTTACTTGATTCCCGATACGATGGTACACGGACTAGTATATGTCGGATCCTGTCATGAGATGTCATTTCTGGGTTACCATGGTATATTAATATATTGTTCGATCTTGTTTCCTATACTTGTATAGACGCCAATTCCTAAGGGGATTTGCTACCCTCTTAGAGAATCTTGTGTCATGATGTGATATGTCTGGATCCATATACTACTCGGAGATGGAGAGTTATTAGTGGTTATGTGATCAATATCCCTCATGTATCCTCTTGTTCACTTATTTATAGCTCCACCCTCACTGCACGTAGGGTGTAGCCTGACCTGATACTACTTGTTCAAAGCTTTCTATTGTGGCCTGCGTGATCCTGTTTCCGTATATTTCCTGTTCGTAGCCGGTCAAATGGAACAGCCTGATCCTGACCCAAGCCGATCATATAATGCTCTAATATCTCGAAGCACTATTTATGTTTGTATTATACATCAGATATTCTTTACTGCTTTATATTCTAGTATTTCATACCCTGACATGATATTCAGTTTTACATATACTGTTTATTGCCAGTCTTGATATTTTATCTTGTATTCCATTATAATTATCTCTTATAATATTTGTCAATTCATTTGGAACTGTTGTTAGCTTATGTAGTCGTTTCCATCCTGACTGGATACGTTGACAAAATTTTAGGAATTGTTATGCCCCATATTATTGGACTATAGGATGATGATAGCTGAGGCATATCTCGATATTCTTTCACCGTGAGTTGTCTCCCAGGAGTTTTAGGCCTGTTAGTTGTTTTAATTTTTGTTATTGTTTGTCTCCGATACATTCTTATCTCATATGATCTTTTGTTGATTCTAGTTGTTCTAGTGATACTGTTATCTCTTCTTATTCATATCTTCTTAGATGCTTGTGATTGGAGTACATAATATCGTTACAGATCATCTAGATATTGTAGATAGTTATTGGGTACTTGACAGCGTTCTACCGTCGATATCGCGGTGCAGGCTTAGCGTGGCCCATGTAATCGTGCCCAAATATTCGGGTACGGGTCGTAACACATTTTTGTGGTGGCCTATGCAGGTCAGTATTTTTCAACTAATGCGAAGTCGTGGTAGTACTTAGTCTTAGCTGTATTACTGCAAGCCTGCCCAAGCATTGGATTTGAACCATGGAATATTTTAGGATTTTGGTACTCAATCACATATTAGGATCTCTTGATGGATTCCAGGGATGACCCCTGAGAATCTTATTTCGAAACTATATTGAGTATATTCTCATTTTGCTCTTGCTTATCCTGATTGTCGAAACACCTATCCGTTGTCGAACCCTATTCTTGCATAAAGATAAGTTTTATGGACCACAGAGAGATCTAGGAAGTAGAAGTTGAACTTATATACCATTTAGGTTGAGATTTATTTTAGATCGTATTCAAGGAATTTTGAATTTTGACCTAGATAATATCTTTGGGACAACCCTTGAGGATCTTAATCTAAATCTTACCTCAAAATCTGTTTTCGCTTGTTTTCATTTACTCTTCCTTGATTGTTGTTGATTTTGATTTCTGTTATTCGTTGTTGACTTTGATCTTGTATCAAGATATATTCTATGGATTGAATTAAGGTATATCTTGATAACATATTTGATGATGACAGTAAGGAAGGTAAATGTCTGCTTATTTATGGAGTTTAGAATTTATAGCAGCCATACTAGCTAGGATGACAAGGACATAGAGCCTGATTTTGGATATACGCATCCTAGTGGAATTTAGAATTTTTTGCAGCCATACTTGTTGGCATGCTGAGAATTCTAAATAACATAATTTTAGGGTGTATACCTTAGTTATGGACTCTATTATTTATTGCAGCTATGCTTACTGGTGTGGCAAAAATTCTGGCAACATGATTTCAGGAAGACATGTATGGTTATCAGATCATATCTTAAATTGGTTCACTTCGTTATGACCAGATGAGCAAGAACGAATTCTTACCATCATTCTTCCCCGTCTTGATTAACTCGGTCCTATCTATAGCGACAACCAGGATTATAGGTTCTCTAGGACTTTCAAACATAATTGCTTTCATGTTATCTTTTTTCGACATGATTGCTTTTGTGTTCCATGCTTTCTATGATTTGACTAAACTCTTCTCCGTTAGACACTTGGGTAATGCTTCTCGTCCTCCTCGGTAATTATTGGAAGTGCCATATGGATTGATTCAAGAAAAATTTGAAAAGTATATTTATCCTTGTATTACGGAATCGAGATTTTTTGTACCAGAGAAATACTGGCGAGGCAAGACTTCAGATGACGGCATCATGGTTACATATGTTTCACGTATTTTACTTGAATCATATCTTATGCATCTCATTTGGCCTCATACCGTATATTTCGACAATCTTTCATGTCTTGCTTGACCCTTAACTTGTTTGAATATTGATATGGATTGCTCAACCCAGTCTTAGGCCCTTGTTACCTTCTTTTAAATAGACAACCTCGTTAATGGATTCCTTAGTATAACTATAATATGTTTGTGATTGTTATGAGTACATTTTCCTGGGGATTTGTTAGGTTAAGCTTATAGGGCAGCTTCGAGTGACAGACTATAGTAGACTTAGAAACCATTAAGAAAGATTCCACATGGTAAAATGACATAGTTTATAAGAGAAGAATCTTGTTGAACCTGAACCAAAATAAATGTAGAAATAAATAGAATAGAGGATCACAAGGGTAGCAGATTGAGTACTCTAGCCGTAGTAGCTACATGCTTTAGCTTGACCTATTGATGATTTTAATTTCGAGGACGAAATTCTTATAAGGTGGGTAGGATGTGAGCCCCCTGAATTTTAGGGTTCATTTAAAATTTTCTAAATGAATTATTTTCAATACATATTTGATTTTAATTATTTTTATCATTAAACGTTATTTTTCATGACTTTGATTTCTGGAGCGTCAAAGATGTCAATCTCTGGAAACTTCCTTCATGAGTTTGTAGTAGACAAGATTATCTTTATTTTGATATATCATGTCCCCCTCAAACTTGTTCTTTTGTATTCTTTTTGCATCACACAACTTTCGGATCAATTTAGGCTATTTGCCCACTCCCACTTTTATTTATGATTATCATATGTACATTGCTATGACTTTTAATTTAGGAGCACAAGACTAGTTGTTTTCTCAAAACCAACTTCACATGTATGATCTACTCAAGATACCCTACATCCATGACCTTCGTGTCCCACTCAGACACACCATCTTGTGCTTTATTTGCATCGCACAACTTTTCTGACACAAGTCCCAATCTTGATTCACCCCACGAAGTAACATTTATTTTCGACTTAAATTGGCGACAACATTTTGGCCCAAACTTGTCAACCCAAAATATGGACACGACCCACATTAAGCCTATTTCCCATATGATACCTGTGTCCTATTCAATTGAGCCCCCGCATGCTACTTATTTACCCGTGATCATAAGTGGCTAAATTTAAGCCATTTATCGCGCCAAGCCCGACTTTGACCAAACCCGACTCAATCGGACCAAACCCAAGCTTCATGTTATCCCCTCATGAATACCACCAACTCATTCCCCTACAAAACACCAAACACCTAGTGTACCCACTCAAAAATATTTAATGGACAACCCTCTTGATCAAATTCCTAATGAATGACCTAATCTAGCCTACACTTAATCTTGGCCCTTGATTTTGCCTCTATCAACCACCACAACACATCTTCTCATGACAACACACATAACCCCCCTTTGGATTAGCCGGCCCTAATCCCCACATCTATCGCTACTTTTGTAGAGAATCCTATAGTACACTCACTCTCTCTTTTCTAAGAAACAAGTATAGCCATTCACTTATTTTTTATCTTAAATTTTCTTTCTCCTCTTTCTTTCCAATGCAACAGCAGCTCCTAAACTACTCCATGGCCGACAACCCCCACCCTTTCTAGACTTCATCTTCCTTCTCTTCACCTTCTTCCCTCCATGAAGAATTATTTTCTATTCTCCTCCTCCTCACTACTTCATCATCATCCTCACCATCACCATTACATTTTACCATCACCACCAACTTCATCATCCTCCTCCTCCTCCCCAGCTCGAGAGACAAGAAGAACATCTTCGTCAGCCCGGTAGGCCGGCGCTGCTCCCGTCGCGTGCCTTCCTGGTCATGTCCTCCGCATGCGACCCTCCTTCCTGTGGCAGCCACCGCGGTCCAGCAGCAGTAGTCGCGGCGCTGCAACCGCGGCAGGATACCTCCAGAGGCTGTACAGCTCCGTGTGAACCCCTACGGCCATTTGTGCGACCATGCGTCGACTGGCGCATCCCTGGCGACCCTAACTCATCGTGTCCCGTGCGACCGTGCTGTGCAACACACGTGCATGGCTACTGTTGGCACAGCTGCTGTGCAGTCCACCTCCGACCGCCCATACGCGGCCATGCTCCCAGCGACCTTGTCGCACAACACCCCATATGCCACCGACCCGACCTTGCTCTCCTCGGTGAAGGCCGTAGGCTATTTTCTGTATTATTGAACCGAACCCGTCGATGCGCGCGTGAAACACTAAGTCAGAATGCACATTTTGAGGCAGCTTATTTTGGAAAGTTTCGTGGAGCCAACATCATCGACTCCTATCTCCGTCGTCGCAGCTCTGTTTGATGTGCCAGCAGTTCTTGTGCACATCTGGTACAACCATCTTCTTGTCCCTCAAGTTTTGTTTCGTTGTGAGCTTATTTGATTGGTTGAATTTGACGCCAAAGATGGACGTTCGAATTCGTAATTTCTAACTTCTAAAATTCTAATTTTGGACCCGGGACTCTGGATTCAAATTATGACACCACCAATAGACTCGTGGTATCGTTCTGGCACGAATTCATTTAAAGGTTGTTATATTTGGAGGACGTGGACCCTGACACGTATTTTGATATAAGGTGGGCCCCATAGTCCGAATCAATGGACCATTTTGAGATCGGCTCATCGGAATCCAATTTCTGATATACCGTTGAGTTTGTATCGTCATTCTGGACTCGTTGACATATAATTGCTGAGTTTTGAGGACTTTGGCTCCGGCACGCATTTTCGTGTAAACCAGATTCCAATATCCAGGTCAACGGACCTTTTTAAGATTGGGTCATCGAAATCCAATTCCGGATGTACCTTTGGGTTCGTATCGTCATTCTGCATCCGTGGACATATAATTGTTAGGTTTAGTGGATTTGTATCCTGGCACATTTTTCAGTACAAAGTTGGTCCAACACGCACATCATTTTGACCCGAAATTACCTTTTTGCCCTTATGTCTAAATTGGACTTATGGGTAGGCTATTCTAGCTGATTTGACCATTCTGTACACGTTGATGATATTTGTTTCATCATCAGACAACGTCTGTAGATATTTTCTTTATGTATCACTATTAATTATAATTAATTCTTACTATGTTCGTATTTCGAAATTAGTGCAACGAAACTGAGATCAGTCGATTCCAGTGATCTCACATCACTGAAATTGACAAGATGACCATGCGGATCGCTATGATAAGATTTTTAACCTTACGGTTGATCGTCTTATCCCAATTTGCGTGTCATAGGTTTCGACATACGAATAACGAGATACAACTTGATATTTTAATAATCTACAACTTGTAATTCATATATATATATATATATATATATATATATATATATATATATATATATATATATATATATATATATGGTTTTGTAAACTCTAAATGCTTTTGGGTTTCTAGTATTACCTAATAATATTTTGTAAAGAAAATTATAGTTTCTAAATATTATAAATGATCTATAGATAGATATGTATTTATAGTTATTATTTCGCTTAAATCATAAGTCATGACTATTATAGTCGTTTCCTATTTCCTCATCTCTATTATCGTGTCAAATCTTGATTCTAGACTGTTATATATCAAACTAGGCTATTTTGACTTTTCTAGACTCAGTGGAACCGCCTGTGCCATCATTTGGGAACATCTTGTGGAGCTTAGCATCATACCTATTCCGTGTCGACACGTTCGTGTCGTGCCTGTCGACTATCCAACAAAAATAAGACGAGTACATTCTCTGATAGTTTTTATTGTCTTGCCATCTACTGTAACAACCACTTTTCTAAAATGTGGGTAATTTTGAACTTTTGTAAAATTGATTATTAAATAATAGAATTTAATTCATGTTAATAATTTTTGGTAAATTTTAATTAATTTAATACTATTTAATTTGGTGTATTGTGATTTTGGTGTTTTGCTAGTGTAACCCTAGAACTGTTAAGCCTAGAACTAACCAGACCATGGGGACCTAACCATGTGATTAGAATGACTAATTACAACTTTTTAGCCTAAGGGTATTTTGGTCATTTTGTGACTTTTGAATTAATTAGGATTTTGATTAAGTGATAATGTGCTAAGTGTTTTGTAAAAGATTAACCTAGAATTGCCATAACCTAGATATTATCCATGAGCCTAGATATTAGATTAGAAACTTCCATTACATGACAAGGTTAGGAATATCTAGATATTAATTAGGAAGGGGATATTTGTTAAGGATAGATATGTTCACTTGGGCCTTTAGCTTGAGGCCTAGAATTAAACTAGCTAGCGGCCTTTAAACCTCATAAAACTTAACCCTAACCCTAGAAATAATCCTAGGCTACCGTCAAAGGTTCCCCACCTCTATATAAACACATATTGAGACCCCCTTGCCTCTTTCATTAAACCTACAAACCCCAGTTTAGTGTTCTTCCCCAAATCACTCCTAATTCTTCATTTCTTCTCCAAATTGATCCTAGTCTTTTGTATTAGATTCCCCTACAGTAGAGGATACCATTTGTGGGTAGCTAGCAAGGATTTGGAAGCTTGGGATCATTGCAAATTGGAGAAGGACCCTCATTCTTTAAGCTTTTTATTGAGAGTCACTCTCAATAGGTAAAACCTATCAAACTCATTCAAATTCTTGATTTCTTTCCATAGTTGCATTCATTTAGGTGTCTCCTTACTGCTGACCAAGTTGGTAGGAATTCGTCTCCGTTTGATACGCGTATCGAACACATATCGGTGTGCTATGTAAAGTGTTTGGTGAAATACCACTTAGAAATAAAAGTAAATGTTTTCCAAAACTAATTACATGTATGTGTAGCTCTTAGTGTGTAATCACAACCCTAACCGACTGAGTCAATTTTACTACTATTTTGGACACGTATTTTGACAAGGGGACACGATACGAGGTCTGTGCACGGGTCCTCTGCTGCTCGAGCACTGTAGCAGACACGACCCGACACTATATGACACCAAACTTGGTGGACACGTAGGACACGTGACTGACATGATGTTGACCAAGTTTAGTGGGGTTTCATTGAGTGGTTTGGGAGAAATTTGACTCGTATCGATTTTTCCTTGTCACGTGCACCCCTGCTGACACTCACTGATACGGCTCTCGTGTGAGGATACGACACGACCCCGACTCAATACAAGCCCCAAGACACGAAGTCCTAGACCTAACCTAGCTATAGACACAACCCCAAGGCCTATGGGGGGGCTCGAAACACGTGCACGAGACAGTACATTGCACTGTCTCTGACATTGAGTTCGACCAGGTTTTGGGACACGATTTGGACACTATTCTCGACTGTATGGACACGAATAGAACCCCCCCCCCCATGTCGACACATGATACCCCCTTGTGCCACTTAGGATTGTTTGGGTTTTTAAATGTATTTGGGTTCGATTTGATTACTGTGATACATGCTGATACATAAGTTTTGTGTTTTCGAAAATGAATCCTAAATGGTATATTCAAGTTGGAGGTTTCAAAGGAAATTCATACTTCTTACCTGAGTTTAGATTGTTTCCAAATTTTGGTTTTCCAGGTTGGGTTGGGTTTCGATTTCAGTGATTTTGGTTTCAAAATGAATTTCAGATTTCATGATTTATTTTGGTTTCAATGTATGTTTTAGTTTTCGAATTTGGTTTAGTTTATATTATTATATATATATATATAGATATATATATATATATATATATATATAATATATATATATATATATTATATATATTTATTTATTTATTTATAAATATATATATATATATAAATAAATATATAATATATCTATATATATATATATATATATATATATATTATATAATAAATATAAATAATAAATATAATAATATATATATATATATATTATATATATATAATATATATATATATAATTTTATATATATATATATTTTATATTTATATTATATATAAAATATATATATATATATATATATATATATTATTATATATATATATATATATATATATATATTATATATATATATCTGGTTATATCTGGAAATATATAGATATATTTATGAATGTATGTAATTTGTATATAATTTTGATTCTATGAATATATCATGCATGTATAATATGTATTTATATATATATAAGTATCCTTATATATATATATATATATATATATAATATATAATATATATATAATATATATATATATATATATATATATATATATATATTATATAATTTTGATTCTATGAATATATTCATGCATGTATATGAATATGTATCTATATATAAGTATCCTTATATAATATATATATATATATATATATATATATATATATATATATATATATATATATATATATATTATACAAAACACAAAGGTTTTTGAATCCTAGGGCTGACTGTGCCAAGATAAAGAGTGGTTGGGATTTAATCTTGGTGAATCAACGGTTGTGGATGAGCATTGGGAAGCTAAAAAAAATAATAAATACATACTTTAATCAAGGCATTGGAAAGAGGAAAGCTGATGGGAGAAAGAAAGAATTGAGTGAAGACATTTTATAATGGACTGGAAAATGAAATTTAATATTTGCTTGCTATAATAACTCAAACAACAATGTAATCAACGGTTGCTGTCCTTCCTTCCTTGCTAGGCAGCTAAAAAATAATAAATACATACTTTAATCAAGGCATTGGGAAGAGGAAAGCAGATGGAAGAAAGAAAGAATTGAGTGAAGACATTTTACTTTATTCTTTGTTTCTCTGTGAGAACTTGGGAAGAGTATTATAATAGAAAAAGAAGAGAGGGACAATACAAATAGAAAGGGGAGAAGAATTTGAGAACGAAGAGGGAGACTCGGAGAGAAGGGAGCGAGAGGTCGGGCTGATGAGCGAGAGGAAGGGAGAGCGGATGAGCGGTCGGAAAGAAAGGACGACAGAGGGGCTGTGCTCCCGAAGATGCGCGCGCGGCCACGGCGTCGCTGTTGGCGAACGGTCGCGACGCTGGCCGCTGGCTCGCTAGCCCTGGCCGTCGGGGTCGGCTTACCGGTGAGGGAACGGCTGCGCGCGAAAGATCGAGGAAGGAGGATTCATCGGCCGCCTGCGGTGCGGCAGAAGGGTTTCGGCTGGCGCACACACGCTGGAGGTGTCAGCGGACGGGTCGTGGGCGAGGATCGAAGGTTGCGGCGGCGCTCAATGGAGGCGAGGCGGAGGTGAGTAATTTTGATTTTTGATGGGTTGGTGTTAGTTCGTAGTGGTGGTGGAGTTATGTGGTGGTGGAGGCGATGATGGCCGGGGCTCAAAGGTGTGGCCTGGCTCGATTGTGGAGGTCGATGGCATTTGTTAATGGGGTTGG